>CM062819.1:1285522307-1285966217 GCA_031772625.1 Pinus tabuliformis
GAACCTTTTTGGCTTGGCGGTGACCAAGTGACATATTTTGTAAACATTATTATTTGAATTTTGGACATGACAAATGTTGACAGTTGCTCACTTGCTAGATAAATCATAATATGCTCTATGTTTTATGTTTTATAATATGCTTAAATGTTTTATGTTTTATAATATGCTTAAAAATTTGATGTATGTTTGTAATAGCTAGAATATAGATGATTGTTGTACATACTAGTAACTACAATGGAATCATGGATGCCATATCTATCTTGATTTATGCAAAAATATGCATGTTTTCATGTCTTCTACAATTAATTTGGTATTTGGGATGTTTGTTTTGAGTATAAATGCAAAAAAATATAAAAAAAATATATATATAGCAGACGCTTTCGCGGACGCTACGCTTCCTAGATTTTTGGAAAATGACGCTTTGGTGTCCCCGCTTTCAAAAAATGCTTCCACTTCGCTCCCGCTTCGTGCAACATTGGCCAACACAGTCTGAGGCGGATATGTGTGTTGTCCTCATATCTTCTCATGCCTCCCCGTCTTCTCATCATCCCACTCCATCTCTAGGCTCTTCAAATCCGTCGTGACCTTCCCTAGAGTAGTAAGCCACTGAACACCTAGTATCATGTTGGTGTCCGAAATATCGACCACGAAAAAGTGGTCAGTCAATGTGTAGGTGCCCATCGTCACTGAAAGCTCTGGGACATAACGAGCACACGTCATGGTCTGATCTCCTGGTACCAATACTAAAAACCCATCGAAGCTCTCTATCTGAATACCTCTCCGCTCAACCATCTGTGCATCGATGAAGTTGTGGGTTGCCCCACTGTCAACCAAAACTGATATGTGCTGGCCACGTACTGTCCCTCGTATGCATAGCGTCAGATACTTGGGAACTCCTCGCAACGCTACAAGGGCCCCTCCGGTGGGTGCAAAAGATGCACCACCTGCTGGTGGTGGTGGAGGTGGCAAAGGTCCCTGTATGGCATGGCTATCTCTTGCCTCCACATCCTCCTCATCATCCTCTTCTCCACTGCTCTCGGAGAAGACCTCAATAAAATGTGCTTTGCCAACAGCACATCTATGTCCTGGTGCCCATGGCTCCTGACAGGTGAAGCACAACCGCTTCTTCTTCAGCTCCCTCCTGGCATCGTCGTCAAGTTGTACTCGTCCTGGATTCCCCTTTGGAGGAGGAATCCTCACATCCTTCCCCTTAGACTGAAAAGTCTGTCTCTGGGGGTAAGGTGTCTGGGTCCTGGGTAAGACATCCTGTAAGTCCCGGGTCCTGCTGATAGCGTCCTGGAGTGTGGCTGGTTTAGTGGATCAGACTAAACCCCGAAGTGGCTCTGCTAACCCCTCAACATACATATAGACCCTCCGCGCCGTGGATAGGTCTGGCACCATCACGGAGACCCTCAAGAAATCTGCAATGTAGGTCTCTGGGCTCCCTGTCTGTTTGAGCCTTGTCAGCTCAACAAAATGCTGCTCTGGATCCCTCCGGTCAAATCGCTCCATCAATCTCCTGGTAAACTCAGCATATGTCGTCACTGTAGAGTGCCCGAGTGTAACCATCCCATGAAACCACCAATCCTGGGCCTCGCCATCCAAATGCAATGTTGCCACCTTGATGGCCTCTGCCTCCGACATCTGGTTAAGCTGGAAATAAATGTCCAGCTTCTCCACCCAAAACTTTGCCGAACTGTTTAATGAGCCATCAAACGTAGGCAAGTGGAATCTACTCGCTGGACAGTGGGTGTCGCCATCATGGTAATGCCAGTACCCCCTGTGATGGTCGCGGGGTCTGCTATCCCGCTGGAGCTGAACAAAATCTCTGAATGAGAGGGCTTCTCTGAATTCCTGCCCATAGGCCTGGTACTCTGCAAAATAATCACCCATATGTCCGGGCTCTGCCTCTTGTTGGGCTACGGCCCCCATGTCCGCTCCTAAGAAAGTGGGCACAGTAGAGCATGTAGGGGCATGCGAGGCCACCTGCTGCGCAGTATCACGCTGCTCTGGCAAGTGATGGGATGCACCTGATCCCTCACCAATCTGAAAAACTCGTGGGCTCTCACGTTGTCTGGCCTCTACTGCCGTGAATCTCTGCCCCATCACCTCAATCTGCCTCGACAGATCCTGCACTGATTTGAGGAGCATATCCGCAAATCTCTTCCCGTCCTCGTCGGCCATTTGTTCTGCGTCCACTACTGGCTCTCTCTGTTCTGCATCTACCACAGGCTCCACCTGTTCTGCGTCCACCACAGGAACATAGTCTCCCTCCCCGTAGGTATTCTCCAACCTACGTCCAGTGTCTCTGTACCTCCTACCTCTGTAACAAATGTAGGGTTTTTCCCTTGGTGTCATAGATTGCTAGCTCCATAGGCTGAGCCAGATCTATGCTCTGATACCACTGTAATATTCCTAACCCGGAATATTCCTCAAACCCCAGCAAAAACTCCAACCAAATATGTGCAAATGATATAATAACCCAAAAGTGATAAAATAACAATGGAACAACATATAATAATGTAAACTGGAAATATAAGCAGATACACAAGAAATGCAGCGAGAAATGCTAAGCCATTTTATTATACTGAGCAATAAAATGAGTACAAGAGGTGATTAGACAGATGGCACCTCGACTTGCACAAGGCAAGTGAAGAAATACTCTCAGAATGACAAGAATGGCCTCTCTGCGTGGATCAGTGCTGTGAAAAGCGCGATTAAATCGCGCTTTTCTCCCCGCTCCGATTTAATCGCGCTTTTTACACGAAAAAATCGGCTATTTTTTTTGCCGATTTTTTTCCGAAAAAAGCAAAGTGCGATTTTTTCCGAAAAAAGCTCGGGGTTGTCGGGACAACAGGATTTTATAAAAATTTTTTTGGTTTTCCATTTGGTCATTTGGGTTTTTTCATGCAATTTTTTTGAAAGAAACAAATAATTTTTGAGTGGGGCAGCTTAATGATCAAGTCTAGGCCCTAGTATGGATATGCTATTCATGGTAATGTTAAATTCTTAAAGTAAAAGTGACATTCTCCTTAATCTTCATTTTCATCTTTTTACTTAAATTTTTAACATTACCATGAAATGACTCAGGATGTTTGAGAGTGGTTCCAGCCTTATTGGATTTCATATGGGGAAAGTAGAATTTTAGATTTCATTTAAAATCCAACAGACTTATCAGTTTTTCAGGATTGGGAGATTGTAATGTTTCCAAGTGACACCACCTGCTCGGGCTACCCCTACCACCAGTAGAGGACGTTGTATACCTCCTATAGCTCCTACTTCTAGTTCTTCAGCTTCTAGAGCACATCAGACTCCACTACCATCTCCACTAGCACAGGCACCAGCATCTACATCTAGAGGGAAAGGGAAATCTGTGGCATTTTCTCGCAAGAGGGGCAGAGGAAATCAATAGGATTGGACCTCATTTTATTGTATATGACATTATGACATGATGAGATACATTATCATATTTTTTGTTGATATTTTGAGGCTGAGTTGGGACTCAGGAGTCAGAACTTATTATTCAGGACATGATTCAATGTTATGTGTGATTTTAGCGCTAGAAATGATATTAAACATCTTATGTATTATTTTTTCTATCATATTTATGTGTCAATGTATTTATTTTATGTTGTAGATGGTTTAGATATTAAAAAAATTGAAAAAAAATAAAAAAAAAATGAATATTTTTGTACCAAACGATTTTTTTCCCGCTTTTGTCCGATTTTTTCCCGATTTTTCCGATTTTTTCCAATTCGTTCCCCACGCCGATTTAATCCCGCTCGCACTTTTCACAACATTGGCATGGATGCTGCTGCTGCTAGGAAACAAATGATGATTTGGGGCTGCTCCCCTCCTCGGAAAAAGTTGAAACTCTGGATTCGGGCTCTGCTCAAGAAACCCAGAAAAACCCACAAAGCTTTCCTGGAATGGCCGACCCCCGAAAAACGCCCTCTTGGGGTTTTGCGCAGTTCCACAATGCCCTGCACTGCCACTGAAGAAAACCCCTCTAAACTCTGCCTGAAACACTGCCTGAAACCCTGCCAAAAATCCTCCAATGATACAAGAGCTGGACCCCTGCTTAATCTCCCAGCATAACTCCACCCGCAAAACCCCAATGCAACACTACAACCAAAAAGAGCTGCGTCCCTCTCCAAGTGCTGCGCAGTCCTCCAAAATGCTGATGAAACTGCTACTGAAATGCTGATAAAGCTACTGCTGAAATGCCGATAGAAATACCTTGCCCGAGCCGGCACTCTAAGTCCCCCGGGGCTAAGGGTGAGATCTCCGAACGGAGACACTCAATGCACTAAACAGTGCTGCAGACCAGCTAAACAGCCAGCGTGCTCAGAAGTCGAAATGACTAGCTCAAAATGCACATAGCTAAATGATCCAAAATGAGGGGGCTCCTCTCTATTTTATAGCCTCTGCCTCTCACAATCCCTAGGCTCACCTCCTCCTATGTGATTCCCCTCTTGCCATGTGTTCTTCCCCACTGCGCAGTCCCTCCATGTGTCTGCGTGGGCCCCATTTCTGCGTCCCCCTTTGGCTCCCTTGGCTCCTCCTTAAGTCACAACGTTGTGCTACTAGGAAGTGACTTTTTATTCTTAAAGTGAGTTATGCCCCCCGTCCTCACTTTTTTATTTATAAATAACTATAGAAGGCAAAAATTGGGCAAAAGCGAATATTCCGATTAGCCATGGCTAATTATGAATATTACATGCAAATAAAGACTGTATACCTCCAAATCTTAAAAATGATGTAGCTAGGGCTACCAGAAACCTTTTCGCATGAAACGAAAGGGGTTCCTCATTAGAACAGATACTCCTAACACAATAGAGCAGTCCTCTTGGCCTGAAAGCGGTCAGAAACAATAGATCTAGGAAACGAAAAATGGATGCAGTTGTACCGATTTCGGATTTGGATCACCAACGGATACGACCCTCAAATAGCTCTCCAGATCTTAAAAATGACGTAGCTAGGGCTACTAGAAACCTTTTTTTATGAAACGAAAGATGTTCCTCACTGGAACAAATGCTCCTAACACAATAGAGCAGTCCTCTTAGCCTGAAAGCGATCAGAAATAGTAGATCTACGAAACAACAGTCGGATGCAATTGTACCGACTTTGGATTTGGATCACCAATGGATATGACCCTCGAATAGCTCTAATACCATGTAGGAATTTATAGGGTAATTTCCTTAGATAGAACACCAAAGGACATCACTCACAAACAGATCACAAATCAGTACACCAATATTCTTGACGTGGTTACCCTCAAAGAGGGAAACAGTCCACGGCCTGAGCCAACGCGGCCACTTCAGGCAATTTATTAATGTAAAAGAAAGAAAATTTACATAAGCTTCTCTCATGAATGATCACCTAACAAATGATGCTCCATGCACTTGAAATAGAGGATCATGGACCAATGGGGTGTTAAGCCACAGATCAAGTGTTGGTAATACCGAGGAGAGAATGAACCGTTGGATCACTTCATGTCTAGAACATATCATGACCGTCAGATTGTAAGTTACAAAAAGTACATACAAAAGAAACACACTTTACCTAACTATACACTAGACCAAGTTGTACTTAATTATTTCCTATGTGTCGGAATATCCTAATAGTTTCTAGCCTTTGGAAAAATTCGTTGGGGTTTTTAGAGGTGGATCTAGGCATAGGAACGCAAGATCCACCCTCTAGCTCTCCTCCAAGCTCAACGCCCAATCCAAACAGGAAGCTGCTAGCCCTTGGAGAAAAGTTTGGGGTGATTTTTGGTAATTTTTGAAGATTTGAAACAATTTTTCCATTTTTGCGGGGATCTGAATTTTTCTAAGGCCCCATTCTCCCTTGCCGTGGCCTCTTTCCCTCTCCTTGGTGAGCCACAACCCTGGTTTAGCCTCCAAAACTCTTGCCATAGGCCTCCCTTGTGAGCTGCAACCCTATTTTGGCCTCTAAGGCCTTGTCGTGGGCCTCCCATGCTCTATTTTCCCTAGAAGGCAAGCCTAAAGGCCTTCCTCTAGCCATAGTCATTGCCCATTTCAAGCCTAACATTGGCCTTTAGCCTCCATTTCAACCCTCTTCTAGCCCTTTTCCTTGCTGCCTTTGCCCTATTTAGTCATTTCATTGGGTTATTGAGCTAACACTTTGTGAGTGCAATAATATTCTTGAGATTTTGAGCTAACATTGGTGGTTGCAGTTTGTCATCTCATAGGAAAAGTTTTGGGCAATTTCTCTAGTCATCTTCTAGGCCAAGAGACTTATTGGTTTGCTTCCTAAACCCTTGCTTCCTCACTGTTCTGCTAATAACCATCTACACATTTGATAACAGTGACATATAACTCATTTAAGTGGCCTAAAAATCAGTCATAAGTTTGCTAGGTCACTTGCATAAATTTGGCATTCATTATTTGACTTGTTTCATGAAAATTTGATGACTGTCATAAGCATAATAAGGTCTGACCATAACAGTGGCATTGGCATCTAAAAGAACCTAATCCATTGAGAAGTTTGTGTTGGCAAAGTAGTTTAGCATTTGGGCTACTGTCAAGGATCAAGTGGTACCACATAGAGTCGAGAAGGAAATGACAGTTGAGATGTGGGAGGCTCTCAAGAATCTGTACCAGCATACTTCTGTGCAGAGAAGAATGCTGCTCGAGAACCAGATGAGGTTGTATCAGATGAAGGGTCAATCGATTGACACCTTCCTCGGAGGACTGAATGAGATCTGAGACCAGTTGACTGCTATAGGAGCGACACTGGATCAAGAGCCTATGGTGAGGACAACCTTGAATGCTGTCTTAGAAAATTGGGAAGTGTTTGTCCAGAGTATCCTTGGCAAAGGGAATCTCCCACCTTGGGACGAGATGTGGGCATCTCTTCGCTAGGAAGAAATCAGACGACAGT
This sequence comes from Pinus tabuliformis, assembly GCA_031772625.1. NCBI lineage: Eukaryota > Viridiplantae > Streptophyta > Pinopsida > Pinales > Pinaceae > Pinus > Pinus tabuliformis. The sequence continues at coordinate 1,285,529,214 of CM062819.1, forward strand.
CGAAGACAGGTAGCAGCAGCAAAGGGATCAAGGTCAAGCAAGAGGAGGAGGATGTGGCCCTAACATCTGAGGGAAAGCAAGAAAAGCAGAAGAAGAAGGATCTCTCCAAGATCAAGTGCTTCCACTGTGGGGAGCTGGGTTATTATGCGACCCAGTGTCCAAGGAAGAAGAGTAAGGGAGAGTCTTCCAAGACTAAGGCAGTGCCAACACGGACAGAGAAGGAAGTTTTGACAGACGATGACTGTGCCATGAGTACACACGGACCACTTGAGCGGAAATGGGGAGACATCGAGCTGTAGTCAAGCGGACTATAGGTGATGAGGGGCAGGATCCTTGAGGTACCCAGCCTCTTGGATTAGACCTTGCTACGGGAGCCCCGACAAGGAGTAGCAGGACTGGCTCAGTGGGTAGAGATGGATGCGGATGGAGCAGCAGAGAGAACTACAATGTAGGAGTCCCAAGACAACACAGAGCTAGCAGGCTGCAGCAGTTTGAGAGGCACAGGAGTGTTGCACCAGTGTAGGAAGGCACAGAGAGGTGTGCAATGATGCGAGATACAGGGAGTTGTTGCAGCAGCACAGAGGCCAGAGAGAGGGAGCACTTGTCAGCGGCAGAGGGAGCTTCAACATCAGTGAGTGTTTCTAGCCCAATGGGGAGGTCAGTTGGGAGATCAGTTACTTACTTCTGAGTAACTGAGTTGCAGTGCAGCAATGAGAATCACGATGCAACATGATGAGAGGAGGTACAGTGTAAATGTAGTGTTGGGAGAACGGACCAGCAACAGCGCAGATGCAGAGGGAGTTGTAGTGTAGATGTAATGCTGGGAGGAAGGACCAGTAGCAGCATGGATGCAGAGGGAGCTATCGTACAGATCCAACAGTGGCAATGGAAGAACCATGGGCAGCAGTACAGGAGGCAGCAGTGCAGAGGATGTTGGGAAGGAAGGCCTAGCATCAACACAAGTACTGATGCCGGATGATCAGAGTAATACTCAGTGAGGAGTATTGCTAGAGCACAGTCCTTGCTAAGAGGGAGTGTTGATTTGGGGTAGCATCGAATGTGCTCCAACCACAAAATTTGGTGGAGAGGTTGGGGCACATGAGATCTCCAATACCCAGAAAGGGTTTGGGTAGATTTTAAACAGATCATGAGATATTAAGATAATTAATATTTTTAATGGAGTCCCTAAGTCTAAACTTAGGGAAAATAAAATATTAATGTGTATTAATATGAATCTGTGTTAGAGTGGTCCAAAAGACATGGATCAAGCTAGATCTAATCTTAGCTGTTGATTAGGGACTTAATCTCGGCCGTTGAGATGTCAACAGGAAAGGTATAAGAGGAGGCTTGAGGGTCACTTGGAGAATACACCAGAGTGATCAGTGATTCTATTCTCTAGAGTGGGGTTTGCTAACAAAGATAGAATCAGTGATCGGGAGAGCAACTGAGGAGCATTGAGTACAAAGAAACAGAGAAGGCAGAGATTGTGTCAGGAGAGCAGCGCAGCAACCAAGGAGAGTGATGCAAAGCTAGCAAGGGCTCACGCAGGGCCACACAAAGGCAGCCAAGTGCTGCTCAGAGCACCAGAGAGGCCAGCGTGTTTGATGCAGAGGCCCAGAAAGTTGACGCAGGGTCTCCTAGTGCTAACGCAGGCCAAGAAAGGCTGATGTAGGGCCAACGTGAGACAGAGAGGAGCTAACACAGTCCAGATTAGGCAGATGCTGCGGTTGCAGAGCAATTTTGTGCAGAGGAGCTGCCGAAAAGATTTTCCGGGGTTTCAGCCAGGAAATTTCTCTCAAACTGTGAGGTATAGCTGCTAAGGAAATTCTTTGTTGGGTAGGCTAATTTCGGCACCTAGATTGTACTCTGATATTGCTTAATAAGAAAACCCTCAGAGAGCTGCACCAGTTTTCTTGCATTGGGTTTTTCTGGGGACATTGGTCCAAAAATAATGGTGTCATGTGGTGTGTTTGTTCTTGTTTCTTTTAGTTGTTGATCTGTAATATGTTGAGCATGCACTGGTGTTTATTTTCAGTATTTACTTTGTAAATAACTTGTTAAAGAAAAATAACAAGTAGGTAGGAATAAATTAGAAAAGTGCATGAAGGGTTTCTAAACTAAGTAAACTTAGAAACTTCAACAACAGACTCTCCAATGGAGGGAATTTATCCCTGAGTTGCCAAATTAGCACTGGGTGAAGGTTGAGGTTATTCTATTATGAGGGGGCAAATTGCATATCCGTCGAGAACAAATTTGTGGTGCTTTAGGGGACCGAGTTGTTAATGAGATCAGGTGCAAGCATTTTCCCTAGGATTGTTTAAGATATTTATGTAGATTCCCTCCCAAAATTTCCATTAATAAAATATTGCCAGATTTGCAACAGTTTATTTAATTTATGAGTTTCTGTATTGCAAATTTAATTAATTTGCTAGAAATTTCTATGGTGTGAAATTGCACAAATTTTGTGGTGTTTTTGGGATATAAATGCATGGTATCATTTTATGAAGAAAATGCCCTATCAATTTTAATTAAATATAAAAAGGGATATTATAGTGGTATCAGAGTTGGTTTTCCTACCAACATGAAGGAATTTTTTGGGAAAGGAAAAAAAATGCTTCCGAACTAGTAGGAAAGATTGTTCACAGAAGTAATCCAAAAAATTGAGGATGTTAATAGAAAATGTGTAGATTATAAGAGAAAAAATGAAAATTGTAACAGGAAATCTCTTGAAGATTATAATAGAAAGGTTGAAAAATCTAACAAGAATCTCACAAGAATGCTAGATCGAATTGAAGCATGGGCATCAACAATGGTGGCGAAGGAGAAAAATTGTAGATCTGAAGATGATAAAACAGCTAAAGACTAGAACACAGAGATTGAAGTGAGCCCAAAGGTAAATAATGATGTAGATAAAAATATGGAAGGAGAATCTGTCGAGAGTGATATGCCTTGTAACAAATTGGAGGTTTGTGGCTACATAGGGCAACATAGCAGTAATGGAAACATTGTTTTACAATTTTATAAGTGCCATTAAAGGGGAATGACACTGAAGCAGAGGTATCCAACCTTCTTATGAGGATTGTACCTTATGATCAAATTACCAAGGACACATTTGGAGAAATTGCACCTATTGAGAAGAAAAATGATAGGTTGTTGCAAATATAGTCGACTGGGTTCAAATGTGTTAAAAGTGGTCCAACAGTCATACGTGGGAGCATTTTACATATATATTTGTAATCCTGGTATTGGTATACAGATTCTTGATTATATGCAACAAGGATTCTCTAGGTTTATTTGGGATCCAGGAGTGCAGGTTTTGAAATGCTTGAGGGCAAGCAATTTTGAGAAGGGAGGACTATAATGTACCTTTTCGAGAACAAAAGAAAGGAGGAAAATTTAATTATTTAATGTCATCTTAAAGGTGATATTCAGTAATTAAAATAAAAAGGGGACTATAAGTGAGCTTAAATTAATTAGGAAATAAAACTTATAGTCACTTTATTATTAAAAAAGTGACCTATGGTATTTCAGTGACCATAGTATTTGGATGGGAAAATTATAAAAAGAAAGAAGACAGTTTTTTCAAGGATATCATTGGATATTTGATAAATTGATATTGGAGTTCTCGTAGCTTACCATGTGAGGAGAAACCCTTGTAGACTTCCTAGTTTCGGTGTTCAGATATACACCCTAGCTGGTGGTGTTGGTTTCAATGGTTGTAAATCCACCCTAGGTAGCCATTGTGATCTTTGCAAAGAAATTGAATTGAATCCATCCGTAGGCTGAAATTGTCAAAGAAGGGGATGAAATACTTGAGCAGCAGTGAATTGACTTACAGCTGGGTGGAGGCCGAGTTTATTCTATTATGAGGGGCAGAATTGCATATTTTCCGGAACATATTTGTGGTGCTTCAAGGGGATGAGCTGTCAAGGAGATCAGGTGCAAGCAGTTTCCCCAGGTTTGTTTAAGATATTTATGTAAATTCCCTCCTGAAATTTCCATTAATAAAATATTGCCAGAGTCACAACAGTTTATTTAATTTCAGGGTTTCTATATTGCAAATTCATTTGATATGCTGGAAATTTCTATGGTGTGAAATCACTCAAATTTCATGGTGTTTTTGGAATAGAAATGCATGGTATAATTTTCTGAAGGAAATGCCCTATTAATTTTAATAAAATATAAAAAGGGATATTACAATCAGTTATAGTTTCTTTGGTAGTACCATACTACTAGGATAACCATAGTAATAATTCTATAATCTAATACACACAAGCATACGAGAACAGTAGTTTTTTTACGTGCTGCATTTCATCAAGAACATTAGGACAGGATATTGCTTGATTATATTGAGTGAGGTTAAGACAGATGTGAAGAAAACTATCTGGGAATGAGCTATGTGAGAACAAGAAAAATATAGAACAGTAAGAATTCAACTTATAATGAATGCATGAAATATTTGTACAGTGAGGATTCAGGACACCATTCAATGTTTGGCAAGGTATTAGAAGGAAAAATGAACCGGGACAAAATTTAGAGCAAATGCATCAATATTTTCTTTGGTGTTTGCTCTGAATCTCTTAGTTTTGTGGACATTTAAATTCTAGTTTAACACTCTTGATGAGATGACACACTCTCTTTTGAAAATATAATAAAGAAAAATGACTTCCAAGAATAGCTCAACCCTTATTGTTTTTAACAAAACTAAAACTTACTGCTCCATTCTGCACATGAAAGTTTGTGACAGGATCAAGAGCCTTGGCTCGTTTCTTTTCTTTCAGTAAATATCTGCAATAGTAGTCATCAGTAAAATTGGTCAGCAAGCAAAGACAGAATATGTTTTATTTTCCATATTTCATGATTCGTAAGAAATCTCACAGATATCAATTAAAATTATCACTCTAAGACAATGCCAGTTTTCTCCCAGATACATGTTCCTAACCTCTAGGTTCAGATGGTCAAACAAGTACAACAGCTATCAGCAGTCCCACTTAAATGTGATGCATTTTGATACAGGAATTGCCTAGCCATAAGTTGGAACAGACATAACACATGCTTGTGTAAGAGATAAACCCTTCAAATTGAAATCAAATTGTGTTTTATTTTATCAAATATATCAGAATAGTACATAATTCTGTCATGCATTCTCTTGAATAGAGCATACACAAGTTCTGCCCAAGACAGTTGGCAGTGAAGTTCAACAAACTACCTTACCCAAAAGGACTCTCTCAAATATTACATGAATATAACAAGGTTTAAATTGCAAATGGTTCTTCCCAAATGCCTGGTCGAAACCCTTAACTCTGAACCATATGACTGCAAGAGATATAATGCCTTTGGACTGTTGATTTCTGGTAGCGTCGGATGTGCTCTAAGTCTCAAACTTTGCAGAGAGGCTTGGGCACAGGTCTTCCAAAGAACCCAGAAAGCGTTTTGGGAAATTCCACCCAAAAACAGTTTTATTCAAATAATTAATTATTTTTAATGGGACCCTAAGTCTAAACTTAGGAAAATAAAATAATTAATGGGTATTAATCTAACTGTGCGTGTAACTTCTAGAAGAAGATGAGGATCAAGCATAAATGATCTTAGTCATTGATTAGCTTCTAATCTGGGTTGTTGGATGTCAACGAGGAGATTATTTAAGGAGGCTTGAGGGTCATTTGGAAAGACACAGAGTGAGTTCAAAAGTTCGATTTTTTGAAGCAGAGTAGCTGCCGGGAGAATATTGATAGTGAGTTTGTGCCAGTGTTGCACAAATCGGCAAAAAATCGCGATAATATCGTATTATCGCAATTTTTTCAAATTAGCGATTAAATCGGGGGTAAAAATCGGGATTTTTTTTTTGGCCAATTTTTTCAAGAAAAATCGCGGTTTTTACTCAAAAAATCGCCGAGGTGTCGGGCAGTGCGTGTTTAATAGGAAAAAAACAATTTTTTTTTTGTTCATTTCAACAGAATAGGGCGCGGTGGAGCTTGGAGCATTGGAGAAATAGAGGCTTGGAGATTTTGGAGCTAAATCAAGTACTTGGAGGCTTAAATCGAAGAGTGAGCTAAGGAGGAGAGTCTAAAACCGGTATGGGCACCATAGTTTTGTGTTTTCATTGTTTTGTAACTTTGTTTTTGTTTTTTTCATGTTTTTGGTTGGGTTTGGAAGGGGGTTTTGTCCAATGTAATTTTTTTTTAGTTTTTTTGGTTGGGTTTGGAATGGGGTTTCTTAAATTGTATGTAATTTTTTTTAGTTTTTGTAAAATGTAAATAGTAAAATACTAAATTGTAAGTTTGTAACTTGTAAATACTAAATTGTAATCCTTATTTTCCCATAGGTTCACTAAAACACCATTCAAGTTTTCAACTTCAAAGATCAAAATCAAACATGCCAAGGAAATTCGACCCTTTCTAGGAATTTGGTGAACCTGCGGCCCTGAATGATAGAATAAACTTGTCTTGCAAGTTGTGTGGGCACCATATGTCTGGAGGGGTGTACAGATTGAAATATCACATTGCACAAATCCCTGGATTTGATGTAGGGCCTTGCTCAAATACAAATCCTGAACTCATCCGAAGAGCCATGAAAGCATTGGAAACTTTAGACCACACTAGAGAGGCCAAACAAGAAATGAAGAGGCAACTAAGAAAGTCAGCTGAACAAGGAAGTGGCAGTGGTTCTACTGCAGCATCAACCAACCCGGTAGCTGCCTCATCTTTTTTTGTTCCTCGAACCACACCTGGTTCACAACGATCTATCAGTTCAATGCTAAAAAAAACTGAAAAAGAACAAGCTGACAAATTGCTGGCAAAATTTCTCCTTTGGAGTGATATTCCTTTCAGCATTGTAAGGAATAATCCATTTTTCCAGCCTGCTCTTGATGCTATTGCAACTGTTGGCCCAGGGTACAAAATCCCTTCTTATCATGACATGAGAGGCCGGATTCTTCAAAATGAAAAGCTTGACTACACCAAAAGATTGGAGGATTTTAGGGAATCATGGGCACAAACAGGTTGCACTGTGATGTCAGATGGTTGGACTAACCAAAAGGGGAGAACCCTTATAAACTTCTTGGTTAGTTGTCCCAAGGGGACTATGTTTATCAAATCTGTTGATGCATCTGCACAAATCAAAGATGCAAGAACTTTATGTGATTTGCTGGATGTGTTTATTTTGGAGGTGGGTGCAGAAAATGTTGTTCAAGTCATAACGGACAATGCCGCAAATTATGTTGCTGCTGGCAAGATGCTTATGGACAGGCATCCTACTTTATTTTGGACACCTTGTGCTGCACACTGTATTGATTTGATGTTGGAGGACATAGGGAAAATTCCCTTTATCAAAGATATTGTTGAGTCATCCAAAAGCATTACAAAATTTATATATAACCATACATCTGTGCTTACCTTGATGAGAAGATTCACCAACAACAAAGAGTTGGTGCACCCCGCCATTACACGGTTTGCCACCAGTTTCATATCTCTTCAATCCCTCTTGAATTCTATGTGGGATGTGAAGAGAATGTTTCTTTCAAAGGAGTGGCGTGCTTTGCCAATGAGCCGCAAACCAGAGGGAGAGGCCGTATGCAGACTAGTTTCATATCAGGAAGACTTCTGGGTGGGAGTGTAGGAGGTGTTTTCCGTTACTGAACCTTTCATAAAGGTTCTTCGGTTAGTTGATGGTGAGAAGCCCGCAATGGGCTATTTGTATGAGGCCATGGGCAGGGCCAAAGAAGCCATTTGGGCCTACTATGATGATAAGGGAGATGAGGGGTTTCAGAGACAACTCCTCCTGTGGGGAGTGATTGATGAACGATGGAACAACACACTCCATCGTCCCATTCATGCTGCTGGGATTTTCCTGAACCTCACATTTTTTTACACATGTGGGTTCGTATTTGATGCTGAGATCATGGATGAATTCTTAACCTGTGTCCAGAGGATGGTGCGATCTTCAGCAGAACATATAGAAATCTCTAAAGAAATTGAGACATATAGGATGCCAGGTGGCACATTTGGCTTTGAGATGGCTGTGACTGATAGGACGATTAAAATGCTAGGTATCTTTTAGTTTGTTTCAAATTTCATTGTCTCTTCAAATTCCATTTTTTTCTTATGTTTATTTAAAATTTTATTTGTAATTTTGTTGTAGATGCATAGTGGAGAATGTATGGTGCCAAGGTACCCCTTCTACAAAAACTTGCCATTTGGATCCTCAGCCAAACATGTAGCTTGTCAGGATGTGAGCGCAACTGGAGTGTATTTGAAAAAATACACAACAAGAAGCGCAACAGGTTAACACTTAAAAATTTAAAATATTGCAAATTTCCAAATAAATTTTTGAATTCATTAAACAATATTTTTTTTTTATAATTATTAATTCTTTGTACAGGTTGGAGTCCTAGCGACGTAGTGATATGGTCTACATCTACTACAATCTTCGATTGTGGGTGAGGCAACTTGAGAGAACACTTGATATGGAGGCCATCTCATTGGATGGGATTGACACCACTGCTACATGGAGGGTTGAGTCCGAGAGGCCTCTCATGGAGTCTGCTAATGACTGGTTAGTGCAGGATGTAGTAGAGGAGGAGGAGGAGGAGCAGGAAGAGTTGGAGCAACAGGAGGAGGAGGTGACACCACTTGCCCGGGCTACCCCTGCCACCGGTAGAGGACGTGGTCTACCTTCTATAGCTCCTACTCCTAGTTCTTCAGGTTCTAGAGCACAACAAACTCCACTGCCAATTCCACCAGCACCAGCATCTACATCTAGAGGGAAAGGGAAAGCTGTGGCATTTTCTCGCAAGAGGGGCAGAGGAAATCAATAGTATTAGACTTTAGTTATTTTGTTCATTTCATTGTATATGACATTATGACTCATCATATGAGATACATTATTATATTTTGAGGCTGAGATGGGACTCAGGGGTCAGGACTTACTATTCAGGACATGATTCATTGTTATGTGTGATTTTAGCACTAGAAATGATATTAAACATCTTATATATTAGTTATTTTATCATATTTATGTGTCAATGTATTTATTTTATGTTGTAAATGGTTTAGATATTAAAAAAATTGAAAAAAAATGAATATTTTTGGACTAAACGATTTTTTCCCGATTATTACCGATTTTTTCCCGATTATTACGATTTTTTCTCTGCGCCGAAATTATCCCGATAACAATTAGTGCAACATTGGTTTGTGCAGTGAGGGGCAGGGATAGTTGGGTTGGAGTATCTTCTCTAGAGCCCAGGATACACAATAGAGAGACACCAGAAGAAGGCATCACAGGACCCAGGAGGGGTTGACACTGAGCCAAAAGGGCTCACGCAAAAGCAACACAATTCTCCAAGCAGAAGTCTAAATTTGCTGAGGGAGCTGACATTTTTGAGCCGGGAGAGTTGTAAACTGCTCCAGAAGAAATTGATTCCCAATTGAGCTGACGCAGAACTTTAGAGGCTGACGCTAGGCCCACGCAGAGGCAATGCAGAAATAGCTAGGGACACATTGGATTAGCTGTCGAATCAGCAGGAATTTGCCAAGTAGAGTGAGGTAATCTCACAAATTTCTTCTGCTAGTTTATTTCTTTGTAACTGGATTACCGAGAGGGCATCCAGAGTTGTATTCAGAAAACTACTGCATAATAATAAAAACCCTCAAATTTGTTGCACCGGTTTTCCCGCATTGGGTTTTTTCGAGGACATTTGTCCAAAAAATATTGTTAGTTGTGTTGTATCTTTCTCGGTTGTTTGGTTCTTGTTTTGGGCATATTATTTAATTGGTGTAGGCTGCAATGTATTAGCTTCGATATTTGCTGTAGGAAGTAGTAAATAATTTGTTTCAGTAATTAACAAATGGGAGAAGTTTAATCAGTTGCTACAATAGGGATTCCGGTTTACGGAATTTTCACATGGACCAAGACTAAATTATTCAGGATCTCCTCCCTGCATGATTAGAAATACATCATCCTCTAAAACTAGTAAAGATATTAATTCATGTTACTTGTCAGATATTAAAAGGGATCCTATGTCATTGATTCTCATTCTCATTATGGGTACACAATTTCCTCTAAAAACAGTGCATATAGGGCAGATAATACTATATGGAACATAAAATAAAATAATGCTACATGAGCTTAAGCTTTCTTCATCAAATGCTACTTCAGGAAATAACCTAAGGAGAAACCATATACAAGACCTACATGATACTATATCCTTAGTCAGGATACTATCTTACACATTGATCATCAACCCCATTAGCTTTTGAATTCCCAGTCTAAAATCCAGGAGCAAGGCATTTAAACTGGGCTACCTACAGTCAAGAATTTCATATGGTCATCAAATATAAGAAGGTAGACACGCTGCTAAGGCTCCTTCTATCTTATACTTCAAATGTGCAGCTTAGTATGCCACATACCCTTACTTTGGTCTAGTGATAGAGTCTATCCGACAACCAACTTGGTCAAACATACCACCTTCCTTGACCACATAATCCAGGATGGTTTTCTTTATAAGCTAAATAAGATATATGTTCTAGTCAGATGATCTCACCTTCTTCTTATCAAACAGGCCCATTCTTCTACCCTATGGAGGACATTTTTGTTTGCCAAAATTTTTGTTACACCTATAAAGGTACTTATTTTTGGCCTTCCATGCATAAACAAGTGGAAGATTACATCCCACAATGTTCACATTCCAGCCAAAGCAAGCTTTCTAATCAACCAAATGAGATGACAATTCATTTATACAATTTAGAAAATTAAATTTGTGCCACTCATCTTCAAAAACTTGCCAGCCACCTATAGTATCGGGGATATAAGGCATAAATATTACCTCAACATAATATTCCAGGATGCCTGTTGTTGACCACTACTGGTCAACTACCCATGCAGTACCCCCCCCTTTTCTTTGCAAAAAGGGGCAGCACCTGATCAGCGTTTCCGTGCCATCCTGCAGTCATCAGCAGCTTGATCATTTTGATTGTAAACCCAGTCTGCATGTATGAATTGTAAATAATCTTAGCAGACATGAGCCGTGTATGTGTATTGCCTAGGTGGACCTAACTTTCTAGTGGTAATCTACGTCCCGGAAGGTTTTTCGTCTCAACGATCCATGGATAGGCAGAGTTTTCCTTCAAACCTGACCCCAAAGCCAGGATGGATTTTGTCATTAGAACTTTAGGAGAATCCTAGTGTGTTGATCTGCTAGATTATAGTTGTGTCGCAGAACTGGGTGTTTTGTGAGGGTCTGTATTAAGTGGGTTTGTCCCCTTGAGATGTAAATTGTAAAAAGTCATCATGGAATGTGTCTTGAGGGTTGAAAATGTTTTAAATCCCCTCGTGAGTCCTAAGTCCTAGGTCCTAGGTGATGTTTCCAAAGGCTTAGTTCGATGATCCATTTAAGAAATGAAATAAAATAATAAAATAAATAAAAATTAAGAAATTTAAAAATTAAAAAAAAATAAAATAAAATAATAAAAAATTAAAAAATTTAAAAAATGAAATAAATAAAAAATAATAAAAAAAATTTAAAAATTTAAAAATTTTAAAAATAAAATAAAATAATAATATTTTAAGTGAATAAATTGACGGATGAGATCAAGAGATGTCTTGATCCTCATCAACGGTCGAGATCATTTCTACATGGATCATTCGAACTAGCCATTGGGATCATTTCCTTTACATAAGGTCTTAGGTGGTCATTTCAGATTCATTCGATCTGTGAGTCTGATACTGAAGAAGCTCTCTTGTAAATCTGTTTCTGGTTAATAAAAGAAGACTTTGGGGTCCATATCTTGCTGGTGTTACTCTCTTAAAATGCTGTGAGATTGTTTCATTTTCTGCATATGTTATTTTCAGCCGTTAATAATAGCTTTTTGTAGAGTATTGTGAGCACAGGTATCTTGTTCACTTGCTGGGGTTTGAGTGCTGTTAGGGTTTCTGAAGTAATGGCAAGTATCTCCATTACTCCCTGAGATCTAGCAGCATTTTTGCCCTCTTTATTGACAGTTGTTTTGAGCTGTGCAGAAAACATCATTGAAGGAAATTTTGTGGGCGTTCGGGGAAGTTCTCGACTGAACCAGCCAACTCCCGCAAGCATTTTTTGCTGAGCCCAGTTGGATTTGATCCTGGGTCTATCATTCAGTTTATTTTTCTAAGTTTGCATGAGAGATTTTCTGAAGTTCTTCACAGTGACGATCTGAAATTTCTGTTCTTTAAAATGTTTTCCGTGCTTACTGCTGAATCTGGCTGTTAAGAGGCCAAATCTGTACATTAGTTAGCTGATCTAGGGTTTCATTTTTAGTTTTGCTTAGGTCAGGTTTATTTAGGGTTTCAAATTTTTGTTTTATTCAATTTTCATTAGGGTGTTTTCATTTTTACAATTGCAGGACGGCCGTCAGAAGGTATTTGATCAGCAGACAGAGAGTCATTTATCGCTGAGAAAAGTGTTCAAGTTTCATTTTTGGCTCCAGGTTTCTCTGTCGTTTAGGCATTCTTGATAACACAATCGGGCCAGAGGAAATCGTGCTTGAAATTAGCTGTTGGCATCGTGCATCGCAGCGTTTTCTTTTATGCGTAGTCTTCGTCATCCTCACGAAATTCTGGCACGGAGCAGACTCGCCACAGTTGGTCATGGTTTGAACCACAATTACACAGATCCACGCACCTGCAATACGAAAGGCAGTAGCAGGCCATCAAAACAGGTATAAACGCGTCGGCAGCCAGGTAACGTGAGCGGTAATTTTCATCACGGTTTCAGTTTATCTGCGTCTTGGCGTCTAGGGTTAATCATTTCTCAGTCTTTGATAAAAACAAAAATCGTATTCATTTTTTCTGATTGGGTTCATAAGTCTGTTATCATATGCGCATTTTCTGTGGATTTATCTGCATAAAAGGAGGTCCGATCCCAAAAAACGCCGCCGTCAAAACCTGCAGAAAGCACCTATCCTGTAGCTTCATCCCTCCAGCCTGCGGCAAGATCCAGCGGCCCCCCTCGACCCCTTTCCTTGCACACGCAGCCATTTGTGATAATCGAACCTCTGCATCCCGTAATCCTCCTTGGTCGACGTTGAGCCCATCCTGAAAGCGTATCATCGCTGCCGTCGAGGGTCCGCACGCCTTTCCTCACCTGCAAATGATCAGAAGTTTCTGCTACCGTCCCGCCATACACTAAAGCACTCAGCAAAATTTTGAATAGAGTAGCGTGTTTGAGGCGTCGTATTTTGAAATGCGTATGGGATTGGGCTTGCGTTTCAATAAAATTCGTAGTTAGATTCTTTTTTTTTGGTTAAAGTCTTAGAGTTTCATACGATCAGGTAATTTGCATCGTTTTCTTTCCGCCTGAGGTTTTCATTCGTATTTGGCTCCTCTCGTTTCATAGCATAGGTTAATATTAGGATTTGTATGGTTTTGTTTTTTAATTTTAGGTTTAGTTTTAAGTGCTGGTTACGTGTTTCGAATTTCATTTTTTTTTTTTCTTTTTAAAATAGTTTCATTTTTTAAATATAGATTCAGAAAAAATCAAAAAATAAAAATGTGTATGTTTTAGTTTTTTTTTATTTTAATATTAGTCTTTTAAATTTAAATTAGATTTTAAATTTGGTTTTAAAATAAAAAGAAAATAAAAAATATAAGAAGGTTAGCATAGATTGTATTTAGATTTTAATTTATTCTTTAAGTTAGGTTGTATTTTATTTAGATTTTAATATAGTTTTAAATTTTTGCTTAGTTTAGATTTTTAGTTTTCATTTTTATGAAAAATAAAAAAGATTTATAATTTTTTTTAGATTTAGTTTTATCTTTTAAAATAGTTTAGTTTTAGATTAATTTTTTTTAGATTTCATTTTTAACTTTTGTTTTAAAAAAAAAAAAAAAAATTAAAATTTCGTGGAAAGTTATTTTGCCAGATTCAGTGGTTTTCATGTTATATCTTTCATGCTCAGATTTAAATTTTCAAGTCGAGATACGAAATTGATGTCTGGTTAATAATTCATGATTCTCGTGGTGGTTTAAGGCATTTATCTCTTCAAATTTTCAGTTGCCGGATATCGTTTTGGTCATGTGATTTGGCTGATGACAAATGATTGCTGTCCACGGTTTATGTTTCTACATCATTTAACAAGTAATCATTGTAATAACAATCTTTTAAGGCACTGGTCTGCTAATTTAATCAAATCATTTTAGTGCTTATATCATCGTGTCTCGTGTCTCCCAACCAACTGGTCAACAGTTGGTCTCATCATCTCACAGGGACTACCCCCCTTAGCCGCGGGAGACAGGCTTAAACGGAGGGATCGGGGATCAGAGTGACAGCCCCCGGTCTGAGCGTTGTCGTGTCAATCCGCGCGACAACATTTTTTGGCGCCGTTGCCGGGGACTTTGTTTTCTCGGTATTTCAACATCTTTTCATCATTCATCGTTCATCTGCCTATCATTCGTTTGAGCCGGCAACGCCAACATTTTTTGGCGCCGTTGCCGGGGAAGTTGTTTTCTCGGCATTTCAACGACAATCTTCCTTCTCATTTTTACCTTTTCATCTGGCCCGGCAACGCCAACATTTTTTGGCGCCGTTGCTGGGGACTTTGTTTTCTCGGCATTTCATTCATCTTTTCATCATTCATCGTTCATCTGTCTCTCATTCGTTTGAGCCGGCAACGCCAACATTTTTTGGCGCCGTTGCCGGGGACAGAGCTTTTCTGTTCCTGGAGTTTCATCGACATTCATCTTCTCATCTCTCATCGGGCTGGCATATTCAACTTTTGGGTTATCATTTGGGTCTTTTATTGCCTTATTTTTCGTCATATCAGCAGTATCTCTTTGGTTTGTTTCTTGTTTGGGTGGCGACTCCACTTTCTCATTTTTCCCAGACAAGAAGCTTTCCTCATATCTGCTTGTGGTTACTTTTTGGATCCTAGAATCAGATTCATTGTTCAAGTGGCGACTCCACTTCTTCCATCTCTTAATTTTCTTGAGCAGAAATCTCTTTCTATCATCCATTTGATCCCTTACTGTTCATCATGGATTATTCATGTAAACCATGTCATTTTACTGATAATCTCCATGATCTTCCGAAAGAGGCCATTTCTAAATTATTTAAGTTCTCGGGTGGTGATTCGGTCACTGTTAAACAGCATTTAAACATGTTTACTTGTGTAATGATCTTATATTGTAGATTTCCTCAATATAATCATGAAGATTTCAAGATGCGTCTATTTGTCCATTCTTTAGAGGGTGATGCCTTGAATTGGTTTAATAATTTTCCTAATGATTTTTTCACTTCTTTACAAGACATTCTCAATGCTTTTAAAGATAGATATGATAGTCCAAACAGCTTGCTTTCTGCCTCTACAATTGTGCAACAGAATGAAAGTAATTTGATAAGAGGTCCAGCTGAAAGATCCCAAGACAATTCATCATGTCAGAATGTGTCATCCACCGGAAATATTGCAGATCAAGTTCATGATAGTGAAAAATCAGGGACAAATGACAATGAAAGGGAAGAGCAAAAACAAATTTTACGAGATCTAATGATGTTGGTAAGAAATATGGAAATCAATCAAACTAATTATGTCAATGATGTGAAAACTTTATGCACCCACCTGGAAAAACGTAATAGGGAGATTGAGGTCACGCAAAATCAGCATGCTAAGGAAATTGAGGCCATAAAAACTAATTATGAAACATAAATTAGAATCATGCATAGCAGGTTGTCAGTCTTAGAGGAAAATATGGTGACCATGAAAGCTGATCATGATAGGGAAATTGACTCTATGCAAAACAAGTTACTAACTATGGATCAGGAAATGACTATCATGACGTTCAATCATAATAATCAGTTGGCTGACATGCAAGCGAATCACAAAGAAGAAATAAATTCCATACAGCATTGCTTGATGGACATAAAGGAAAAGAACAATAAAATGATAAAAGACATGGAAGAACATCATGCCAGACAAATCTGTGATATAAAGGTTGAACACTCTAGACAGATGGATGCCATTAGAATACAGGTTCAAAGGTTTCAGCAATTGGAAGATGAAAGAAACCAGGTAACATCAACAGATCAGGAGTCTTCTCATTTGCTGCAACAAGCTCCATCTTATTATGAAGAGGTTATTGATTCGATTGAAAGATGGTTAATTGAAGGTGATCCGGATAGACTTAAGAATGATAAAGATCAGATGCGGGCTAAAAAAAGACACATCACGCATACTTCATCTGATAGTTTTGAAACAGAAAGTACCAGATCATCAGTAATGCAACCTGCCAGAAAGAAAAAACGTAAGAGAAAGAAAATAAGAAGAAGATTTGATGCATCAGACGGCTGCGAGCAGCTTGATTTTCGGATAGGAAAGAGTCCTACCATATGCAAAATTGGACATGGCACATCCGACAAGCAGCCGACAGATTTGCCTGAAAGCAGGCAAATGCTCAGTATGCACTATATTGAACACATCTGATGGCGTAGGGCATCCTTTGTATCGTATTTCTAACCCTACTCCTTGTTTTTTCCGCATTTTCGTTTCTGCTTTAGATAGTTAATAAATGAAGAGCTTTTATCTTTATTGTGCTTAATGTATATGATGATTTTGGAATGGACTCTACTTATTTTTATCTGTGTGTTGTATGGGTGCAGATTCTGGATTCTCACATTCCTACAGTGCAGCAATGTGTCCCCAAGTAGAGCCAGATGTTGACCACTACTGGTCAACTACCCATGCAGTACCCCCCCCTTTTCTTTGCAAAAAGGGGCAGCACCTGATCAGCGTTTCCGTGCCATCCTGCAGTCATCAGCAGCTTGACCATTTTGATAGTAAACCTAGTCTGCATGTATGAATTGTAAATAATCTTAGCAGACATGAACCGTGTATGTGTATTGCCTAGGTGGACCTAACTTTCTAGTGGTAATCTACGTCCCGGAAGGTTTTTCGTCTCACTGATCCATGGATCGGCAGAGTTTTCCTTCAAACCTGACCCCAAAGCCGGGATGGATTTTGTCATTAGAACTTTAGGAGAATCCTAGTGTGTTGATCTGCTAGATTATAGTTGTGTCGCAGAACTAGGTGTTTTGTGAGGGTCTGTATTAAGTGGGTTTGTCCCCTTGAGATGTAAATTGTAAAAAGTCATCATGAAATGTGTCTTGAGGGTTGAAAATGTTTTAAATCCCCTCGTGAGTCCTAAGTCCTAGGTCCTAGGTGATGTTTCCAAAGGCTTAGTTCGATGATCCATTTAAGAAATGAAATAAAATAATAAAATAAATAAAAATTAAGAAATTTAAAAATTTAAAAAAAATAAAATAAAATAATAAATAATAAAAAATTTAAAAATTTAAAAATTTAAAAAATGAAATAAATAAAAAATAATAAAAAAAATTTAAAAATTTAAAAATTTAAAAAATAAAATAAAATAATAATATTTTAAGTGAATAAATCGACGGATGAGATCAAGAGATGTCTTGATCCTCATCAACGGTCGAGATCATTTCTACATGGATCATTCGAACTAGCCGTTGGGATCATTTCCTTTACATAGGGTCTTAGGTGGTCATTTCAGATTCATTCGATCTGTGAGTCTGATACTGAAGAAGCTCTCTTGTAAATCTGTTTCTGGTTAATAAAAGAAGACTTTGGGGTCCATATCTTGCTGGTGTTACTCTCTTAAAATGTTGTGAGATTGTTTCATTTTCTGCATATGTTATTTTCAGCCGTTAATAATAGCTTTTTGTAGAGTATTGTGAGCACAGGTATCTTGTTCACTTGCTGGGGTTTGAGTGCTGTTAGGGTTTCTAAAGTAATGGCAGGTATCTCCATTACTCCCTGAGATCTAGCAGCATTTTTGCCCTCTTTATTGACAGTTGTTTTGAGCTGTGCAGAAAACATCATTGAAGGAAATTTTGTGGGCGTTCGGGGAAGTTCTCGGCTGAACCAGCCAACTCCTGCAAGCATTTTTTGCTGAGCCCAATTGGATTTGATCCTGGGTCTATCATTCGGTTTATTTTTCTAAGTTTGCATGAGAGATTTTCTGAAGTTCTTCACAGTGACGATCTGAAATTTCTGTTCTTCAAAATGTTTTCCGTGCTTACTGCTGAACTGGCTATTAAGGGGCCAAATCTGTACATTAGTTAGCTGATCTAGGGTTTCATTTTTAGTTTTGCTTAGGTCAGGTTTATTTAGGGTTTCAAATTTTTGTTTTATTCAATTTTCATTAGGGTGTTTTCATTTTTACAATTGCAGGACCGCCGTCAGAAGGTATTTGATCAGCAGACAGAGAGTCATTTATCGCTGAGAAAAGTGTTCAAGTTTCATTTTTGGCTCCAGGTTTCTCTGTCGTTTAGGCATTCTTGATAACACAATCGGGCCAGAGGAAATCGTGCTTGAAATTAGCTGTTGGCATCGTGCATCGCAGCGTTTTCTTTTATGCGTAGTCTTCGGCATCCTCACGAAATTCTGGCACGGAGCAGACTCGCCACAGTTGGTCATGGTTTGAACCACAATTACACAGATCCACGCACCTGCAATACAAAAGGCAATAGCAGGCCATCAAAACAGGTATAAACGCGTCGGCAGCCAGGTAACGTGAGCGGTAATTTTCATCACGGTTTCAGTTTATCTGCGTCTTGGCGTCTAGGGTTAATCATTTCTCAGTCTTTGATAAAAACAAAAATCGTATTCATTTTTTCTGATTGGGTTCATAAGTCTGTTATCATATGCGCATTTTCTGTGGATTTATTTGCATAAAAGGAGGTCCGATCCCAAAAAACGCCGCCGTCAAAATCTGTAGAAAGCACCTATCCTGTAGCTTCATCCCTCCAGCGTACGGCAAGATCCAGCGGCCCCCCTCGACCCCTTTCCTTGCACACGCAGCCATTTGTGATAATCGAACCTCTGCATCCCGTAATCCTCCTTGGTCGACGTCGAGCCCATCCTGAAAGCGTATCATCGCTGCCGTCGAGGGTCCACACGCCTTTCCTCACTTGCAAACGATTAGAAGTTTCTGCTGCCGTCCCGCCATACACTACAGCACTCAACAAAATTTTGAATAGAGTAGCGTGTTTGAGGCGTCGTATTTTGAAATGTGTATGGGATTGGGCTTGCGTTTCAATAAAATTCGTAGTTAGATTCTTTTTTTTTGGTTAAAGTCTTAGAGTTTCATACGATCAGGTAATTTGCATCGTTTTCTTTCCGCCTGAGGTTTTCATTCGTATTTGGTTCCTCTCGTTTCATAGCATAGGTTAATATTAGGATTTGTATGGTTTTGTTTTTTAATTTTAGGTTTAGTTTTAAGTGCTGGTTACGTGTTTCGAATTTCATTTTTTTTTTCTTTTTAAAATAGTTTCATTTTTTAAATATAGATTCAGAAAAAATAAAAAAATAAAAATGTGTATGTTTTAGTTTTTTTTTTATTTTAATATTAGTCTTTTAAATTTAAATTAGATTTTAAATTTGGTTTTAAAATAAAAAGAAAATAAAAAATATAAGAAGGTTAGCATAGATTGTATTTAGATTTTAATTTATTCTTTAAGTTAGGTTGTATTTTATTTAGATTTTAATATAGTTTTAAATTTTTGCTTAGTTTAGATTTTTAGTTTTCATTTTTATGAAAAATAAAAAAAATAAAAAAGATTTATAATTTTTTTTAGATTTAGTTTTATCTTTTAAAATAGTTTAGTTTTAGATTAATTTTTTTTAGATTTCATTTTTAACTTTTGTTTAAAAAAAAAAAAAAAAATTCGTGGAAAGTTATTTTGCCAGATTCAGTGGTTTTCATATTATATCTTTCATGCTCAGATTTAAATTTTCAAGTCGAGATACGAAATTGATGTCTGGTTAATAATTCATGATTCTCGTGGTGGTTTAAGGCATTTATCTCTTCAAATTTTCAGTTGCCGGATATCGTTTTGGTCATGTGATTTGGCTGATGACAAATGATTGCTGTCCATGGTTTATGTTTCTACATCATTTAACAAGTAATCATTGTAATAACAATCTTTTAAGGCACTGGTCTGCTAATTTAATCAAATCATTTTAGTGCTTATATCATCGTGTCTCGTGTCTCCCAACCAACTGGTCGACAGTTGGTCTCATCATCTCACAGGGACTACCCCCCTTAGCCGCGGGAGACAGGCTTAAACGGAGGGATCGGGGATCAGAGTGACAGCCCCCGGTCTGAGCGTTGTCGTGTCAATCCGCGCGACAACACCTGTATATGGCTGAAAACATTCTACTAATCCAGCCATTTGGTCACATTATTAGTACAACCGAAGTCTAACTAAAGAATACGCAAAAAATATACCTTCAGGGTGTAACATCCTTGATTTTGTAATGTACTTGTACATATCTATTACGTATACTGGTGAGTCAAACGATATGTTCTGTTGTACCTATTTTGTCACAAGTCCAAGGAAGTAGTTGTGCAAAAATTTTCAAAGTTAAGAATCGTTGACCACTCGAGCGGCACCTAAAGATTATCTGAAGACTCCATGCCCAAGGATGTACCAAAGGACGCTTGTACCATAAGAGATCATCATATTACTAGAGTTTTTCAACTCTATTTTTTCTTATCATTTTCTATTGTACTCAGATTCCACAAGCCCTACGGGGATGCTGTAAAGTGATGCTAGTACGCTGAGCTTGAGTCATGTAACAAGCCTCGGTAGCTTGGGACCTTGTCATCAAGTGAGCATTACTCTAGAAGGTTTTTTTCACTTGGTTAATTATCATCTCTTTACGAGGACTTAATAATTAATTGAGTTTTTTCCTCCAAATATACCCCAAATTCGGAGTACGGCTTTATGGTGAGGCCATGGGTGAGTCCTAGTGTCCAGAGTCATCGTATATTACCATACTAGATTACTCGTAAAGTTTCGTGGAATTTGATTAGGTCTAGGGGGTCATTTTTTATTTTTAAAATTTCCTGTAGGGCGGAAATTGGAATAAAATTTGTATCTGAAATGTAACAAGTGATGTCTGGAGAAAATGTATGGGGTATACGTAATAAAAATTGCACCTCTCACCCTCAAATTTCTATTAGGACACACTTTGAGGGGTTAAAAATGTGTTTTGGACTCTCAAAACCCACTTTTCCTAAGTTTAGTGGAAAAAGTGGAAATAAATTAAGGCATCAATTAAATAAATGGAGAAAAATAAATATCCACACATGCTAATTGATGTGGAAATGAGGTGGAAAATCATGGAGGAGTTAAAGTGAAGTCCCAAGATGATGTGGACTCCTCAAATCAAAGAAAATATATGTGCTCCAAGAAAATCAAATTTTTGGAGGGGACCACAAGGGAAAAACGCATTTAATGAAGGAAATTCGAATTGCTTTGGTGAGTCAAATTTTTGGTGGGCTTTGACATGGAGTTCTACTAGAGAATGTTGATTTCTGTAGCATCGAATGTACTCTTGCCTCTAGATTTTGCAGAGAGGCTAAGACACATGCATTCTCCAATACCCATAAATCGTTTGGGAAAATTCCACCTAGCAATGATTTAATTAAAATAATTAACTTTTTTAAATGGTTCCCTACGTCTAAACTTATGAAATCTGGTTAACTAAAGGGTATTAATTAAATCAGGTGTAAATCTTCTAGAAGAAGATGAGGATCAACTCCCAATTAATCATAGTTGTTGATTATGTCTTAATCTTGGTCATTGGAGCTCCAACGAGAGATTATAAGGAGTTCGGTGGGCACTTGGAAAACACATCGAATGAGAGATCAGAGATCGAATTTCTCAAGAGTAGTAGTGTTGAGTTTCTAGTGTGAGATTGAGTGATCTTCTTGTAGTGAGGAGCAGGGATAGTAGTCCAGAGGAGAGTTTTCCAGACCCAAAGAGTGCAAAGCAGAGAGGGCTTAGAGTAGCTCAGAGAGGCAGTGTAGTGCCACGTAGAGGCAACGTAGAGCTTTTGAGGGAGTTCGAAATCTAGTTGGGAGAATCAAGATCCAATGCCAGAAGTCGGAGTGTGAGACCGAAGGGCTAGAAGGTCGAATTTCCAGACAATTGGAGATCAACAGAGGAGATGATGTAGAGCCCAACAAATGGGACGCAGATCTGCGTAGGATTGACGTAGAAGTTGTGCAGAGGCAGTGTGGGGCTAGCCAGCCAACCCCTGATCAGTGTCGAATCTCCCGAATCAGTGTGAGATTTTTCTCACTAACTCTTTGCCAGCATTTCTCCGTATTAGATAGCCAGTTTGGGCATCCAACGATTTGTACTCAAATTTACTACTGCATATTAATAAAACGGTCAATTGCTGCATCGATTTTCCCACATTTGGTTTTTCCGGGGACATTTGTCCAAAAACAACTGTGTTGATGTGTGTGTTTATTTCTCTCTAGTGCAATATTTAGTTTCTGTAGTATTTTATTTTGTGTAGGCTGCAGTGTATGTATTTCAATATTTGTTGTAGAAAACTGCAAGTAACTTGTTCAAGTAATTTAACAAGTAGGTGAAATATTATCAGTTTGTTGTAGTAGGAATTGGGTAACTGATTTTTCACATGGTATCAGAGTACAAATCGTAAGCAGAAGAGCTCAGTTGTAGAAAGGAAGAGGGAGTTCGAAATTACTGGAGAGGCAACAATTCGAAACCCTGGAGGCAACGCAGTCCTTGGGCCAAGAAGGTCGAAGTTTTGAGGGATGATCGATTTCTTTGATTGAGTCGACAGAGAAATTCTATTTCCAGATCGAAGCCTTCCAAAGGCAGAGGGGAGCAATGTATTTTCCTTGCAAAGCAGATCTTTAGCTGGAACGCAGTTATTTTGCAGCAATTGCTGGCAGAATAGCATCATAGTGAGAGAAGAGCACATATTGAGGGAATTCCTTCCTCAGAGGGCTTCTAGGCAGAAGTTTGATTTTTTCTAGCAAAGAAGCAGTAGCTGTGTGCGAGATTTCTCACTCCAGAAGGGAGTGCGAATAGCTAGGCAGCAGCTCCACAAAGAAGAAGAGCGAGCAGTTGAAATTTTTCAGAAGAGATGGCATCAGCTGGGTTGAGAGATCAAGATTAGTTGGAATGAGCCTCCAACTAGTGATCTAGAAGGCTAGGATCTCCTGCCTTCTAGGTGAGCATGATCTCAAAACTTAGGTCGATAATGTGGTAGTTGTACCTGCCGATGCAGATCCGCTCAAGAAGTACAAGGCTGAGATGGCGAAGACTAAGAGGATCATTCTCGACGGGGTTCGAGATCATGTAGTATCCCATATAGCCGGCAAGGATACTACCTGGCAGATGTGGGAAGCCTTAGCTATGCTATACGAAGGATCGTTCGAGCAACGAAAGATGTACCTAGAGGAGAAGTTGAGATGCATGAGGATGCAAAAGGGGGAGTGAGTGGACCCCTTCCTTACGAGGCTTTAAGATGTCTGGAACCAGCTGGCTTCAGTAGGATCAACACCCAGCCCTTAGAGTTTGTACAATTAACGCTGAATAACATTTCAGAAGATTGGGAAGTTTTCGTCCAGAGCATCCTGGGCAGAGAAAAACTGCCAGATTGGGAACGTGTATGGGCTGATCTATAGCAGGAGGAGATGAGGCGTGATCTGGTGAAGGCCACAATCAATGGCAATAGCAACAATGAGGCGAAAGCAGTGAAGGAAGAGGAGGATGTGGCTCTTGCATCAAAGGGGCAACATGAGCAGTGTAGAAGAAAGAAGGAAATTTCGAAGATCAAGTGCTTTAGGTGTGGCGAGTTGGGCCACTACAACACTCACTGTCCTCTAAAAAAGAAGGACAATGAGGAGAAGCAGGATCAACAAGCTACATCCACTGAGATCGACAGGCTGTCCTTCGGACTGGACGAAGAGTTTGCCATGATTGTCGGGATGCCTCTAGGGGTGAGGTGGGGTGATCTAGAGTTGTAGCCCCAAAGAGCTACATGATGGATAGGATTCATGAGGAGGTCCACCTCATGAATCAATACCTTGCTACGGGAGCCCAAGACATATAGTAGCAGAATGGATCAGTGGCAGTTGGTGCAGTGAGGTGCTAGAGTGACATATGCAGTAGCTAGTAGCGGTCAGACACTGAGCAATGCAGAGTAGAGTTGGCAACAATGCAGTTGGCACAAAGCAGAGTCAATAGCAGCGCAGAGACTAGCAACAATTAGAACTCAGACGACAAATGCATCATATTGAACATAGTTGGTTCATTATTTTGGATGTTTTTCCATTGCAGATGTTGCAGTTGCAGTTGCAGTTGCAGCAATGGATGAAGAGAGGGTTGCAATGCAGATGTAGTAATTGACAGTAGGATGCAAATCTGTGTAGCATTGATGTAGAAGTTGTGCAGAGGTAGTGTGGGGCCAGCCAACCAACCCCTAATCAATGTCAGATCTCCCGAATCAATGTGAGATTTTTTCCAATAAATCTTCGCCAACATTTCTCTATATCGGATAGCCAGTTTGGGCATCCAGCAATTTGTACTCAGATTTACTATTGCATAATAATAAAACCCTTAGCTGCTGCACCAGTTTTCGCACATTGGGTTTTTCCGAGAACATTTGTCCAAAAACAACTGTGTTGATGTGTGTGTTTATTTCTCTCCAGTGCAGTGTTTAGTTTCCACAGTATTTTATTTTGTGTAGGCTACAGTGTATGTATTTCAATATTTGTCGTAGAAAACTTGTTCAAGTGATTTAACAAGTAGGTGAAATATTATTAGTTTGCTATAGTAGGAATTGGGTAATCGATTTTTCATAGAGAAGAGTGAAGATGTAGGGCTCTAAATGACTTACTCAAATACTTACCTTAAACATAATATGAAACATGTTATAAGAATTTAACCATCATTTTTAATATCAGAATTTATCAATTTGATGTTGAGTACCTACCTGGGTTTATGTGGTTGAAGACTTCTGATTTACTCTTGCTCCCGTTCCTGTTACCAAAAGATCGAAACCTCCCAACCAAACTGGGTACAACCTAGGTACTCAGTTCCAAAATGCATCTCAATTGATACAATCTGGTCCCTTGTGCCCAAAAACTTAAGAACAATTGAGGCTCCTCCTCTCAATATATAAGACTCAGAACATCACCCTTTCCTCAGATTCCCTTCCTCTTTTTATTTCTCTGCCCACTGCCTTCCTCCCATCTCCGTGTCTTTGCTTTTGTTACGTGGAACTTTATATAAAATCAAGTCTCATTTGATTTTATTTGAATATGTAGGATTTGATTTGATTAAATTTTATATTATTTTAATAAATTATTTTAATTAATTTATATTATTATTTTATTAATTTTAATTTATTTAGTTTATAATTTTAATTAATTTATATTATTATTTTATTAATTTTAATTTAAAATATATTTTGCAAATTAAAATTAACATTTTCTTTTAATTAAGGATTTATCATATATATGTATTTAAGGTGGTATATGTATTACATATCTAATTTGATATACTGATTATATTCTAGTGAGGTAGGGATTTATTTCGATAATCAATTCATTACCTTTATTTAGACATTTCCCTATATTAACTAACATATATATAGTGTGAACATGCGGGTCCATGGATGCGTAGCTATCGTATGGATGTCTCGTATATATGCTAATATTCGCATTTTGTTTGTAATTATAAGTGGGCCATTACATACATTCCTCCAAAAAAACTTCGTCCCGAAGATAGGGTTTGCATAGTATATTAGTGATTAGTGCAATCACATAAGCCTTTGTATTTCAGAGTTGAATTTGTTTGACACGGGGTACTTAAATTTGTTTTCTTGAATATTTTAAAAATTGTACAACTATAATATTCATGTTCTACCCTTGTCGAGTTCCCAAGCTATTCTAGAATCATCTTATCCTTCCTAATCTCTTCCGCTCCCATCCAATCCGTCCTCTACTGGAGTATGCCATGGCGTCAACTATACTAATCTAACCATTCATAAACCCTAAGGATGACATCGTTGACCTGACTTCCCAGTAGGCATCCGACAATCATCATCACACATCTAGGGGAGCGTGACTTGCACAATACTCCCATGACTCTAGGTTTTGGAGGGTAAACAGTGGGTAATACCTCCACCCCTCCTAGTGGGACCAGGGTCAACGCCCTATCATGGAACCTCATTGAGCCTCAATTGTTTTTAAGATTTTGTCATCACGTGGTCATTTTGGTAACGATGTTATCTGCAATATAAACACTTGTCCATACTTTATAACATATGCATCAATATATTCAAAATAATTGTATTTCAATAACACTTGTGTACTTCACATATATTGCTATCTACGATATTGATCTTTGCGTTCATATATCTGTAAGTAAACTTTCATATTAGCTGTAGTCACTCTTTTACCTCTATCTCATTCATCATGTCAATATACAGAAATGAAATAATGTTATAGTTGTCTCATCCATAACATAATTCATAATTTAGATTTCACAGCAAGGTTAATCAATAACTAAATTTTAAATAACATATTTTATATTGGTATCCACATACTAGTAGAATTAAGCAAATAGCATATATCATGTTCCAGTAACATAAAATTTTCATATTTACATGTGATCATCTCAAAATAGTTTTAAATACATGATTAAAAATAAGGTAAATATATACAAAATATGGCTTTATGTTCCTCAATTTAACACAAGCTAGGGTATTTCTGACATATGATCTCTGTATCCTCATAGGTAGCCGATCCAAGGCTATACTTGTCCCACTGGACCTTAACTTGGTCTACCAGACTGTTCCTGAGCTGTCGAACCCTACATTCCAGTATATGTAACAGTTCGACCGAAATGGTTCCCTTGTCCAATACTTGCAATTCCTTCCATTGAAGGTTATGAGATTTGTCAGCTATGTAATATCTTAATACAGATACATGAAATACATTATGGACTTTATGCAAGTGGGGTGGCAGTGCAAGACGATAGGTCCAACTTTTTCTAGGACTTTGAATGGTCCAATAAATCGGGGTGACAACTTTGTCTCTTTTCCGAATCGGATAGTGCTTTTATTTGGTCTGATGCAGACGAAAACTTGATCTCCTCCTTCATAATTCCTATCTGTTCTGTTTCATCTGCATAACTCTATTGTCTATCTTGTGTCTTTTTCAATTGTTGCCTAATTTGTTTCACCCGATCTTTCATCTGTTGAATTAATTCTGGTCCCACTATCATTCGATCTTCTAACCCATCCCAACTTAACGGTGTCATGCAAGCTCTGTTGTATAATGCTTCAAATGTAGACATTTCGCTTGAACTGTGGTAACTGTTATTATATGCAAATTCAACTAAGGGCAAGTACTTTTCCTAGTATGTTTGTTGGTCCATAACATACATCCTCAACATATCTTCTAATACTTGGTTCACCCTTTCTGTTTTCCCATCAGTTTTAAGATGATAAGCTAGACTTAAATTTAGTTGAGTTCCTAAGGTTAATTGCATACAATTCCAGAATCTTGAAGTAAATCGTGAGTCTCTATCTGATATGATCCTCTTCGGTATTCCATGATATCTGACAATTTCATTTATGAATACTTGAGCTATGTCAGCAACTTCGAAAGTATCTCTTATAGGAACGAAATGAGCATTTTTTGTCAATTTATCCACCACAACCAGAATGGCATTGTGCCTTCGTGAAGTAAGAGGTATCCCAGTGATAAAATCCATAGAAATTATCTGCCATTTGGTCATAGGAATGTCATGAGGTTACAGGAGACTTGCTGGGTGACAATGATCATTTTTTACTTCTTGACATTGAAGACATTTTGCAACGAATTGAATGATATCGCATTTCATGCCTGCTCAAAAGAAGAGTTTCTTTGTATCAGCATACATTTTCTTTACGCTTGGATGTGCACAATACAATGCTCTGTGGGCTTCCTTAAGGATGGTGTCTCGGAGATCCCCATTATCAAGAATGTACATCCTTCCATGGAATCACAAAATTCCATCATCTTCTAGTTCATATCCCTCAAACTTAGGTTCTTTTGACTTTTTACTATCAAGGTCGGATCTCACTTTTAAATACCAACTATCTCTCAAGAGATGTTCTAGTACTCACTGCCTTAAGTCTACCTTGATAGGTATGAGGGAAAATATTTGAGGTCTTATGCTTAAATCATCTGCCACTATGTTCTCTTTTCCTTTAATGTATGAAATTCCAAAGTCATACTCACTTAAGAATTCACTCTATCGTCTTTGCCTAGCATTCAAGTCTCTTTGAATAAACAAATATTGTAGACTTTGATGGTCGCTTTTGAGCATAACGCTTCTCCGTACTAGAGAGTGTCTCCATATCTTTAAAGCTAATACTACATCGGCTAACTTTAAATCATGAGTGGCATAGAGTTCTTGATGAGGCTTTAACTTTCTTGAGGCATACGCTATTACTCCTCTATCTTGCATTAATATTGCACCTAATCCTTGCTTGGATGCAACAGTACATACAGCAAAATCTTTTTCCATATCAGGGACTCGCAAGATTGGTGCACTGGTCAACAATTTTTTAAGTTCAGAAGATTCTTTATTACATTCCTCAGTCCATTCAGACCTAACACCTTTACGCTAGAGGGTTGTGATTGGCTTTGCAATTTTGGAGAATCCTTCCACAAATCTTCAGCAGTAGACAACTAAACCCATAAAGCTTTGCACTTCATGTTCATTTTTCAGTATTGGTCATTCTATGATTTCCTTTACCTTCTTAGGATCCACTGAGATCTCTTCACCAAATATAATATGACCCAAGTAATGAATCATTTTTTGAAAGAATGAACACTTGGATAACTTTCCATATAACTGGTGTTCTCTGAAGCAAGATAATACTATCTGCAAATGTTCTTCATGCTCCTTCTCATTTTTGGAATAGATGAGAATATCATCTAAAACGACTTGTACAAATTGATCGAGATATTTGCGGAAAATGTTGTTCATAAGGTTCATGAATACTGATGGTGCATTGGTCAACCCAAATGGTACCACAATGAACTCATAATGTTCGAAACGTGTTCGGAATGTAGTCTTAGAGACATCAATTTCCTTAATCCTTAGCTGATAATAGCATGATCATAGATCGATTTTTGAGAAGACAACAGCTCCTTTCATTTGGTCAAAAAGATCATCAATTCGAGGCATTGGATACCGATTCTTTATTGTAGCTCAATTTAAGTCTCGGTAGTATATGCATAATTGCAAGGAACCATCTTTCTTCTTGACAAATATTATAGGAGCACCCCAAGGTGAAACACTGGGTCGAATATGTCCTATATCTAGTAGTTCTTTTAACTGAATTTGTAATTCTAGAAGTTCTGGAGTTGTCATTCTGTAAGGTGTTTTAGAAATTGGTTCTGTACCAGGTTTCAATTCTATTGTGAGATCCAACTCTTTTTCAGGAGGTAATTCTAGTAATTCCTTTGGAAAAACATTTGGAAATTCGGATAGTACTGGATATTGTTCTAAGGACGGTCCTTTCTCTTTCTTTACTTCTTGAACTGCATATACTTGACAACCTTTTCTTAAACAACGCTTCATTTGCATTGCTGAGATGAAGCGTAAATATACTTTTCTCTTAATGCCTTGGATTTGGATTGTCTCCCCTTCATCATTTATATAGAGAATTGTTTTCCTGTAATAGTCTACTCATGCTTGATGAGCTTCTAACCAATCCATACCTATGACGAGGTCATAAGTTCCTAGGGCTGTGACATAAACTTTTAACTTAGTCAAACAGATTCCTAAATATTTACCTTAAACATAATATGAAAACTGTTATAAGAATTTAACCAGCATTTGTAATATTAGAATTTATCAATTTGATGTTGAGTACCTACTTAGGTTTATGTCGTTGAAGATGCTTCCAATTTGCTCCTACTCCCACTCCCATTATCAAAAGACCAAAATCTCGCAGCCAAACTGGGTACAACCTAGATACTCAGTTCCAGAATGCGTCTCAATTGATGCAATCTGGTCTCCCGTTCCCAAAAACTTAAGAACAATTAAAGCTCAATGAGGTTCCATGATAGGGCGTTGACCCTGGTTCCACTAAGAGGGGTGGAGGTATTACCCACTGTTTACCCTCCAAAACCTAGAGTCATGGGAGGACTGTGCGAGTCACGCTCCCCTAGACGTATGATGATGACTGCCGGATTCCTACTGGGAAGTCAGTATAGCTGACGTCATGGCATACTTCAGTAGAGGATAGACAGGATGAGAGTGGAAGAGATTAAGAAAGATAGGATGATTCTAGAATAGCTTGAGAATTCGACAAGGGCATAACATAAATATTATAGTTGTAAAATTTTAAAATATTCAAGAAAACAAATTTAAGTACCCCATGTCAAACAAATTCAATTCTGAAATACAAAGGCTTATGTGATTGCACTAATCACTAATATACTATGCAAACTGTAACTTCGGGATGAATTTTTTTTGAAGGAGGAATGTATGTAATGGCCCACCTACAATTACAAACAAAATACGAATATTAGCATACATACAAGACATCCATACGATAGCTACGTATGCATGGACCCGCATGTATCGCACTATATATATGCTGGTTAATACAGGGAAATGTCTAAATTAAGGTAATGAATTGATTATCGAAATAAATCCCTACCTCACCAGAATATAATGAATATATCAAATTAGATATTTAATACGTATACCACCTTAAATACATATATAAGATAAATCTTTAATTAAAAGAAAATGTTAATTTTAATTTGCAAATTATATTTTAAATTAAAATTAATAAAATAATAATATAAATTAATGAAAATTATAAACTAAATAAATTAAAATAAATAAAATAATAATATAAATTAATTAAAATTATAAAATAAATAAATTAAATTAATTTATTAAAATAATATAAACTTTAATCAAATCAAATCCTACGTATTCAAATAAAATCCATAAAAATCAAATGAGATTTGATTTTATGTAAAGTTCCACGTAACAAAAACAAAGACGGAGATGGGAGGAAG
The DNA here is from genome assembly GCA_031772625.1 of Pinus tabuliformis. Lineage (NCBI taxonomy): Eukaryota > Viridiplantae > Streptophyta > Pinopsida > Pinales > Pinaceae > Pinus > Pinus tabuliformis. The sequence goes on from CM062819.1 coordinate 1,285,560,135, forward strand.
GCGGTGGGCAGAGAAATAAAAGGAGGAAGGGAAGCTTGAGGAAAGGGGGATGGAGAGGAGAAAATTTCTGAGTCTTATATACTGAGAGGAGGAGCCTCAATTGTTCTTAAGTTTATGGGCGCGAGGGACTAGATTGGTCCATGCATGTGTAGCTATCGTATGGATCTCTTGTATGTATGCTAATATTTGTATTTTGTTTGTAATTGTAGGTGGGTCATTACAGGAGAGTGGTCTCCTACCACTCCACTCCCCTCTACACTTGCCCCTCATTCACTATAAGTTAACTCCTCTTATGAACCACGTGGGCATCTCTGGGAAATTCAAATTGCATGTTTGAGATTTGGGATTGTCATCATCACACGGCATTTGGTTTTTCATTGGGATCTCCACCCACTCTCCTATATAATTGAGCCTTGAGCTCTCATTTTATATCTTTTGCAACGACCTATTGTGTTTTGGGAAACTTTGCTTCTATGTGCACTTGTGCTTCATATGAATAAAAAGAGTTTGGAGTTCATTCATGGGTATTTTTCTCTTGGAGTTTGTGCTTGGCTCAATGATGGTATAATTCTCTACTTGCAAGTTGTGTTTAATTTTATTTTATTTTCTCATATGCTTTTAGAGAGTTGTGAATATATAACTATCTTACATTTGCAATTGGTTATTTGATATGGTCTAGGCTAGACAACTCTATCTATTTCTATACAAATTCTAGAAATCTTTTGTCATTGTTTATTGATTTAATCGATATGAGTTAATATGCATTTAAAGTTTTCTAGAAGCCATCTTTTGGATCAACTAGCAAGCGTGAAGGAAAGTTTTTAAGAGACCAACCCACTTGTAATGACCCGCCTATAAATAAAATACGAGTATTAGCATACATACGAGACCTCCATACGATAACTACGTATGCATGGACTCGCATGTATCGCACTATATGTAAACTAGTTACTACACGAGGAGATATAAATTAAGATAATAAATTAATACCACACCAGAGAATAAGTCCTTAAAACCAGCAGAAAATATTAATTTTAAAGTACAAATTAAAATTTACAATTTAAATTAAGAAAATAATAAAATAATAATATAAATTAATTAAAAAGTATAAATTTAATAAATTTAATTAAATCATTAAAAAAAATATAATAAATAAACCTTGTTAAATTAAATTATCTATTCAAATAAAGATCAATGAAATCAAATGAGATTTGATTTCATAAAGTACACGTAACCAAATTTTTGACACGGGGATGAGGAGAACGCGGTGAATGAGGAAATAAAAGAAGAGGGAAAAACCAGTTAGGGGGGGGCAGCAGAGTGGAGAATAATTTTGGATACGAGTCTTGATTATACTGAAGTTTTTGGGCATAGGAGAATCAGACTGCTTCAATTGGAAAGCCTTCTGAGACTAAGTACCTAAGTTGTACTTAATTCAGCAAGGAGGTTTTGGCCGTCTAAGTAATGCAGTCGGACAGGAATTGCAACAGAGCAGAACGGATATATTGTCAGCAAAGCAGACAGGTTAGTATTCATTAGATTAATTACTTAAATTCTGTAAAATTTTGTACATAAGATTTCATGTTCTGCTATTATAAAATCCGCGGATGAATGGGTTCTTACACCTCTCGGCTTAGCTTTCAAGGAGCTCCTATCGTCTTTTGAATCTTAATAGTTTATCTTCCGAGAGTGTTGGTTTTGCAGGGGTCCTTTTGACATAGTTTGTGCTTAAGCAAAGTATTTCAAGAAAATCTATATCTTATACTCATGTGCTTTCATTTCTTATCTAGCTAGTCAATGTGAAAATTCCTGGTTCAAGGAACTCCTACTGCAACAAATCTGAATCTAATTCACCTCCTTGATTTTTTTAAATTACATTCATCAAGTTATTCTTCTGAAGGCTGAAGCAAATTACTTCTGCAGACTACACTAATTAAATATTGGATCTCAATAAACAGAAAACAGAGCAAAGAACAAGACACATAGGACACACTTATTTTTGGACACAATAGTCCCCTAAAAAACCCAATGTGGGAAAACCGGTGCAATAGCTCTGAGGGTTTTATTATTATGCAGGAGAAATATCTGAATACAAATCTAGGATGCTCATCTAGCACTCCTTTACAGAGAAAATACTAGCGGAAAATCTAAGTGAGTTTTACCTCACTTCACCCTGCAGAATTCCGGCTGATTCGACACAAGACTGGCTAACCCTGACTTTTTCTGCGTCACCTCTTCTGCCCTCTGCTTTAGCTTTCCTGGCTGTTCCAATAGTTCTGGCAGTTCCCTACAGTTCCGGTTTCTGCCCTCTGCATAAGCTTTCCTGGCTGTTCCGGCTTCTTCCCTCTGCATCAGCATTCCGGGCTGTTCCAACAGTTCTCGTTGTTCCCGACAGTTCCACCTTCTGCTCTCTACATTAGCTTTCCCGGCTGTTTCGATAGTTCTTGGTAGTTCCGACTCTTATTGGCAGTTCTAGCTTCTGCGTGACAGAGAACTTTTCTGCTCTGTTGGCTCGCTCTGCCACTTTGTTTGTATTCTCCAGAAAGTCCTCTCGGATTCTCATTGCCCGGTTGCTGCAGAATGATCACTTAATTCGAAATCCTTAGCAAACCCTGCCCTAGGAATCGAATTCTTGATCAATTCGTTCTCTCCTTATGTGTTTCCAAATGAACCCCAAGCCTCCGTTTTATACTTTTCCTGTTGAGTCTTCAACAACCGAAATTAAGTCTCTAATCAACGGCTAAGATTAAAACATGACTTGATCCGCCTTCTAGATCATTCTTACCCATATTTTGATTAATACCCATTAATATTTTAATTTCCCTAAGTTTAGACTTAGGAGCTCCATTAAAAATATTAATTATTTTAATAAAATACAATCTGGGTGGAATTTCACCAAATAGTTTCTGGGTTCTTTAGAACTCATGTGCCTTAGTCTCTCCACCAATTTTCAAGGCTAGAGCACTTTCGATGCTACCAAAAACTAACACTCCCTCTTAGCAAGGAAAGTGCTATAGCAACAATGCCCAACTGCATGTTGCTCTGCTTCTGAAGCATCTCCCTTTCTGCACTGTTGCTGCCACCAACACAGTGCTGTTGCTACTACTGTATTGCTACCCATGACGTTGTTGATTTGGGGTAGCATCAAAAGTGCTCTAGCCATGAAAATTTGTGGAGAGGCTAAAACACATGAGATCTCCAAGACCCAGAAATGGTTTGGGGAAATTCCACTCGGTAAGAGAGATGTTAAAATAATTAATACTTTTAATGGAGTTCCTAAGTCTAAACTTAGGAAAATTAAAATATTAATGATTATTAATATAAAACTAGGTGAGACTGTTCTAAAAGACATGGATCAAGCCAAATCTAATCTTAGCCATTGATTATAAATTTAATCTCGGTCGTTGAAGATTCAACAGAAAAAGTATAAGAGGAGGCTTGAGGGTCAATCGGAGATACACCAAGATTCATCAGTTAGTTCGATTTTTTGGAGCGGGATTTGCTAAGAAAATTCGAACAAGTGATCTGAGTTGCAGTGAGTGCATAGCATAGAGGCAGAGATAGTGTCGAAAAACCAGCGCAGAGGCAGAGGAGGCTACGCAGAGCCGGCAAGAGCCACGCAGAGCGCAAGAGTGACTGCACAGAGGCTAGCAGGGCCTGTGTGGGTGATGCAGAAGGCCAGAGAGCCAGCGTAGAGTAGCAGAAGGTTGACGCTGGGGGCTTCTGAGTGACGCGAAGGCCAGGAGGGCTGACACAGAGCTTCAGAGAAGCGTCTGAGAGATTTTCATGGAGCAGACTTGCTGAATATCTTCTTTCGAAGAGAGGTATTACTGCCAGATAGAGATCTCTGTTGGGTGAGGCAATTTGGCATCCTAGTTGTACTCAAGAAAGTTGCTTAATAATAAAAATCTTAGAACTATTGCACCGGTTTTCCCAAGTTGGGTTTTTCAGGGGACGATTGTCCAAAAATAATGGTGTCCCTTGTGTGTTTGTCTGTTATTTTAGTTGATGATTTGTAGATGGTTGAGATTGCATTTGTGTTTATTTTCAATATTTATATGGTTAAATAACTTGTTAAGTAATAAACAAGTAGGTGAAATAAACCAGATAATGCAGTACGAATTTCTGATGTGCTAGATTCAGAAAAATCAACATGGTATCAGAGCGTTGCAAATCACAGGAGAACTAAAGGCACCAACGAAATCAGAAATTTGCAACAGAAACAACTATTCCTAAGCAGAAGACAGCAGAGAAGGTGTCACGCAAAGGGCCTGCATCATCATTTCGAGCCTGAGAGAGGACCAGCGCAGAGGAAGAGAGAGGCAGAAGAGGCTCACGAAGAGCTACGTCATCCTACTCAGTCAGGTAGGCTTGATGCAGTTGGCCAGAGGAGCAATTCAACCTTGTCGAGATTGCATAGAGCTGAGAGGCTCAGTTTCTTCAGTTGTTGGGGGCTAGGGAGTTGTGGGTAGATTGTGGATTATGAAGCTGGTGGGGTGTTATTGCTGTCAAAGCAAAACAGTACCTAATGGGACAAAACCAAGGTAGAGGGAGTCGCTACCTAGGCAGATTTATAGCCAGGAAATCCAAATTAGTGTTGCAAGAGAAAAGACGATTGGAGAGGAGCGGTTCGACAGTTGGCAGGAGAATTTCCAGAGGGAAATCGAGACTCAGAGGGAGTCGACGAGAGGATTTCTAGGAGGGAAATAGAGACTCAGAGGGAGTCTAAGAGAAAACTTCTAGGAAGGAAGTCGAGACTCAAAGGGAGTCGAGGAGAAGAGTGAAGATCGCAATGAACGAACTAAGGGATCAGGATAAGTTGGACGGGGCATCCAACTTTGTCATCTGGAAGGCCAGGATCCTGTCTGTTCTGGATAAACATCGCATCAAGGGCTTCGCCTTGAGAATTGTGGCTATCTCAGTCGACCCAACTGATAATGAAAGGTATAAGGATGCAATGGCCAAGGCAAAGTGCATAATCCTTAATGGGGTGAAGGATCATGTAGTTCAGCATATTGCCTAGAAGAATACGACAAAGGAGATGTGGGATACCTTGACGACATTGTATCAAGGCACTTCCGTGCAGAGGAAGATGCTACTGGAGAATCAACTGCGATCATATCAGATGCAAAAGGGGAGCAGATAGATCTATTTCTCAGCAGGTTGCAGGAGATCCGAGACCAACTTACTTTCATAGGAGCCATGTCGGACCAGGAGTTCATGGTGAGGACCACCCTGAATGCAGTCTCCGAGAATTAGGAGACATTTGTCCAAAGCATTTTGGGCAGAGCGACTCTTCTAGGTTGGGAAGAGATGTAGGAAACTCTTCGCCAAGAAGAGATCAGACGACTGACCAAGATGGGAAGTAGTAGTAGAGGAGGTCGAATCAAGAAAGAGGAGGATGCAGCTCTAGCATCTGCGAAACAGCATGGGAAGAGGAAGAAGAAGGACATCTCCAAGGTAAAGTGCTTCCATTATGGGGAGCTGGGTCATTATGCAACCCAGTGTGAGGAAGAAGAATAAGGGAGAGGCTTCTGATTCCAAGGCAGCACCGGCTAAGGCGGAGAAAGAAGTCGAAATTGATGACCACTGTGCCATGAGTGCTCATGCACCTCTAGAGAAGAGGTCGGGTGACATCGAACTGTAGTCAGGAGGACTACAAAAGATGTAGGCGCAGGATCCTTTAGGTACCCAAACTCTTGGATCATATCAGGCTATGGGAGTCCCAAGTGACAGTAGCAGGATGGCGAATGTCGGTAGAAGCAAGATGTGGGTGGAGCGGCAAAACAGTGCTAGAGTGCAGGGATCTATAGCAGCGCAGTGAGGGTTGCAGTAGTGCGAGAGGCATAGAGGTGGTTGCAGCAGTGCAGAAAGGCACAAAGGTGTTTACAGCAGTGTGTGAGGCGCAGAGTTGTTGCAATAGCGCAGAGGCAATAGAGGGAGCACAAGATAGTAGTAGAGGGAGCTTCAGCATCAGGAGGGCTTCTAGCCTGATAAGGATTTCGGTAGTTGGGTAGATCAATTACTTACTTCTCAGTAACTGAGTTGCAGTGCAGTAGTAACAGTGGTACTGCTATGGGCAGCACGATGCAACATGACGAGAGAGAGTTGCAGTGCAGATGCAGTGTTGGGAGGAAGGACCAGCAACAACATGGATGCAGAAGAAACTGCAGTACAGGTGTAGCAGTGGCAGAGCCATGGGCAGCAGTACAAGAGGCAACAGTGCAAAGGATGTTGGACAACAGGCCAAATATCAACACAAGTACCGGTACCGGATGATCAGGGTGATGTTCAGTAATGGAGCATTACTAGAGCAGATTCCTCACTAAGAGGGAGTGTTGATTTGGGATAGAATCAAATGTGCTCTAGCCATGAAAATTGGTGGAGAGGCTAAAGCACATGAGATCTCCAAGACCTAGAAATGGTTTGGGGAAATTCCACCCGGTTAGAGAGATATTAAAATAATTAATATTTTTAATGGAGTTCCTAAGTTTAAACTTAGGAAAATTAAAATATTAATAGGTATTAATATAAAACTGGGTGAGAATATTCTAGAAGACATGGATCAAGCCAAATCTAATCTTAGCTGTTGATTGGAGATTTAATCTCGGCTGTTGAAGACTCAACAGAAAAAAGTATAAGAGGAGGCTTGAGGGTCAGTTGGAGATACACCAAGATTGATCAGTTAATTCAATTTTCTGGAGCAGGGTTTGCTAAGAAAATTCAAACAAGTGATCTGAGTTGCAGCGAGGGGCAGTGAATGCATAGTAGAGAAGCACAGATAGTGTCGAAGGACCAGTGCAGAGGCAGAGGAGGCTACGTAGAGCCAGCAGGAGCCACGCAAAGGGCCAGATTAACTGCGCAGGGCCTGCGTGGGTGACGTAGAAGGCTAGAGAGCTAGCGCAGAGAAGCAGAATGCTGACGTCGGGGGCTTCTAAGTGACGTAGAGGCCAGGAGGGCTGACGCAGAGCTTCAAAGAGATTTTCATGTAGCAGACTTGTTGAATATCTGCTTCCGAAGAAAGGTATTACTGTCACATAGAGATCTCTGTTGGGTGAGCCAGTTTGGCACCCTAGTTGTACTCAAGAAAGCCACTTAATAATAAAATCCTTAGAACTGCTGCACCAGTTTTCCCAAGTTGGGTTTTTTTGAGGACAATTGTCCAAAAATAACAGTGTCCCTTGTGTGTTTGTCAGTTATTTCAGTGGATGATCTGTAGATGGTTGAGACTACATTTGTGTTTATTTTTAGTATTTATATGGTTAAATAATTTTTTAAGTAATAAACAAGTAGGTGAAATAAACCAGATAATGTAGTAGGAATTTTTGATGTGTTAGATTCAAAAAAATCAACAGACACTGCCACTGCCACTGTTGCATCTATACTACAACTCCCTCTCAAATGATGCATCTTCTATGCTACTAGCATTGCCACTGCTAACACTTCATCCATACTGCAAATCAGTTGGTGAGAGAAGCAACTGAAAAACATCCAAAATTAGTTGAACTTAACTGTGTTCAACATAATACAATGAATGTGGGAATCTGACTGCTGCTGATTTTGACCCTCTGAATCTTCCGTGTTGCTCCTAACTCCTGTACTACTGCCAACCTTGCTCTGCATTGATCAGTCTCTGGTCCCAAGCTACTGCATCTATACTCCAAACAATCCACTGCATCATTTGACACTAAGTCCATCTCGTTACTGCTGAATCTTGGTCTCCCGTAGCAAGGAATTGATCCAGGAGGTGGACTCCTCAAGGATCCTACCCACATGTAGTCCTCCCAACTATAGCTCAATATCGCCCCATCTCCCTCCTGGAGATCCATGGGCACTCATGGCATACTCTTCCTCGTCAATCTTTGCGGCTACAACCTTAGGATCATGCTTCTCGTCCTTATCCTTTTTTGCTTCAAAGGACACTAAGAGGCAAAGTGACCCAACTTGCCACATTTGAAATATTTCACCTTTGAAATGTCCTTCCTCCGCTTCTGCTTCTGTTGTGCCTTTGATGCTAGAGCTGCATTTTCCTCCTCCTCCTTTGTCTTTGGGCCACTCCCACTGCTGCCACTGAGATTCACCTTCACTAGGTCCCTCCTTAACTCCTCTTGTTGAAGAGCCACCCAAATCTCCTCCCATGAAGGTAGTTTTTCTTTGCCCAATATGCTTTGGACGAAAACTAGCCATTCATCCGAGACTCCATTCAGGGCTATCCTCACCATCGTGGTTGGCTGAGGAGTGGACCCCACTGCAACAAGCTGGTCTCTAGTGTCCTGAAGACATTGAAGATAGAGGTTCACCCCTTCTCCCTTCTGCATCAAAGTCCATTGCAACTTCTGCTCCAAATACATCTTTCGTTGTTCAAAAGAGCCTTCATACAGAGAAGACAAGGCTTCCCACGTCTCCTGGGCTGTATCCTTGCCCTGCAAGTGTGAGACCACATGATCTCAAACTCCATCGAGAATCAGCCTCTTTGCCTTCCCCTGCTCGGCCTTGTATTTCTTCTTCTAATCATTGTCAGCAAGAACAACCACAACACTTTTGACGTAGGCCTCGAGATCGTATTCCTCCAAAACAACTAAGATTCAGGTCTTCCATATGACATAGTTGGAGGCTCCGTCCAACCTGTCTTGATCTTTGAGCCCATGCAATGCCATCTCACCCAACTGTCGAACTGACTCCTCTAATCACTTCTAGCTCAATTGCCCAGCAAGTGAGAAATTCAAACTTTCTAGCAGAAAGTTCTCTAAGGAGAAAATTCCCCTATTATGTGTCTCCGTTCTTTTCTAGCGGATTTCTGCCCCGGTAGAAACTATGTCATTCTAGCACTGTGTTGAGGCTTTGCGTCACTCCATCTGCCTCTGCAAGCTCACAATTCGGAAATAGTATCTCTCTGTCATCTCACTCAAAGACTGTAATGTTCCAAACTAGGAAAAATAGTGCTATGCAAAGCAAATAATAAAAATGACACCATAAAATTCAAACATTTAGTGCACACCCATAAAAAGTCCAGGAATAACCAACAACTGAGCCATTTTATTATAATCTGGGAGAAAAGTACAATAATGTGGAAGTGGTGCACCTGGGCTTGCCTCAATGGCAAGCGTGATCAAACCCAGGTGGTAATATGTCAAGCCCAGATGGCACAAACAACTACCGCAATGATGCCCTGTGCTTCCCTTGTGAAACTGTGATGTATGTTGCAAAGATGTTGCCAGAAACCCCACCTCTGATGCTTAGAAATTATGGGAAATTAACCCGACCTCTCTACCAAATACCCAGAATAACCCACGAAGGAATTGGCCTAATGTTCACCTCGGAATTTTGGCCCAAATTCCCCTTAACTCCTCTAGCTGCTGATTGAGTTGGGACCCCTGTTTGACCCCTTAGATCTGCCTAGAAAATTATATAAAATTAGGAGTGTGATCCTTGCCCAAAACCGAGAAAAACCTAGAAAAACCCAAAAAGAGTTTCCCTTGGTTCCAAACTTCAAAAATTGACCCTTCACAGCTTGGCCCTCCTCCAATTTCGAATTTTGTTGCTATGATTGATCCTGTCAATCTCTGCTCTCCCAGCTCTAGCGATCCTCCTCAAATGGCCCTCCAAATGATCTCCCAGCACCCCAACTCCAAAATCCCGTGGATGGTGTTGCCCCAAAGAGTCTCACTCCAATGACTACGCAGTCAGGGAGGAGATGACGAAGTGCTGTGTGTGATGAAATGAGAGCTGTGTGTAGGATGGCCCTCTTGTTTGTAGTTTCCTTCTATACTCCTGAAAATGATGAAAGGATGCTCCTGTCTCCCTGTTGAATTTTCTAAGTCTATCCGTTAGAAAATTAATCTATATTCTGCTGGTTTATTTCTTCTACTTGTAAATTCTAAACAAGTTATTTAAAACATTTAAATACCGAAATAAACACAATACAGTCACAACATCTACAGATCATCAGCCGAAACAAAACAAGCACACAAGTGACACCGTTATTTTTGGACAAATGTCCCTGGAGAAACCCAAAGCGGGAAAACCTGTGCAACTAATCTGAGGGTTATATTATTATGTAGTCTTTCTGAGTACAACAGGGTGCTTAACCGGCTCACCCAACAAAGAAAAATACACGGCAGCAATACATCTATATTCAGAAACAGGTATTCAGAAAACCTGTCCCACGAAACCCTCTCCGGCACAATTGAAGCTCAATGCTGGCCCTTCTAGCCTCCGCGTTAGCCTCCTGCAAACCTGCGTCAGCCCTAGGACCCTTTGTGTTAGCCCTCTAAGGCATTGCGCATCCTTTGGGACCCTCTGCGTCACTCCAGCAGCCTCCGCGTGGATGACGCAGTCCCTCTGGCCTCTACGCTGACTTTGTTGGGCTCTGTGGCCTGGACTGGTTGTTGCTCTCGCTCTCTCTGCTTCTACATTGGTCTCCCAATACTGTCTCTGGTTCTCTGCCTCGTACTCACTACCCCTTGTTGCTGATCACACATTCAACTTTGCTTAGCAACCCCGCTCTAGCGAAATGAATGACTGGCCACTCTGTTGTGTTCTCCAACTGACCCTCAAGCCTCTTTTTATACTTTTATCGTTGGTCCTTCAATGGCCGAGATTAAATCTCTAATCAATGGCTAAGATTATATTTGGCTTTATCCATGACTTTTGGAACCTTCTAACCCAGTTTTATATTAATACCCATTAATATTTTATTTTTCCTAAGTTTAGACTTAGGAACTCCATTAAAAATATTAATTATTTTAATATCTCCCGAACCGGGTACAATCTGTCCAAACCATTTTTGGGAGTTGGTTATTATTGGCCTTCAATTTTTTCTGATGTGCATAAGTTTGTTAGAACTTGTCAAGCCTGTCAACTATTCACTGGGAAACAGAAGCTTGTTGCCTTGCCCCTACAACCTATCATTGTAGAGGCACCTTTTCAGCATTGGGGTATGGACTTCATAGGGAAGTTCCATGAAAATTCTAGCAATGGCTACTCATGGATTTTCACTGCAACGGATTATTTCACTAAATGGGTTGAAGCCATTCCTGCTAAGAATGCCACTGAAAAGGTTATTATGGATTTCATTGAAAATAATATCCTTACTAGATTTGGTGTCCCTGCTAAGATCACTACTGATAATGCCAAGGCTTTCAGTTCTTTAGAGTTTTCATCTTTCTGTTTCAAATATGGCATTATCTTATCTCATTCATCAAATTACTATCCTCAGGGTAATGGTCTAGCCGAATCAAGTAACAAGAATCTCATAACCATTATCAAGAAGATAGTAGGAGATAATAAGAGATCATGGGATAGCAAAATCAAGTATGCTTTATGGGCAGATAGAATTACTAATAAGAAAGCTACTAGTAGATCTCCCTTTGAATTAGTTTATGGCTTGGATGTAACCTTACCTGTGCACCTGAAATTGCCAGCTTATCAGCTCCTTCAACATTTTTCTACTAATAAAGATGTTGTTCATAATAGAATAGATCAGATTGTGGAGTTAGATGAAGCTTGTAGGACAACTTTTGATGCTATATGTAAAAATCAATCTAACATTAAGAAAAGCTTTGATAAATTCTCTCGATCCAGATCTTTGCAGGTGAGAGATATGGTACTTCTTTGGGATCGCAAGAATGAAAAACCAGGAAAACATAAGAAGTTCAACAGTTTGTGGCTGGGACCGTACATCATTCGAGATATAACTGGACCAAACTCATTCCACTTGAGCAGATTGGATGGCAAAACACTTGATCTACCTGTGAATGGCCAAATGCTCAAGCTGTTCTTCAAAGATGATATCTGATGCCATAGGGCATCCTTTGTATTGTATTTCTAACCCTACTCCTTGTTATTTCAACATTTTATTTCTGTTTTAGGATTAGATTTACTTTCCTTGTTAATAAATGAAGAGCTTATATCTTTCATGTGCTTAAATTCTATATGATGATTTTTGGATGGACGCTACTTATTCTTGGTTGTGTGTCGCGTGGATGCAGATTTTGGATTCTCACTTTCCTGCAGTGTAGCAATGTGTCCCCAAGTAGAGCCAGATGTTGACCACTACGTGTCAACTTCCCATAGCAGTACACCCCCTTTTCTTCGCAAAAGGGATAGCGCTTGATTGACGTGTCTGTGCCGTTCGACAGTCATCGTCAACTTGATCATATTATGTTGTAAACCCAGTCTGCATGTGTGAATTGTAAATAATCTTAGCAGAGCTGAGTCATGTATGTAAAATTGCCTAGGTGGACCTAATTCTCTAGTGATAATCTATGTTCCGGAAGGTTTTTTGTCTCACCGATCCATGATCGGCAGAGTTTTCCTTCAGCCTAACCCCAAAGTCAGAATGAATTTTGTCATTAGAATCTTAGGGGAATCCTAGTGCGTTGATCTGCTAGATTATATCTGTGTCGCAAGACTGGGTGGTCTATGAGGGTCTATGTCAAATGGGTTTTCCCCCCTTGAGATGTAAAATTGTAAAAGTCATGATGTAAAGTGTCTTGAGGGTTAGGAAATGTTTTAATCCCCTCATAAGTCCTAAGTCCTAGGTCCTAGGTGATTTTTCCAAAGGCTAAGTTCGAGGATCCATTTAAAAATAAAAATTAAAAAATAAATAAAACTAAAAATTAAAAAATAAATAAAATAAAATAAAATTTAAAAAATAAATTAAAAAATAAATAAAAATTTGAAAAATAAAATAAAATAATAAAATAATAATAAGTCAAATTTTTTAGTAAATAAATGCAGAATTTTAATTGTTTAATATATTAAAATGCATTTAAAAATTCGACGGATGAGATTAAAAGAAATCTTGATCCTCATCGATGGTCGAGATTAGTTTGACATGGATCACTCGAACTAGCCGTTGGGAATTTTTCCTTTAAATAGGGTGCTAGGGGTCATTTGAGATCATTCGATCTGTGAGTCTTGTGCTGAAGAAAGCTCTCTTGTAAACTTTTTCTGGTGCAAATAAAGAAAGACTTTGGGGTTGAAATCTTGCTGGTGTTACTCTCCTGAAGTGTTGTGAGCTGTTTTATTTTCTGCATAATTTTATTTTCAGCCATTAGTAATAGCTTGATGTAGAGTATTGTTGAACACAGGTATCTTGTTCACTTACTAGGGTCTGAATGGTAATAGAATTTCTGAAATAATGGCAGGTATCTCCATTGCATCTGGAATTTAATACTGTTTTTTCCCTCTTTATTGATGGTTGAAGTGAGCTGTGCAGGAAACCCTTATTGAGAAAATCAGTGGGCGTTTGGGGAAGTTCTCGGCTGAACCAGCCAACTCCCGCAAAGCATTTTCTTGTAGAGCCCAGCCAGTTTCGATTTTGGGTCTGACATTTAAAGTTTATTTTTTGAATTGCATGAGAGATTTCTGAAGTATCTCATAGTAAATCTGATATTCTGAAAATATTATTGAGGGTTACTGACAAATCTGGTTGTTGTAGAGTCACAAAGCTGTAAATATTGTAGTTGGTTTGTAGGGTTTCGGTCTATGTTGCAGGAAACGTGGGGCAGAAGGGCGTTTCCGTACGGAAACGGGTACGAAACGCTGAAACGCGTTTGGTACGGCCCTGAAACGCGTTTCAGGCCGTACTGCCACGTTTCACGAAACTGAAACGTGGCCAGTACGGCCTGAAACGCGTTTCAGGGCCGTATGACCCACGTTTCAGCATTTACTTGTGTTTTATTTTATTTTATTTGTTTTCTAATCTATTCTTACGTTAGCCTAGTGACTTCTAGTTGCTTCCAGATGCCTGTCTAAAGTTATAAAAGTGAACTTTTGCCCTAGTGTTGATATGCAGTTCATGGTAATGCTAAATTCTTAAAGTAAAAGTGATATTCTCCTTTATTTTTCATTTTCATCCTTTTACTTAAATTTTTAACATTACCATGAAATGACTCAGGATGTTTGAGAGTGGTTTCACCCTCATTGGATTTCATATGGAGAAAGTAGAATTTTAGATCTCACTCAAAATCCAGCAGACTTATCTGTTTTTTAGGATTTCAGGATTGGGGGGATTGCAATGTTTCCATTGGATTTTATCATGTACTAGGGTATGGAACTTGTATTTAATCAAGAGAACCAAGCCCTCTATGCAGGGGAGACTCCCAATAATCAAGAGAATGTAGGGTACTAGGGTATGAAACTTGTATTTAATCAAGAGCATTAAGGTTGTTCGACTATGTAGGAGGAGACTCCCAATCAAGCACGAGACAAGAAATTAGAAATTTCTCGTGGCTGATTTTGGATATTTCTATTTTCATTATGTGATTATTCATGAGTAAATGTGATGCAAATTTAGATACTTATAGTTTATGCATTGACAATTGACAGTTTTATCATAATGTAATAAATTAGAATGTATCATGTATGCTTTATGATTGCACATATTTCTTAAATGTCCTAATATATATATATATATATATATATATATATATATATTCACGTTTCCCCGTTTCCAAAATTTGGGGAGGTCGCGTTTCGTATCGCTTCCCGTTTCGAAAACTCGTACCCGTTTCCCCGTTTCGTGCAACCTTGGTTTCGGTTTATATATATATATATTCTCTGGTTGTTTGTTTTTCCATTACAGGTTGCAAGGTTTTCTGAAGATTTCCAAGGGTTTGATCAGCTCCTTGCTATTGCATCAGAACAATCTCTTGCAGGGGCGTTATTTTTGCAATCCAGGGTTTTCAAATTTTTATCTGAAGAAGAATCTGCAGGGATTTCATAAATAAATCTGAGGCAATATAATCTGGAATTTTTTGAGGGTTTCACTACTTGTTTTCAAGCTTTGCGTATCACTCACGCAGCTCAAACCTTTCTGCATCCTTATCTCTCCACGTGTTCTCTATTTGACATTTTTCCTTCCTCCCCGTCCTCTCTCTGTCCTTGCGTTTCTTCTCCATTCTCCACACAGTCATTTTTTATGCTTTTGCTGCCCATCTGCTCCCAAACGTTGCCCACGCCTTCACTTCCAAATCACTGTTCTGGTCCTTTTCCCCTCAGCCTAGCTTGTCAACTGCAAACAAACTTGCGGTTCCTTCCTCAAATCTACGCAGCGGCCTATCCTGCCCTGCCTGTCTACGCATCACAGCCCCTCAAATCAGTGTTCCTCACGCTCATCTCTCCCTCTTCAACGTGGCTCTAACTTGCAGTCACCATTGCATTTCTTTCTACGCCTCTCCCGCAGCCTTTCACGTCCAAGTCTGCAACACGTATTCCTCCAGCCTCCCATCAAACTTGCGTCTGGCCTTTTTCCTTCTGTCTACTCTCATCCATCGAAATAGACTCGAATTCCCTTTCTACTGTCAAAGTCCCTCCCCATCCGACCTGCCTTGCCTTGTCACGCTGCGTCCATTTTCTTCTCCGCGTGATTTTTCTCTCACTGCCTCCCCTCGAGAGCTGCCATTTCTGCATTCTCATCTATTGCCATCCAAAAATTTCAGCGTACCTGCAAACAGTCACGCAGATAATAATCAGCTATTTTAACAGGTTTATGTTTTGATTTGTGGTTCAGCGTAAGTTAGGGTAATGCGTCTATTTCTCTAGTTTAATTTCAGATTTTTAGAATTTAAGTAGTTCTTTTTTTATCTTAGTTTTGTTTTGTTTTAGTTTAAATTTTGATCTTTATAAAAAAAAAAAAATCGATTTTCAATTTGTTTTAGATTAGATTTTATTTCATTAAAAAAAAAAATTAGGCTTTTTTTTTGTTTCATAGTTCAGATTTTTATTTAGACGTGTAAATTTTGTTTAGGCTTTAGTTTTAATAAATGAGAAATTTTTACTTTGGTTTGGTTTTGTCAATATCAAAAAATATAAAAATATAAAAAATCTAGAAGTTTGATTTTTGTTTAGTTTTAAATCTTAGTTTTTTTTTTAGAATTAGATTCTTTAACATATTTTAATTTCTATCAAGTTTTATTTCATTTAATAAAAAATAATAATAATAATAATAATAATAATAAATAAAAAATATATAAAAAATAAAAATCAAAAACATTTAAATTTAGATTTAGAATTAGACTTTCTTTTTACTTTTGATTTTATAGCTTTAAAATCCAAAAAAAAAATTGTTTTGATTTTAAAATAAAAAAAATAAAAAAATCTCTCATAAAATATAAAAAGGGCATAAAAAGTTTTCTTTTAACTTAGATTAGATTCTTATGTTATTCAAATTTTAGATTTAAAGTTTCATTTAGATTTTAGTTAGCTTAGTCTCGTTTTATTTGTAGATATAAAAATATTTTGGAACTTTTTTGCCAGTTTCAGTCTTAGCTCAGGGATTTGTCATGTTTGCAATATATCTTTTCTACTGAGGCTAAAATTTTGATGTGGGATTAATGTTCATCATTTTCATGTGGTTAAATATGCTTGAATGATCATTTAAAGATTAGCTATATGAATGTGATCTCTGGTTAGCATTTAAAATTACATGGTTATTTAAAGCTTTTAATCTTTTGAATTTTATTTGCTGGAATATTGTTAAGCCATCGAGCATTTATCGATTATCTCGCATTTGGTAAAGGTCAATCTTTGTTTGAGTTATTTGATGGTAAATGATTGTTAATGAGCTCATATTTATGCAACCATTTGATCATTCAGTCATTAACCCATAAGGCATTGGTCTATTAACTTAATAAAATCAATTAAGTGCTTGTTTCCCCTCGTGTCTCCCAACCCAACTAGTCCACAATTGGTCATCCATTGTCCCATAGGGTCTACCCCCCTTAGCCGCGGGAGACAGGCTTAAACGGAGAGATCGGGGATCGGGGTGACAGCCCCCAGTTTGAGCGTTGTCTTGAAAATCTGTGCGACAACAGGGGCACAAAGACATCTTCATGGGTCTCCAAGTGGATCGAAAATGCCTGTAAGCCATTTGTAAGGGCTAGGATGATGACATAAGCCCTCCATTTGTCTCTTGTAGTGAGACACATCCTCATCTAGGCACTGGAACATCTACCAAGTGTATGGTGCAAGTGTGGAGCTGGCTGGGCATGGTGAACCAGGTGCATCATCTTCATCCAAAAGGTGGAACACGATCAATCAATGAGCAGTGTTGGGGGATCCATTAAGTAATATTTGTTATGGCGGAGGCCCATAGCTCTCAACAGTCACCCTACAAGTGCCAATGTGGCCCTCTGGAGGGCTAGGACCCCATATAGGGAGACCAAACCCCGAATGGAGACCCACCTACAATCTTGCATAAGATCCAATGTGTCCCCTTGCCTTCCAATAGAACAAATCATTAGAATAATCAAGTAAAATATCCTACAAGTCATGGAATCAATAGGGCACTTCATGGTAGCATGCCCTTCCATAGTGAGCTTTTGGCATGTACAAGTGTCTCCAAGCTCAATAAGGCGGTTAATCAAGGATCCTATTAGGTGGTTTCAATCTTTAAAGTGGGTGACATGTCCATGGTACATCCATTAGGTGGTAGGTGGCAAATGACATAGTGATGGAACAGAGTAGGGGTTAGGGAATGCCACAAGCCACATGCCATGGTACAAGGGTAGCTATAATAACGGAAGCCCACACCTAGGTATATGAGTGTAGGAGGGAGAAAATCATGGTTCATGAGTTACCCCGGCCTTTGTTTTTCCACCCTTCTTCATATGCCTTTTGCCTTTGATTTATTTTTCTTCATAACTACATGGGGCTCCAAGGGGCAAGAGCACGATGTGTAGGATATAGCAGTAGGTACCCACTTTTAAGGTGGGGCATTTCATTTCCCACTAGGGGTTGGGACAATCATGGGTTCCATAATGTGGAGGGTGCTCATCTAGGGCCCATAGAAACTAGGGTGATGTCCATAACTAAGGGGTAGAGCCCATGCTTGGCTTTTGCCCATGTGCTAAATTTGTATGTCCCGACCATCTTTTGCATTTTGTGGTACATTTCCTGTTGAGTGGCCAAATTATGCATTTTCTTTTCTTTTAAGCTACATCAACCTCCGAGGCATTGTTCCAAGCCCGACCCAAGATGTGGACAAGGGGAGAGGGAAGCTAACCCTATGTGGACCCGAAAAGGAAAAATGATGAATGGGATAAGAATGAGCAGGAGGAGTGATCTATATGGTGTCAGGAAGTAGGACCACGCAACCAAAATCAAGATTTCCCATGTAGTGTCATCCCTAAAGTTAATGGCCAGTACAGGAGATCCCATGGGACTAGGACACAAGGGTAACCACCAAATCAAGCGGAGGAGACAAGAGTACAAACCTAGCCCATTCTTTACGCCGAATCCCCCCACCAATCCATACCCCAAAGAGTCCATGATAAGTAAGGAAAATTACTCAACTATACCAATGAAAAGCCATACCTTTGGGGTCAAGAGTCCCACCTTCAAACATATGATCATAACAGATGGGCAAGGGACCACATGGCTAGCTCAAGTAGTGGAGATAATGGCACATCAAGCTATCTAGTCGCTACAAGGGGTTGTTGGCTACTGGTTGAGGACCATCTACGAGAAAAAATTTCTTCTATGCATACTACCCATAGGTAGTTGGTAACAAGCCCTACTAATCACCACAAAGCTCCAGATAAAATAATGGAAAACACCTGCAAATACTTCAATCTTCTACTCCTTCATGGCTGATCTCCCCACAAGTAATTCAAACCACTTCTGGGCCCTAGAAGAAACACACACTATCTGTAATAACCTACAAATATGCCCAATGGAAACTTTGAATTGAGCTCCCCAAATTTGTCTCACAAGGGAGACACTCGGAGTTCTCCAAAATGAGGGTGGAATTCTACTTGGAACTACTGTGCTAATCATCACTTCTCTTCTTGTGTTAAACAACTCCAAGAGAAGATGTAACATGAACTGTAATAATCAAAAACATGATCAACAAATGAGTCCCTCCTCCTTTTATAATTTATCCCCATGCATCTAGAATCCCCTTTTAATTCTTATTTTATTGGTGGTGGCCATTTTCCACTAAGTGACTTTTTCCTTCATTTTAATAAATTAATAATTTGTCACCAATATCCAATAAAATAATACTTGTCACCTTTCTGCAAAATAACATTTGCCCCTTTTAATTAATATACCAAAATTCGGCAAAATTTCCAAGCTCACAAAATCAGGGATATTACATTCACATCATCTCTTGTTTAGGAAAATTAGGATCTCTTCAGTTAGAGCGAAGGAGAAGAAAGACAACGAGTTAAGTTATGGGAAGATCATCTTCTTGGCAGAGCGAAAGGCTATGGACAGACCATCTATGGAAGGTCGAATTCTGGGCAGACTTCTTAAGCAGAGGGCCGAATTCTGGGCAGACCTATCTCTGGGCATATTGACCAAGTTTTGTTAGCAGTAAGTTTGACTTTATTTTGACTATCAGGATCAGATTGTATCTCTTGTTGAATTGAACAAGTTTTCTAAGGAAAAGGTTGTTGGATTTCCCCCCATGTGGGTTTTCCCAAGGTAAAATGTTTGTGTTTCTTGTTTGGCTGTCTCTTTCTGATTCTAAACTTCTACTGTAACATATGTTATTGTTGATGTCTTTTGTGTAATTGCTTAATGATGAATGGAAATATGAGAAAGATTAAACCATTAGAAGTAATTATCAGTTTGGAAGACCTATGCAAAATCAACGAATTACCTTAAACTTTGGAAAGATTAGTCTTGGAAAATTGTGCAAAAGTAGTTGGTAAAGACTTCCTAGGATGACAAGTGTCAAGCAGGAAGCATGCATACAAAAAGTTGGGTTTTGTGAGTTGAGGTCATTCATTCATTCCATCATTCCAATTGGAACGGTTTTCCAAGCTTGGTACGGAGGGAATTACAAAGAGCTGAATTACATGGAGAATTGATGTATAAATACCATAGAAGCATCCTTGGTGTCCCAGCATATAGATTTTCCTAGCTAGCTTGCAATGAATCCCTGGAAAAGGGAGTTAACCTGAGGGAGTGCAGTTGCAGAGAAGGGAGATCCCCCATTGGATTGTGTAGAATAAAGGAAAAAGAGAGAGCCGGTGATTCAGATGGTTGTTTGAGTCACTGTTGATAATATCGGCGATATTCGGAAATATCGCGATATTTTCGGCAAAACGATATATCGCCGAGAAAATATCGCGATATTTTCTGTTTTGAAAATATCGCGATATTTTCAAAATATCGGCAAATATCGGCAAAATATCGGCTATATTTAAAAATTTGAAAAATTTATTTTTTATGCTTGCCGATATTTGCCGATATTTTGCCGATATTTTCGCCGATATTGCCGATAAGATATTTTCTGGACCCTCGCCGATATTTTGCCGATACCGATATTTTCAACACTGGTTTGAGTGACTAAACTGTGTGCCCAAGGGTATTAGCCTGGGACTTAGAGTGCTCTTGTTAGCCCTTGTGGTGTCATAGCCCCAGTTCAAGGATGGCTTTCTATTGAGAGAACTAGAATAACAGTGCCTAATGCTAAGAACAACATACTATGGTAGCAACTAGTTATGGTTTTCTTAGAGATAAGTGTTCTGCTCTTTTGTATGCCTTAATGTGATTAATTACGTGTAATGTCATGTAAATTGTTGCTGATATTTTAATGCAGATGTTGCATTACATGCCTCTATTAATTATGTTTCAATTGTGCATGGTAGTATATCTTGGTAGGCCTGTATCTTTGTGCATATGCAGGGCATATTTATTATTATGGTATCAGAGTCAATTTGATGTAGTGTGACCCAGCTTGGGGTGGCTAGGTACATTACAAAGTGGTATCAAAACTAGCCATAGTGCTAAAGGCTAAGCCAACATGTTGAAACAGAGGAAATTGTAGAGGTAGAATTTCAGTAGATGCCTATAAAGTATTTCAGAAGATTCCTGGTGAGAAATTGGAGAAAAATCATGGCAAACTGGACAATTGAGGCCTAGGGAGCAAAAGCCCAAAATTTAAATCTTCATTTGACCAATTTAGGTTTGTAATTGATCAAATTTCCAGTTACAGAATGTATTTTCACAAAACTGGAAAATACAACCTAGAAGCCATTTCACTTGGGATCAGTAAAATCTCAAGGGGATTACAATATCTTGGATAAAGCATCAAATATTTTCTTGCAGTACGGAGGCAATACACTTGAATAAGAAAGAAACCTTGGTGGAGACTTTATACTATTTATCAGTTTTCTGCTAGAGGGAAATTTATTGTTATATGACATCAAATTTCTCGTTAATTTCTTTATTTTCTAATGTATATATTGCAATATTCATGATCCCACAATTCTCATGATTCATATCATGCTAGTGTACTTTACCACATTTTTTCAATCAAAGATGCTTGGTTCCCTTGCTTGGATAAAGAGGGGGAGTAAGGTTCTGTAATTTATACCACTCTTTATCTTGTGGAATAAATCACTAGTTTTTGGCCACAAACAACTGCACTGGGAACAACCAATAGTAGTTGATTGATAATGAAAAACCCACTTCGTTTCTTCCATTTCTATTAATTTTGAAGAATCAAAGATCCATTAATCTTTTCTGAGTAGGGAATGCATTGCACTTTAAACAGTGTCTCTGTTAACATGTAAATAAATGTTGTAGATCTAGCAGCAGTTACAATGAATCAATTTTGGTTAATGCTTGTCTGCTATAAATCCACATGGTACATAACTTGTACTTAAATGCTATCCCTGTTACCTTGCACATAATCGCATTAGAATAGGTTGCACCATTTCTGACAGTGTCTTAGACTTGGCCCATTCATGTCTGGCTGAGCTTAGTAGCTTCAACAATACTTCCATGGGACCAATACTCTTATCAGTTTCCCTGCATGTCCAAAATCCAAACATAAATAAAGCATAGAATATTTTCAAAATTATTGAAAGAATTATTGTATGACAGGAGCACAACCCAAAAACATTGGATGGGGGAAAAGAATATAAAGATGCAAATTTGGCCCAAGTGCAAGCTCACTGTCATAGAACTTATGACACTACGAGCTTATAGGCTCTTAATTAATTACAATCAAACTATAAGATTAGGAATGAAAGAATACAATCTTGTCAACAAAAATGCACTTTTAACAGGACCAAGGAACAAATTTTGATAATAGCTGTGGAAGATGGTGCATAATGAAGTTCAAAAGCAATTAAAAACATTGATAGAATTTTAAAGTCTCGGCACATTATCACAATCGTTGTTCTGAAAGGATATTTTCTCTTTCAGACTGTTGACCATGTACATGTCAACAGTCCGAGAAGCATAGCATATAGCAGCACACAATTTTTTTTGAGTCAATTTCATCATTGTAATCCCAAATTCTGCAAAATTATTGTAAATGATTCTAGTATGACTATTAAGCCATGTAATAACACCTAGATAAGCCTATGATTCTTCTCAAAGGGTTTCATTCTAGGGAGCTTTTTAATTTCTCCAAATTATGTGTGTTTGTAAACACGGATAATTGGCCAAGTTTTTCTCCTAGATATACCCCAAAGCTAGGGTGAAACTCACTGACAAAGTCTTAGTTGAGTCCTAAAGTTAATCGAGTCTATGTATTTTTCATACTAGATCATGTGTCTTGTCGCAGAATTTGTTTGAGTCTCAAGCATCTGTGTCTATGTGTATTTCCCCTTCTAAGGGTTGATATTGTAATATTTTGATGTAAAAGTGTTACCTAGGAATTTTTTTCGGTGAATGGTTCCTTATAATTAGAACATCATTACCAAAATATTTTTAGATGCACTTAGGAGGGTGGAAAAAATAACTAATCCCCTCTTGAGCCTTTTTATTTTAATTTCTAGAAAAAATAAAAATTAAATTAGCCAGAAAATTATCCAAAAAATAAAATGAAGGGAAAATTAATTACCCTCCAAGTGGAAAATTCATCAAAAATTATTTGAGTCAACTTTCCTAGTAGTTCGAATATTTTGGGCCAAACAAAGAATTATTTTGCACAAGTAATGATAATTCTATTTTTTGGAGGTCCTCCATGGTCCAAAAGTCAAAGTTTGACCCCTCTAGCATAGTGAACAAGGAAGGTCGAATTATTTTGGAGATTTGTGCTAGCTAATCAAGAGTTCAAATTTTTTAGACGAGGATCAAGCTATGGATCGAGCAACTAGATGTTATTTTCCACTTGGAGGGGTTGATCCCTCTCATTTCTTATATAAGGAATCTTTCAGGCTCCTCATTGTAACTTCAACTGTGTTGAAAATCTTTTAATTGAGCTAAGCTCTACTCGAATTTGCATTAATAAAGACTTTGGGGTTCAATTCAAGGTGTTTTTGTCTCGCTGATCTGTGGTATGTGCTAGTACTTTTTGTGCTTCATGCTCTAAATTTGAAATATTATTGAGTATTGTTATTTCAATAGCTGGTAGTAGGAGCATCTATTGGCACAGGTATCTTGCCTTAGGTGTTGGATCTTGGATACATACTTACTGCTCACTTGATCTAGCAGGTATCTCTAGATCTTGAGGGTTCTAAGTATAGATCTAAGTCCCTTTGAACTAACAATCAATCTTTTGAGTTGAATAGAGATCTACAAGTACTCTAGCCCTTGGGAAATCCCAAGTACACAGACTGAGGGAGGAAATCGATCTTGTTTGGCCTTAAGCTTTAATCTAACGATTTATTTTTGACAAGAGGGTTTGGCCAGTAAATTAAAATTATTCTCCATAAAATTAATTTCTTTAAAAATCTACTTGGGCTAATAATGTTTTATTTGCTAAATAGAGCTAATTTTCTTTTGTAGATTATTGTAAATAATTTGTAAATTATTTCTAACCCTTGTAAATTATTTTTATCACTTGTAAATAATAATTTTGGGTTTTTGTTTGAGAATTTTCTAGATATTGTGTCTTGTGCTCTATTTATTCATCTTGCAGGCACTTGATTTCAAAATATCAAAGGAAAATCTAAAGAAAAAGTAGCCAACCATTATTCAACCTAAATTGTTGGGTTTTCAGGGCCAACATCAATCTTAGGAGTCGTCCAACCTTTCTGGGAGGTCTGTTGGGCTTGTGAGGGTGGATCTAGGGTCTGGAGACCAAGATCTACAAGACCCAAGTGCCCAAATTTGGACATTAGGCCTGGAAGAGGAAGTCGCTAGCCCTAGAGGGCTTTTCTACTACTGCAACTAGCGTTTTTCTTCAAAAATTATTTTATGAAGTTGTTTTGCAGGTGGATTCTCAGGTTTGATGGCATTATCTAGGCATTTTCAGGGTTTAAAGGCTAATTTGGCCTAGCCGCAAGGGGTAGAGGCCAATTTTAGCCCACCGGCAACGTTTTGAGAGCTAAAAGCCCTAGCGGCTATCATTTTTAGCTTCTCTAAGAGGGTCGCAGCCCTAATTAGGCCTTTAAGTCTAGGACGCATCCCTAGAAAGCCTCAATTTCAATTTTTGCAAGTGATTTCAAGGCTAACACTTTGTTTTGGAGGCCTACAGTGAATTTTGGCAAGGGTTTGTAGTGGTTTGAAATCATATTTTTGTCATTTTGTGAGCTAATCTTGGTTTTTCAGGCTTATTATCCATCAAGTAAGGGTTTCAAGCACAAACATTTATTTGATTCTTCATTCCAGCGCTTGAAGGCCTAGCCGCTAGCCTCAAGGCCACTTTTGGACCTAGTCGTAAGGGATTCTAGGCCTTCTAAGCCTAGCTGCAGCCCTAAAGGGCCACTAAACCTTAGCCCTTTGCATAATTTATCATTCAATTTATTTTTTGCAGCTAATCCTTGTGTTTGCAAGAATATTACACTTGTTGGAAGCCTCTCTTCACCATTTTAAAGTCAAAAGTGTTGAAGAAAAGTGTAACTAGGTTCGGTATTTGTCAATATAATTTTGATCTTTGTACTTGTCAAGAAAAAGAAATATTATTTTTATAAATTATATGAATGAGTTTCTTGCTCATTCCATAGATCTAGGAAAGTCAAAAAGTCAAAATTATGTTCAAGAGCTCTTCTTGAGCATTTATGTAATGTACATGGGTCAACCTAGTGTCAAGTAGCCCTTCAAGACAAGCACCATCCTTCAAAGAAGAAGACTGCAAGCAAAACAATGAAGAGCACATCATGTCGGCCTCAAAATATGTATATTAATGTAATGTCGGCTCATACAAAAGACACAACGATTCACCTAGACACGTCGGCTAATTATGGAGGACGAACTACTATAAATACCCAACTAGGGTATCCGCAAAACTACACAACAAAATTTCGGACATCTCTGAAATTTCGTATGAAATGCAGGACTGTAATTTCGTATGGGTGTAGGACACTCTGAATTTCAGATGGGTACAAGAGGTGCAAAATCTCGAATGGCACAGTGAGTACACCTCTCTGAAATCTCGAACAAGAAGAGTACAAAACACAGACATCACTGTCATCTTGGATAAGTATAGACTTTGGATAGGTGCAGGAAAGTTCTCGGATGCCTCTGCAATTTCGTAGGCAATTACAGTGAGGAAAATTGCAGTCTAATACTCCTCGATAATGGAAATCTCAGCATACTGGCAATCATAATCTCGGTACAAGGATAGCAGTCATTGTCTCAGTAAAAGTAGTAATGAAGGTCTCAATAATGGTCACAGTCTCGGCCTACTAACATAGTGAAGCAACCTCACTATCTCGGCATATGTGTGAAGAGAAAGATCCTGAAGTGACACTCTGACTCGGTCCAGAAGTAGTCATAATAGATGTAATAATGATTTTTGAATAACTACAGTGAAGACCTTAATAAAGAAGATCATTGTCTTGGTGAATCTAAGTGCAGCTCTACTATACATCTCAGATATCTTTATTGTGGAGAAGATCTCAGTGAGGAAACAACAGTAATGAAGATGTCCATGGTAAGTGCAGCAAGGTGCAATAATGATGTAACAATAATGGTGGTAGAGATGATCTCAGTGTGCAACAATGATCTAAGTAAAGATGGATCAATGATCAAGCAGCAGTGATGATGATCTCAGCAGTAACAAAGAAGAGGATTGTTGTCTTGGTCTTGGAGTGGCATGATAGGTCAAGGGTTATGGTCTTGGTATTCGTCAATTGGAATCTCTATAAGAAGAATTTTGTGCTGGTTTTCCTCTCCAAGAGGGAGAGGTTTTGACCTTGGAAGAAAGCCAACATCTTGTGTTCTTGTCTCTTGTATTTTGGTAACTATTTGATGAAGTAAGAAATACACACACTAATGATATCATGTCATGTCCCTTCCCAAAAACATTTGTAACAGGTTTATCTCTACACCTTTTTGCACATTTTTGGCTAAGGAAAAGGACCCAACAGTTTTGACTTAGGGACTTAGGAGAAATTTTGGCTTAATTAGATTGCTAGTGGAAGGTGGGGGTCACCCACGTGGGAATTCGAACTAGGCCATTCGAATGGCTTGGAGGGAATTCGAATAGCTGATTGGAGGGGCCCACATGAGGCAAGGAAGGCCCACGAAGTCATAAGGAGGAGGAGGCTCTCATTTGGTTCATTCATTCAACCTTGTATATCGAATTTACTTGATTGTTTTCTCGAGTTGCTTAGTCGAGTCAACTGGTTGTTCAACCATGAATCTCTCAAGCGGAAGATTCAACTTTACCTTTGGGGGACTTCGAGTGTCACCCTAGGAAGGCAATTCCACAAGCATTTTTAGGAGTTTCGGGGAGTATCCATAGCATAGTCATTCAACTACACTCAGGAGTATCCTTGGGCTTGTCTTCACCTCAACTCTGATACCATGTTAATTTTCCAGAGTACTATGCTTAACACGATCACTTATTCCAATTCTTCTTCAATTAGAAATCAATTTATCCAATTTAATTCAATCTTCCAGCAACAATAAGCAATTGTAGATAGAACAGTAAACCAATGCACAATAGAAGATAGCCAAGAACAATAGAGACACAATATTTGGTCAAAGACCAGGGAAAAACCCCACAAGGGGGAAAGCTCTTTTAAAATTCTTCTTCTATTACATTGTCATCAAATGTTTAGCAGAGAGATATAATGTTCCAATTCATCAATAATGAGACAAAGTCAAACCTTTGACTATTCAATATAACCAACCAATATCCAATCAAAGATGAGCCCAAAGGTCAAATCTAGTGAACAATTCAAATTTGCAGTTTTGGTCAAAGTCAACAATAGTAGTAGCAGGCCTAACCAATGAATGGTCAATGGTCAAGAGTCCTCCAAATTAACTCGATCAATAGTTAAAAGATGCGGCCTTCTTTGTTGGTCAAAATCTAGTCAAAATAGTCAACAAATGCTCAGTCAAAGGAGAGATAAAACCTGTGGTCAAACCTCCATAGAACTGCGGTCAACTTTAATGAAAGTCTACAGTCAAGAATGGTCAAACAACCCAAAAAAGTTTGATCTCTCTCCCAAACAATTCGGCCTTCCAAAACAGAAATTTCGAAGTCAAATGAACCAAAGTCAAACCAAATCAAAGGCTGGACAATGTTGGTCAGAGTCCCAAAATAGAAGAAGAATTTCAGCCAACAGAAATGACTCTCTCTCTCCTTCGCACATGTGAAAAGAACCTACAATTTCAGAAATAGTCGAACCAACCAAGAGAAAATTTGATGTGTTGATGATGCTCCAAAGTGATGTGACATGAGGTCTATTGATGGGGTCGAATTAGCTTGCCCAAGCCGACTTGTACTTTTGTGCACATGTGGGTTTCATCTTAAAAATAATATTTTTCCTTGACCAAATTAAATTCTTCCAACGGCTAGAAGGGGCTTCTCTAGATGAAGAGGGCTTCCAAATGGAGGGAATTTGTCCTTGAGTTGCCAAATTAACACATCGAAGTTGGATCTCAAATGCCCTTGACTTCCTAACAATTTCAGCACCTAGGTATGATGAAACCAACCTGAATTTGAACTGGGTATCTCTTGGAATCTTTATATATTGCCTAGCATTGCCACATCATCAACTGCCTACAATGTCATCATGCCGTGCATTAGAGCTCTAATGCCCTTGGAAATTTGCAAAATTTGAACTATGGGTTTTATTCCTCTCGTTCTGTACACCAATTTTAACATATTACATCTTTAATTTTGTCAATATTTGCTCCTGTTAAACCTCCTGGAAACATGTTGTTAAATTTAGGTATGTTCTATGCTTAGAGCAATTTATTTCAATTTTCACAGTTAGCTCAATATTTCTTCTAGATTAGCAATCACATCAGCGTTAAAGTAAACTGCAGATA
The DNA here is from genome assembly GCA_031772625.1 of Pinus tabuliformis. NCBI lineage: Eukaryota > Viridiplantae > Streptophyta > Pinopsida > Pinales > Pinaceae > Pinus > Pinus tabuliformis. Next base: position 1,285,588,275 of record CM062819.1, read on the forward strand.
GAACATAAACATAAATCCTAGAAGACAAGCCAAGACAAGAGGACACAAGTTGTGGTGCTAGCCAAGGACAAACCCCAATGTGGGGAAACCCTTGATCAATTCTTCTTCTATGTTCTTCAATAGTTTAGCATAGAGAGAGAGAGATAGTACATTTACAACAAAAGTCAACAGTTTGACTTTCTAGATAAGAGAATAGTTCATCTCTACATGAGATCAGTTGAAGACATGATGCTTCAACTGATTCTCCAAGGTGACTCCTTCACCTATCATTGTGCCGCATCTTGTCCATGTGTTGCACCATGCTGCACCCATCATTACTATTTTGCCTCTCATCATGCTTTAGTATTTACCAATCATGACTGTACCCATCACTATACTGCATCATGTACCTTTGCTGTCCCAATGTGCTTGCTGCACCATGCTTGCCACCATGTGCCTATTGTACCTTGCTTAACATACAGTTGTCCCAATGTGCTTACTGCACCATGCTTGCCATGCTGTCCCATTGTGTTTGCAGCACCGTGCTTGCTGTTGTCCCATTGTAGCATTGTTGTGCCATGCTGCTGTCCCAATGTGTTTGCAGCACCATGTACTTGCTACACCAAGTACCATTGCTGCTATCATGCTTCCCATGCATCTTGCTGCACTATCAATGTATACTTCATGGGTCACCTTGCTGTCACATCTTATCATGGACTGTATTGGTTCATAGTTAAGAATCTCTGTTTTCTATGTAGGATGGAATATGGGACAACCTTCATCATCAAGACAGATCTAACATCCCTCATACATAGGTAGCAGCATCCATGCTTGTCCAATCTAGTTTGTTGTTGACTGTTAGTGACGATTGGTTTGGGGCACATACCTGTGGCCTTGATCTTCTCCAAGCTGCCCCAAACAAACCTTGGAAGACAGCGGCTTGCTGAAGGTGAATTCCTCCCTTACTAGGTTGCTGCCTTAGGGCATATGACAACAAAACAGCCCATGCTATTTCTTTGTTGTGGTGGTATGGCTTGCGGCCTACCACACAACCTTGCTGTAGCATACGGCCTCCTCCAAATGTGCCCAAACAGCCAGCGTTTTACTCATCTTCTACTCAGCCTAGCAGCCTATCCTTTCGGCCCTAGTTTCAGCCTTAAGACTTCCAAACTCAGCCTCCTGTAGCAGCCCTCTTCCACGTTGTTCCTTGACTCTTTCTGTTTGCGATTAGGGCTTGTATTTGGCCTCCTCCTTGACTACGTCTAGGGCATAGCTTGTGGCACTTGTTGGACTGCGACTAGGGCTTGTGGAGACCTTCTCTAGACAGCGTATAGGTTTTCCTTAGACAGCCTATAGAAGGCTTCTCCTAGTAGCACTTGGAGCTGACTTCCAACGTCCTTCAAACCCTTGCTGGCCTATCTTCCTTGCTGCGGCTAGGGCAGCTCCAAGATTCCTCCTTTAGGGCTGCGTAGAAGGCACCTTCATGACAGCGTATAGGATAGGGCATCCTCTAAGGCAACGTATCCTCTTTAGGTCTCTCCTCCCACCAAAACCCAAAGACAAGTGGAGAGGAAGAGATCACCAAGAAGATTATATCTAAATGATTTGTAGTCCTCCTCTATTTATACTAAAACGTTGAGCACAAATGGAGTTTATTTGGTTGTTGGCCGACCTTGACGAATTATCCCATAACACAAATAAATTCATATCTCCATGAATACTTATTGGAATCGGATGATCTTTAGATCAATCCTACACTTCTATATGAGAGGGATCCAAGAAAAATACCAGCTGCCATTAATAAGATGACCCACATGGAATTTGGCCCTAGTTGCCAATTTTAACACATGTCCTACCACATCATCATGCCAAAGTGGATGATCTCTAACATCCTCGAGGATTTACAAAATCTGAAACATGGGTTTTGTTTCTCTCATTGAGTAGAATACTTTTGACATAATACATGTCTAATTCTACCAAATAATCTGCTGGTTTTTCCACTTGGAAACTTTCTTTAACCTGTTGATCAAGTTTCACCAATCTATAACTAGCCATTGGATGCTCCAATCTGAAAAGTTCCATGTGGCATAGAATACTCTCATCAAACTACAAATTGAGATTGTTAGCTTTTGTAGCATCAAACGTGTTCTAGCCAAGAAATTTGGTGGAGAGGCTAGAATACATGAGATCTCCAAAACCCAGAAATTGTTTCTGGAAATTTTGCCTAGAAATGACTTAATTAGATTATTAACTAGTTTTTAAATATTTCCTAAGTCTAAAATTAAGGAATATGGTTAATTAATCAGTGTTAATTAAGTCAAGGTGGGAATCATCTACAAACTCACACGGATCGATCAAGAGATGATCCTAAACATTGATTAAGTTTTAATCTTGGTCATTGGTGCTCCAACAGAGGATTATAAGAGGATGTCGATGTGGTGATGGAGAAGACAATTCAACAGTTTGATTTCTTGGCAGATCGATTCCCAGAATAGCAGCAGTCAGTTGTCGGAGAGAGCTAGAGATCAAAGCAATGAGAGGGGCAGACACAGTGAGGCTAGAGGAGGCATTCCAAATCCAGCGAGTGCATTTGCAGAGAGGCAGAAGAGCCACAGAGAGGCTGACGTTGGGGCAACGCAACAACCTAGAGGCAAGATCAATTCGCTGAGAGGGAGAGACGTCTTCAGTTCTAGAGGCCAAGAAGGAGTACCAGAGCGTCGGAGAAGCATATTTCCAATCAGCAAAAGGAAGAACGATTTCATCAAAGACCAGTCTAAGGCTAGATGTCCAGCAAGTTACGCAAAGGCTGACGCAAAGCGTCAAAGGGTAGAGTTTTTGAAGGCAAGTTGTGTCGGGGGATTGCCTATGAGGTGAGAAAAATTCCTCACTAGATTTTTGCCAGTATTTTTCTCTCTATGATTGCCAGATTTCGGCATCCAGTTGTGCTCAGAATTTCTCACTAATGCATAATAATAAAACCCTCAGTTGTTGCACTAGTTTTCCTAAGTTGGGTTTTTCCACGGACTTTTGTCCAAAAATAATTGTGTTATTTTTTTTATATGTGTGTGCTAACATTTCTTAGTTTCCAACGCATTATTTTTCTGTAGTATTTTATTTGTGAAGGTTGCAGTCTATTTATTTCGATATTTGTCGTAGCAAATAAATTGTCAAGTTAATTAACAATTAAGAGAAATAATACCAATAGCTGCAATAAAGTTCTAGTTTGGAATTTTCACATGAAATCAGAGCGTAGTTGATCAACCGGAGAGCTCAAAAGCCCAAAATTCCCAAGGGCAGCATAGTCATTCTGCCAGGAGGCAGAATTACTTGTGGAGTTTCGATTTTTTCTGAGTGAGGGGTAGAAAAAGAAATTCGATCTTTCCAGATCGAGTGATTCCAGAGGCAAAGGGAGTAGCTCAGAGTTTTCTTTGGGCAAATCTCTAGCTCAACGCAGTGGTTTTTGCAGCAATTTGCTAGAGCAAAGCCAGCGTTGGGGTGGAAGAGAGAAGAGCACACACATAGGCAAAATTTTCCTTAGGGAACTTCTAGTCTCAAGAAGTTCAATTTTTCCTTGCATATTTTTAATCGTTGTGAGCAAATCTTCTCACTGCAGAAGGGAGTGTGAATACCAGAGCAGTAGCTGAGTAGAAGGAAAGAGGAAGTTTTCGACAATTCGTTGAGATGGGCTTTGTGATTAGGATAGGTTAGATGGAGCTTCCAACTACATCATCTAGAAGGCAAGGATGTCCTTCCTTCTAGATGAATATGACCCGAAAGCCTACATTGATGCAGTGGTGGAAGTTTCTCAAGATGCAGATCAGCTAAAAGAGTACAGAAAGGAGATGGCGCAGGTGAAACGGTTGATTCTATATGGAGTCCGGGATCATATAGTCTAGCATCTAGTTGGCAAAGATATTGCCAAACAGATGTGGGATGTTCTCACCACGTTAGATTAGGGTACTTTCGAGCAGTAGAAGATGTACCTTGAGGAAACGTTGAGGCTCATCCGGATGCATAAAAGGGAAGACATAGACCCCTTCCTCACTAGGATTCAGGGGGTTCGAGATGTAAGGGTTCTTAATTCAGAAACTTAGAAATTTACTTCGAACATTGCATACAATGAAATTTAAGAACATAATTTATCAATTCACTGTAAATGCCTGTTTTCTTCTGAGTTTGATGTCGATCCCAGATTCTAGGTTATCCTCACTCCAATTTCGCTCTGGTTACCAAATGACCAATCCTCCCAGCCAAGCTGAGCACAGCCTTGGTACTCAGCTCCAAAATACTTCCCAATTGGAATATTTTGGTCCCTCGTGCCCAAAATCTTCAAGAATAATTGCTCAATTCTCAAATTTTGATTCAGATATCTAGCTTTGAATCGAGTCTTCGACTCTAATTCAGATCTTTCGTTCTGCTTCCAGTGTTTCTTTCCCAAAAAATCCCTCTCTTCCTGCCTCTATGTGCCTGGGATAAGTACCTTTCGTAAGCGGTCACCACCTTCTTCCATCGCCCTCATCAGATTTTATTTGGTAGATATAGGCTTTACGTGTAAAGGGAGTTGAGAATACATATCTTGATATGTTGACATGTTTTAAACTTTAATAATTTTTATTTTTATAAAATTTAATTGTAATAAAATAATCAATAGTTATATATATTTATCTATCAAATGTTTATTATTTTAATCTAGAAACTTTAACTTATAAATATATATTTATGTACCTATATATATTAGCAATAATTAAATTATAACTTTAAAATCTATAATGATCAATATTTATTTTAGAAGGATTGGAATTGTAAATTTTATGTAACAACCTTATTAGTACGAAGTATTTAATATGTATATTTTGAGTGTCAGATTTTAGGTAATATCTTTCTTCTCAATAATTTGGGTATTTAGTCCCTTTTCATTCATTTAAACATTTTTCCTAGTTATTTAATAAGTATACTAGTGCAAGGCATGCGATGTGTGCATACGTAGCTATCATATGCATACATCGTATGTACGCTAATACTCTTTTGCTTATAGATCGAAATGGGTCATTACATACTTCCTTCCTTCAGAAAACTTCATCCTGAAGTTAGGGTTTATATAATATATCAGTAATTGCTTTAGTGATTAGTGTGATCATGTAAGGATTGCATTTCAAGATTGAATTTTTGTTTGAACATTTAAAGTTTTATAAACTTAATAATCATTCCCTGCCCCAACTGGGCTCCCAAGCTATTCTAGAATCATCTTATCCTTCCTAATCTCTTCCGCTCCCTTCCTATCCATCCTCTACTGGAGTATGTCATGGCATCAGCTATACTGATCTAACCATTCATAGGCTCTTAAGGGTGTTAGCATCAACTATATCGACCTGATTGCCCAGTAGGCATATGGCAGTGATCATCACACGTCTAGGTGAGCATGACTCGCACAGTCCTCCCATGACTCTAGGTTTTGGAGGATAAACGATAGGTAATACCTCCACCCCTCCTAGCGGGACCAGGGTCAACACCCTATCATGGAATCTCATTGAGTTTCAATTATTCTTGAAGCTTTTGTCATCACGTGGTCATTTGGTAAAAATGCTATCTGCAATGAAAACACTTGTCCATACATTATAACATATGCATCAATATATTCAAAACAATTTGTATTTAAATAACAGTTTTTGTATAATTCATGTACGTTATTATAACTTTAAAATCTATAATGATCAATATTTATTTTAGAAGGATTGGAATTGTAAATTTTATTTAACAATCTTTTAAGTATGAAGTATTTAATATGTATATTTTGGGTGTCGGATTTTAGGTAATATCTTTCTTCTCAATAATTTAGGTATTTAGTCCATTTTCATTCATTTACACATTTTTCCTAATTATTTAATAAGTATACTAGTGCAAGGCATGCGATGTGTGCATATGTAGTTATCATATGCATACATTGTATGCATGCTAATACTCATTTTCTTATAGATCGAAATGAGTCATTACACAGGACCAGTTGTCAGTAGTTGGGGCAGCGCCTCAACCAACAGAGATAGTGAGATTGGCACTCAACAGTGTCTCCGAGACTAGCAGGTCTTTGTCCAAAGAATATTGGGCAAAGACAAGTTACTAGAGTGGGACACGATGTGAGTTGACTTGCAATAGGAGGAATTGAGGTGAGCTCTTCTAAAGAGATCCATTAGTGGCAACAGCAGCGGACAAAAGCAAATGAAGGAGAATGTGGCCCTTGTATCTAAGGGTCCCAGTCAAAGAAAGGGGGAGTAGAGAAAGAAGAAGAAGGAGTTGTCAAAGGTCAAATGCTTCGGGTATGGTGAGCTTGGTCACTACAATACCCAGTGTCCTCTTAGGAAGAAGGACAAGGAGGAGAAGCAGGACCAACAGGAAGCTTCTTCAGAGATCGACAAGGTTGTCCTCCAAACTGGAGGAAGATTTCACGATGTTCACTGATAAACCTCCAAGAGTGGGTGGGGTGACTCGATGTTGTAGTCGCAGAGTGCTACAGATGGGCAAGATCCTTGAGGAGTCCACCTCATGCATCAATACCTTGCTATGGGGGCCCACAATATTCAGTAGTCAGATGCCAAAGTGACAGTTGCAGAGACTAGTAGCAATCAGATATTATGGAGCGCAGTGCAAAGTTGGCTGCAATGCAGTTAGCACAGTGCAGAGTCGGCAGCAACGTAGATTCTTCAGTGACAATGCAGATGCTAGTAGCAGTTAGAGACTTGGGAGACAGATGCATCATACTAATCACAGTTGATTCAATATTTTGGATGCTTTTCAATTGCAGATGTTGTAGTTGCAGCAACAACAGATGAGAGGGAATTGCAGTGTTGACAACAGTATGGAAGTGTTAGCAACAACACAGATGCAGCGCATATCAGAGTTGCGCAGTGGTTGGTGGGCAGCAGCAGCCAGACATTAGTAGCGTGACAAGAGATCTTGTAGAGACAGGGGGTTGTGGTAGGGAGTGCAGCACTAGAACACATTCCTTGCTAAGAGGGAGTGTTAGTTTTTGTTGCACTGGATGTGTTCTAGCCACAAAATTTATTATTAGAGAGGCAGTTTTTAAATATTTCCTAAGTTGAAACTTATGGAATACGATTAATTAATCAATATTAATTAAGTCAAGGCGAGAATCATCTAGAAACTCACACGGATCGATCCAGAGATGATCCTCGCCATTGATTAAATTTTAATCTTGGTCATTGGTGCTCCAACAGAGGATTATAAGAGGAGGTCGATGTGGTGATGGAGAAGACAATTTAGCAGTTCGATTTTTTCGCAGATCGATTTCCAAAGTAGCAGTAGTCAGTTGTCAGCGAGAGAGCTAGAGATCGAAGCAGTGAGAGAGGGGTAGAGACAGTGAACTTGGAGGAGGCATTCCAGATCCAACGAGTGCATTTACAAAGAGGAAGAAGAGCCACAGAGAAGCTGCCGCTGCGGCAGCGCAACAACCTCTAGAGGATATATCAATTTGTTGAGAGGGAGAGACGCCTTTAGTTCTAGAGGCCGAGAAGGTGTCCCAAAGTGCCAGAGAAGCATCTTTCTAGTTAGCAGAAGGTAGAACGACTCTATCAGACACCAGTTTGAGGCTAGATGTCTAGCAGGTTGCGCGAAGCAGCGTAGAGGGTCAGAGGGCCGAGTTTCTGAGGGCAAGTTGTGCCATGAGTTCGCCTGTGGGGTGAGGAAAATTCCTCACTAGATTTTTCCAGTATTTTTCTTTGTAGGATTGCCAGATTTCGACATCCAGTTGTACTCAGAATTTCTCACTAATGCATAATAATAAAACCCTCAGCTACTGCACTGACTTTCCCAAGTTGGGTTTTTCCAGGGACTTTTGCCAGAAATAATTGTGTTATTTTTTTATGTGCGCTAGCATTTCTCAGTTTCTAGCGCATTATTTTTCCGCTGAATTTTATTTGTGAAGGTTGTTGTGTGTTTATTTCGATATTTTCCATAGCAAATAAATTTTTAAGTTAATTAAAAATTAGGAGAAATAATACCAGTTGCTGCAATAAAGTTCCAGTTTGGAATTTTCATAGAGACCAAGTTGACTTTTTCACCACCAGGACCACAATGCATTACGAACTGTGAATTTGTAATGTTCTTAAATAGGAAAAACAGTGATATGCAAAGCAAACAACAAATACAACACATAAATTTTAAACACTCATTCAACACCCATGTAAACTCCATAAATGACAGCCAACTGAGCCATTTTATTAAGCAATTGGGGCAATAGTACAGTAGTGTCGAAGGAGTGCACCTGGGCTTGTGATAAAACCCAAGTGATAAAACGACAAGCCCAGGTAATAGAATCAATTGCTCCAATGATGCCCTATGTTGCCCAAGAAAACTACTTTGTCTGCTGCAAAGAAATTGTTGAAAACCCCACTTCTGGTGCTTAGAAAATTATGCAAAATTAATCCCAAACTCCTCTCAAATAACCCACCAAAACCTAGAAAGGGTTTGGTTTGGTTCTAACCCCCGAAATTCGGCCCCAAATACCACGTCCTCCTCCAGCAACTAGGAAATACAACCAGCGTACAACTCCCAGCAAAAGCCCTCCAAATCACTGCAAAAAGGTTGAGTTACACTTCCCCAAGGATCTCCTAATTTCTCCCGTCAAACTCCAGCTCCAAAACTTGCCCCACAATCTCCCACGTGTGCCCAGTTAAATGCTTCTGCGCTAGCCCTAGAAGCTTTAAATCATGTTGCCTTCAAGCAGCAATCTCCTGCTCCCAAACTGCTCCAAAAGGCTGATATCCCACTAAAGCTCCTCTACCAAAATTCTCTTGTCAATTGCTACCCGGAAGACCCCCAAAATGACTCCAACATATCCCCTTCCTGCGTCATCCTGGAATACGCACTAGCTGGGCAAATGGCTAAGTGATAAGCTCTAAATCCCCTTCAGCTCCTCTCCAAATTGGGACGACTTGAACTCCTTAGGGTGGCACTCAAAGTCCCCCGAAGGAAGGGTGAGTTCTTCACTTGGAAAACTCGGTGCTAAAGAGAAAGTGACCCGGGCAAGTAGCTCGAGCTACAAGAGTCAGTTCAATTGACAAAAGACCCCAAATGAGGCTGAGCTTCTCCTATTTATAATTAGTGAGCTTCTTTTTCCCACGTGGACCCCTCCATCTAGCTTTTCGACCTCCTTCTTTGGCTATTCGAACTTTTCCCTTGGCAAGTGTGGCATGTGGCCCCCACACTCCACTAACCAAATATTTCGGTCTCCCTTTTTCTCCTAAGTCTTTCTTCAAAATTTTGTGGGTCCCATGGTCATCAAAAAATGTCAAAATTGTGGAAAAATAAATTTTGGACAAATTAGTTTAGGAAGGGACATTACAGTCCTTCCCTCCAAAATGTTGCTTGTCCTCGAGCAACTTCAGTTTTGGATGCTCAAGTATTTCTTCACCTTACCAAATAGCATCCTCATTCGGTAAGCTCCTCCAACTTACTAAGTACTCCCTGATAGTTTTGCTCCTCAACTTCCTCTCCCTAGTCTCCAGAATGGCTTCCAGTTCCAAAACCAGATGTCCCTCACCATCATGTGGAGGCAACTCCTTAGCTGCTGTCGCCTGCTGCCCCAACACCTCCTTGAGGCATGAGACATGAAAGACATTGTGAATCTTACTCTCTAGTGGAAGCTCCAGCTCATAAGCCACTTCCCCGACTCTCCTAGTCACTCTATATGGCCCATAGACACATGGTAGTAGCTTCTCGGCCCCCTTATAATTCAATGTAGACTGACGATATGGTTGTAGCCACAGAAAGACCAAGTCCCCCTCCTTAAACTGCCTCTCAATCCTGTGCCTATCTACATACATATTATACTGATTTGGGGCTTTTAATAAGTTATCCTTGAGAGCCTTGAGGATATCTTGGCTCTCTTGGATCCAATCTTTTGCCTTTGGGGTTGGCTGTCTCCAAAAACAATGTCAGCAAAATATAAAGCATCATAACCATACAATGCACGGAAAGGTGACATACCAATGGACATGTGATGGGTGGTGTTGTAGCAATACTCACCCAAATGCAAGCACCAAATCCATGCTCTTTGCTGCCCGGTCACATAGTTCCGAAGGTAGCCCTCCAACCATTTGTTGACCCTCTCACTTTGACTGTCAGTCTATGGATGGTAACTAGTGCTACAGGTGAGTTCAATACCCACTAATATGAAAGTTTCCTGCCAAAACGCCCCCATGAACCACTGTCTTTGTCATTGACTATGGTCTTAGGAAGTCCATGCAAGCAAAGGACCTCCCTGAAGAACAACGCGGCCACCTATGAAGCTAAATACCATGTCAGAATGGCGAGGCAGTGAGTGTATTTGGTCGAGCGATCCACCACCATATAAATGCAATCTCTTCCCAGCACTGTGGGGAGCCTTGTGATAAAATCCATGGAGATACTCTCCCATTTCCTCTCAGGAATGGGGAGTGGTTGCAAAGACCCAGTTCGATGGGTCAACTCCCCCTTGTTCCGCTGGGAAGCCTCACACTCCTGCACATATCTCAACATGTCCCCCTTGAGGCCTTTGCATGTGAAATTCTCTCTAACTATCATATAAGTCTTTCAAAACCCTTGGTGCCCTGATAGTGGAGAGTCATGTGTTGCATGGAGAATCCTCTTTGTCAATTGTGAACCCAACACCAAGAATATGCGCCTCTTGTAGTAAATGACCTCAGCCATCATCGTATAACGCTCATCGGTGTGGATACCCTCCAAAATCTCACATACCCGTCAGTCCTTGGAGTACTCCACCAACAACTGCGCCTTCCAATCATGGTAGATGCTCATGAGTGAAAGTGTCGCGAGTCTCCTGGATAATGCATCTGCTACTATATTATGCTTGCCTTTGACATACTCAATATAGAAGTCGTAGGCCTACACCTTGCTAACCCACCTCTGTTGCCTGTCACTGAGGCCTTGCTGCCCCATAAAATGGCAAAGACTATTGTGGTCAGTCTCCACTTGAAATCTGCTGCCCACCAGATACTGTCAGAATTTGGCCAATGCATGCATGATGGCCACATCTCCTTGTCGTAAATAGAATATGACCTCTCATGCGGAAGGATTTTTCGGCTTTCAAAAGTGATGGGGTGTCCATCCTAAGACAATACTACGCCAACTCCCTCCCCTGATGCATCGCACTCCAGTGTGAACGGTTGTGTGAGGTCAGGAAGTGCCAAAACTGGGCAACTACTCAACTACTCATCACCTCCTTGAGGCGATCAAATGTCGATTATGCTCTGTCCGTCCATGCAAAAGCCCCCTTCTTTGTCAGATCTATGAGGGGAGCTGTTAGCTCTAAGAAGCCCTTTACGAACTTCTTGTAGTAGATGCATATGCCTATGAATCCCCTCAACTCGGTCACATTTCGGGGCTCAGGCCAATCCCGGATGGCTCGGATCTTCTCCTCATGCACCCTCACTCCATCTGCGCCAATGATATGTCCCAAGTAGAGCATCTTTGTGAGCCCAAACTCACACTTGGACAACTTGGCATAAAAATGTTGCTCCTCTAAGGTACGCAACACCATCTCCAACTGTTGCAAATGCTCCTCCCACGTCCAACTGTACATCAAGATATCATCGAAGAATACCACCCAAACTTCCCCAACTACCCATGGAATACATGATTCATGCATGACTAAAAGGTGGCAGGTGCGTTGGTCAACCCAAAGGGCATGACAAAAAACTCAAAATGTCCATAGTGGCATCTAAGATTGGTCTTGGGAATGTCTTGATCCCTCACCTTGATCTGGTGGTACCTTGAGAAGTACTTGGCTCCTCTAAGCTCATCCATCAGTTCATCAATGCGTGGGATGGGGTATCGGTTCTTCAATGTCTTCTTATTGAGCGCCCTGTAATCAATGCACATGCCCAAAGTCCCATCCTTTTTATTCACCAGAACAACTGATGAAGCAAAGGGGCTAGAACTCGACCTAATGTGTCCCAACGCCAACAACTCCTTGATGGCATGCTCAATCTCGTCCTTGTAGGCCTTGGGATGCCTATAAGGAGTGGTGATAATTGCCTCCACCCCAGGCTCCAGCTCAATGGTGTCTCAAATCCCTCGTCAGGTGGCTGCCCTGGCGGTATGTCCCCAAACACTATCGAGTGCCTGTCCAAGATGGCCTGAATGTCTGGGTGAGGTGGCTTGGGCTATCCCCCAACCTCTGAAATCTTCAGCTCCACTGCCCATGCTATGTCCCCATGCCTGAGGTCAACCTCCATCCTATGCATTGAAACTGTCTGTGGATGGTATGAATGCATGCCCCGAAGAACTACTAGCTTTCCATCCAGCCCTTTGAACTCCATCTCCAGTTTCCTCCAATCAATGGTGGCCTAGCCAAGGAGTAGGGCCACTAGACACCCATCACCACGTTGGTGTCCAACACATCCACAACAAAGAAATGATCTGTCACCGAGTAGTTCCCCATGGTCACTGTCAAAGCAGGAACATATCGGGTGCACTGCATAGTCCTGTCCCCCGGCACCAGAACTGAGAACCCCTCGAACTCCTCTGTAGTGATGCCCCGCCTCTGAACCATTTGGGCATCAATGAAATTGTGGGTGGCCCCACTGTCTACCAAAACTGAGACACGTTGTCCCTGCACTGTGCCTCGGATCCTCAAAGTCAAAAATTTGGGAATTCCACACAAAGAAGCGAGGACTCCCCCAAATGGTGCGAAAGGTGCTCCCCCAGGTGGTGGTGGTGGTCCCCTCTCTGAATGAGTCTTGTTATCACCCCCGCCTATCTCCAACTCAACATCATCCTTCTGGTCACTATCCGAGAAGACCTCGATGTAGTGGGCCCTGCCTGTTGTGCACCGGTGGCCTAGTGCCCATGGCTCCTGACAAGTAAAACACAGTTTCCTCCTCCGGAGGTCTCTCTTGGTCTCCTCATCTAACTGGCAACCCCCTTAGGCTAGTCTTTGTGGTGAGGGTCCAGTGTCACCTCCCTTGGGTAGGGAGTCTATGATGGAATCGGTGCTCTAGTCTTCGGGATTGCCCCTTGCAAATCTCTGGCACAAGTCACCACCTCCTGCAAGGTAGAGGGTCTGTGTGACTTCACCAATCCATGAAATGGCTCAAGTAACCCCTCTATGAATGTGTACACCCTCCTAGCATCGGACAGGTCTGGTACCATAACTGAAACCCTCAAAAACTCCGATATGTAATGCTCAGGGTGGCCAATCTGTCTAAGTTGGGTCAACTCCCTGAAGTGAGCCTTCGGGTCCCTCTTATCAAAACACTCCACCACTCTCCATGTGAAATCCTCATAAGAGGTCACACTGGCATGCCCCAATGTGGAAAAGCTGTGAAACCACCACTCGTGTGCTTCCCCCTCCAGGTGCAAGGTATCCATTTTGATGGCTTCCGCCTCCGTCACCCGATTAAGCTGGAAAAGTAAGTATCCAACTTCTCCACCCAAGCTCGAGTTGTACACTTGGCAGAGCCATCATATGTGGGGAAGTACATCCTCCCAATAGTACACTGCAACTCTGAGTTTTGTGTACTCGGTCCCCCATTGTACCTGCCCTTCTCATTCTGTTTGAGTTGGCAATAGTCTCTGAATGACAGGGCTTCTTTGAAATCTTCCCCATGGATTGCCACTCCCTGAATAAATCTCCCATGGGTGTCTGGTCATCTGGTCCTCCATGCTCACTAGGTGTTGATGGTAGAAAAGTAGGCAGCGTGGTTCTGGATGGCCCACTGAAAGCTGGTGGGTGAGTGGTTGGTGAAGGGTGGTCATACTATTGTGAGGCCCCTGAAGTCTCTCCAAATAGGAACTCACGATGAAGGCTCTTGTCCCTATTTTGTTGTTTGATCTCCTCCAACATCTCCTTTTGTCCCTTAGCCAAATCATTTAGGGGCTTCAAGAGGCTATCAAGTGTTGCTTCTTCCTTACTCTTTGGCCCCCCCATCTCTGCTACAACTATTGTCTTCCCACGTGCCTCTGTATCAAGTGTAATCTCAAACTCCCTTTCCCTGGTCTTGTACCTCTATCTCCGGTAAGTCACGTTCTGCCTATCCTCCCTGATCATAGGAAATTTCCCCATGGCTAAGCCAAGATCTGAGCTCGGATAGCACTGTAATGTTCCTAAGTAGGAAAAACATTGATATGCAAAGCAAACAACAAATACAACAGAACATTTTTATACACTCAGTGAACACCAATGTAAACTCTAGAAATGACAACCAGCTGAGCCATTTTATTAAGCAATTGGAGCAATAGTAGGATAGTGCAGAAGGAGTGCACCTGGGCTTGCCTCAATGACAAGCTTGACAAAACCTAGGTGACAGAATCAGTTGCTCCAATGATGCCCTGTGCTACCCCAGAAAACGACATTTTCTGCTAGAAAGAAACTGTTGAAAACCCCACTTCTAGTGCTCAGAAAACTCTGCAAAATTAATCCCAAACTCCTCTCAAATAACCCACCAAAACCCAAACCCCTGAAATTCGTCCCCAAATACCACGTCCTCCTCCAGCAATTGGGAAATACAGTTGGCCTGCAACTCCCAGGGAAAGCCCTCCAAATCACTACAAAAAGGGTGAGTTACACTACCTTAAGGATCTCCTAATTTCTCCCGGCAAACTCCAACTCGAAAACTCATCCCGCAATCTCCTACATGTGCCTAGTGAGAGGCTTTTGCGCTGGCCCTGGAAGCTCCAAATCATGCTACCTTCAAGCAACAATCTCCTGCTCCCAAACTCCTCCAAAAGGTTGATATCCCACTGAAGCTCCTATACCAAAATTCTCTCGACAATTGCTACCAGGAAGACCCCCGAAATGACTCCAACGTATCCCCTTCCTGTGTCCTCCTGAAATACACTAGCTAGGCAAAAGTCTGAGTGATATGCTCTGAATCTGTACTATCCCTTATCGGGAATATTCCTCAAACACAAGTAAACTCCAACCAGAGATGGACTGGGAGGGCATTTACCAAATATGTCGCCTCTGAAAAGAGGACGAGATTTGGAGGCTACCTGGCCCTTTCCAGACTCTGTTTAAGAGTATAGGAGAAAACACACAAGTGGTATAATAGCCGAGAAGCGCAAAGAGATAAAATAACAATGGTGCAACATATAAGAAAATAACCATAAGCAGATACTCAAGAAATGCAGAGAGAAATGCTAAGCCATTTTATTATACTGAGTAATAGAATGAGTACAGGAGGTGATCAGAAAGATGGCACCTCGACTTGCGCAAGGCAAGTGAAGAAATACACTCAAAATAGCAAAAGAATGGCCCCTCTCTGAACAACGTCCAAGACGCTGGAGAACTGTCGTGCTGCTGCTGCTGCTAGAAATCAAATGAGGATTTGGGGCAGCTCCCCTCCTCAGAAAATGCTGAAACTTTGGAATCAGACTCTACTCAAGAAACCCAGAAAAACCTAGAAAGCTTTCTTGAAATGGCCGACCCCAAAAATCACCCCCTTGGGGTTCTGTGTAGTCCCTCAATGCTCTGTGCTACCACTGAATGAAATCCTCCAGAAATCTTTTTGAAACCTCTACCAAAACTGTCCAATATGCAAGGGTTGATCCCCTGCTCTATCTCTCAGCACAAATCCTACTACAAACCCTCAACCCAGAACTCCTGCCAGAAAGAACTACGTCACCCCTCTTAGTGCTGCGCAGTCCTCCAAAACGCTGATGAAACTGCTCTGAAATGATAATGAAACTACTGCTGAAATACCAATGGAAATACCTTGTCCGAGCAGGCACTCGAAGTCCCCCAGGGCCAAGGGTGAGATCTCCGAACGGAGACACTCAATGCACTAAACAGTGCTGCAGACTAGCTAAACAGTTAGCGTGGTCTAAGTCGAAGTGATTATCACAAATGCTCATAACTGAATGATCAAAATGAGGGGACTTCTCTCTCCTTTATAGCCTTTGCCTCTGTCAATCCCAAGGCTCACCTCCTCCAACGTAATTCCCCTCTTGCCACGTGTTTCTTCCCTTCTGCGCAGTCCTAGGTTGCATGAAACGGGGAAACGGGTACGAGTTTCCGAAACGGGAACCGATACGAAATGCGACCTCCCCAAATTTTGGAAACGGGGAAACGCGAATATATATATATATATATATATTTTAGGACATTTAAGAAATATGTGCAATCATAAAGCATATATGATACATTCTAATTTATTACATTATGATAAAATTGTCAATTGTCAATGCATAAACTATAAGTCTCTAAATTTACATCACATTTACTCATGAATGATCACATGATGAAAATAGAAATATCCAAAAACAGCCACGAGAAATTTCTAATTTCTTTTCTTGTGCTTGATTGGGAGTCTCCTCCTACATAGTCGAACGACCTTAGTGCTCTTGATTAAATAAAAGTTTCATACCCTAGAACCCTACATGCTCTTCATTATTGGGAGCCTCCCCTGCATAGAGGGCTTGGTTCTCTTGATTAAATACAAGTTCCATACCCTAGTACATGATAAAATCCAATGGAAACATTGCAATCCCCCCAATCTTGAAATCCTGAAAAACAGATAAGTTTGTTGGATTTTGTGTGAGATCTAAAATTCTACTTTCTCCATATGAAATCCAATGAGGGCGAAACCACTCTCAAACATCCTGAATCATTTCATGGTAATGTTAAAAATTTAAAAGGATGAAAATGAAAAATAAAGGAGAATATCACTTTTACTTTAAGAATTTAACATTACCATGAACTGCATATCAACACTAGGGCAAAAGTTCACTTTTATAACTTTAGACTGGCATCTAGAAGCAACTAGAAGTCACTAGGATAACCTAAAAATAAATTAGAAAACAAATTAAAAAAAAAAATTTAAAAAACACAAGTAAAAAGCTAAAACGTGAGTCGTACGGCCCTGAAACGCATTTCAGGACGTACTGGCCACGTTTCAGTTTCGTGAAACGTCGCAGGGTCGTACTGGCCACGTTTCAGTTTCGTGAAACGTCGCAGTACGGCCTGAAATGTGTTTCAGCGTTTCGTACCCGTTTCCGTATGGAAACGCCCACTTGCCCTACGTTTCCTGCAACATAGGCATAGTGTTTCCTTGTGTTTGCGTGGGCTCCATCTCTGCGTCCCCCTTTGGCCCCCTTGGCTCCCCTTTAAGTCACAACATTGTGCTACTAGGAGTGACTTTTATTCTAAAAGTGAGTTATGTCCCCCTTCCTCACCTTTTTATTTATAAATAACTATAGAAGGCAAAAAATGAGCAAAACCGAATATTCCAATTAGCCATTGGCCAATTAGGAATATTACAGTCTCCCCCGGCAAAATGTTGCTTGTCCTCAAGCAACTGAAGTGATGGATGCTGCAAGATTTTCTCACTCTCCCAAGTGGCATCCTCATCCGGCAAATTCTTTCACCTCACCAAGAATTCCCGGACCGTCCTCCGCAACTGCCTCTCCCTGGTATCAATGATAGCCTCCAACTGCAACACTAAATGCCCCTCATCATCCATGGGTGGTAGCTCATCTATCACTTCACCTGCTGCCCCAATGCCTTTTTCAGGCATGATACATGAAAAACGTTATGAATCTTGCTGCCTTGGGGCAGCTCCAACTCATATGCAACCTGTCCAATCCTGCGTATCACCCTGTATGGCTCGTAAAAGCGGGGCTTGAGCTTCTCAGGCCCCTTTTGCTTTAGTGACGACTGTCGGTATGGCTGTAATCATAGGTAAACCATGTACCCTACCTCAAACTGTCTCTCCACCCGACCCCTATCGGCATACACCTTTTGTTGGTTCTGCGCTGTATCCATATTATCTTTGAGAGCTCGGAGGATATCCTGACTCTCTTGGATCCAAATCTTGGCTCTAGGAGCCTTGCTATCACCAAACATCACATCAGTAAAAGATAAAGGATGATACCTATATAAGGCATAGAATGGTGACAAACCAATGGACATGTGATGTGAAGTGTTGTAGCAGTACTCCCCCAGATGCAGCCACTTCAGCCATGCTCGCTGCTACCCACTGACATAGTTATGCAAGTAGCCCTCTAGCCACTTGTTAACTATCTCTGTATGCCCGTCCGTCTATGGGTGATAACTAGTACTCGGTGCAACTCCGTCCCCACCAACCAGAAAAGCCCCTGCCAAAACCCTCCCATGAAACAGTTGTCCCTATCACTGACGATGGTCTTAGAAAGACCATGTAGCCTGAAGACCTCTCTGAAGAACAGCTCGGCCACCTGTGCTGTTGTACAGTGTGCGGATATGGCAAAAAAATGTGCATACTTCGTCAGTCAATCAACGACGACAAAGATACAATCTTTGCCCTGTACCATGGGCAACTCTGTGATGAAGTCCATCGAAATACTCTCCCAATTCCCCTTCGGAATGGGAAGAGGTTGCAATAATCCTATGGGATGGCTCATCTCTCCCTTGTTCCTCTGGCACACATCGCACTCCCGGATATGCTGGAGTACGTCCTCCTTGAGGCCCTCCAATGAGAACCTCTGTCTAATGGCCCTGTAGGTTTTGGTAAACCCCTGATGGCCTGCCAATGGTGAATCATGTGATGCCTGGAGTATCTTCTTCTTGAGCTAAGACCCCTCAGTCAAGAAGATCCAGTCCCTGTAATAGATGATCTCATTAACCACCCTGTGCCTGTCATCTGCCACCTGCCCATCTAGAACCGCAAACTTGTCCTTGGAGTACTCTACTAAGAGTCGAGCCCTCTAGTTTGTATCCAAGTTCATAAGAGACAACGTGGCTGGTCTACATGAAAGGGCATCTACTACCACGTTGTTCTTACCCTTGACATACTCAATGTCAAAGTCATATGCTTGGATCTCACTGATCCACTTCTGCTGCCTCTCCTGTAGTTGCTTCTGCTCCAAAAAGAACCTGAGGTTGTTGTGATCAGTCCTCACCCTGAACCTGTTACCTACCAAATACTGTCGGAACTTGGAAAATGAATGCATGCTTGTCGTATATAGAATACAACCTATCGTGCGGAAGGAACTTCCGGCTCTCATAGGCTATAGGGTGACCTCCCTGCATCAATACTGCGTCGATCCCCTCTCTCGACGCATCACGCTCCAAAACGAATGGCTGCGTGAAATCTGGTAATGCAAGCACTGGGCAACTGCTCATAACCTCCTTGAGCCTGTCAAAAGCTCGCTGCGCTATATCCGACCAACTGAAAGCCCCCTTCCTCGTCAAATCTGTTAAGGGTGCAGCAAGTTGGGAGAAACTCTTGACGAACTTCCGGTAGTAAGTACAAATGCCAATGAATCCCTAGAGTTCTGTCACGTTTCTCGGCTTCGGCCATTCTCTGATGGCCCTAATCTTCTCCTCGTGGACTCTCACTCCATCCACCCCTATGATGTGTCCCAAGCACAACATCTCCGTTAACCCAAACTCACACTTGGAGAGTTTGGCATAGAACTGCTGCTCCTATAAGATACACAATACTGTCTCAATGTGTTGGTGATGCTCCTCCCAAGTCCTGCTGTAAATGAGAATATCATCAAAGAATACCAACACAAACTTCCTCAAGTGATTACGGAAGATGTGATTCATGCAGGACTGAAATGTAGTGGGGGCATTGGTTAGCCCAAAGGGCATCACCAAGAACTCAAAGTGCCAATAGTGACACCTGAAGGCGGTCTTGGGAATGTCCTGCTCCCTCACGCAAATCTGATGGTACCCAGATCACAAATCAATCTTTGAGAAGAACCATGCTCCTCTCAACTTGTCCATCAACTCATCGATCCTGGGTATGGGGTCCCTGTTCTTCAGGGTCTTCTTGTTCAGGGCCCTGTAGTCAATGCACATCCTCAATGTACTGTCCTTCTTCTTCACCAACACCACAGAAGAAGCAAAAGGACTCGTGCTCGGTCGAATGTGCCCAAGAGCCAGCAACTCCTGGATAGCCCGCTCAATCTCATCCTGATAGGCCTTGGGGTTCCTATAGGGGGTGGTAATCACTGCCTGTATGCCCTGCTCAAGCTCGATGGTGTGCTCAAACCCCCGATTTGGTGGTTGTCCTGGTGGAATCTCCCCAAACACTATGGCATACCGATCAAGGATGGACTGTATCTCTGGATGTACCGTCTGCCCTATAGTCCCTGCCTCTGATGCACGCAGCTCCACTACCCACTCTATGCCTCCATCATGATGAGCCGAAACAGTCTGAGGCGGATGTGTGTTGTCCCCATATCTTCTCATGCCTCCCTGTCTTCTCATCATCCCACTCCATCTCTAGGGTCTTCCAATCTGTCGTGACCTTCCCTAGAGTGATAAGCCATTGAACACCCAGTATCATGTTGGTTTCTGGAATATCGACCATGAAAAAGTGGTCAGTTAATGTGTAGGTGCCCATCGTCACTGAAAGCTCTGGAACATAACGAGCACACATCATGGTCTGATCTCCTGGGACCAAGACTGAAAACCCATCGAAGCTCTCTGTCTGAATACCTCTCCGCTCAACCATCTGTGCATCGATGAAGTTGTGGGTTGCCCCACTATCAACCAAAACTGATACTCGCTGGCCACGTACTGTCCCCCATACGCGTAGCGTCAGATACTTGGGAACTCCTCGCAATGCTGCAAGGGCCCCTCCGGTGGGTGCAAAAGATGCACCACCTGCTGCTGGCGGTGGAGGTGGCAAAGGTCCCTGTATGGCATGGCTATCTCCTGCCTCCACATCATCCTCATCATCCTCTTCTCCACTGCTCTCGGAGAAGACCTCAATAAAATGTGCTTTGCCAGCAGCACATCTATGTCCTGGTGCCCACGGCTCCTGACAAGTGAAGCACAACCGCTTCTTCTTCAGCTCCCTCCTGGCATCATCGTCAATCTGTACTCGTCCTGGATTCCCCTTTGGAGGTGGAATCCTCACATCCTTCCCCTTAGATTGAAAAGTCTGTCTCTGGGGGTAAGGTGTCCGGGTCCTAGGTAAGACATCCCGTAAGTTCCGGGTCTTGCTGATAGCGTCCTGGAGTGTGGCTGATCTAGTGGATCGGACTAAACCTCGAAGTGGCTCTGCTAACCCCTCAACATACATATAGACCCTCCGCGTCATGGATAGGTCTGGCACCATCACAGAGACCCTCAAGAAATCTGCAATGTAGGTCTCTGGGCTCCCTGTCTGTTTGAGCCTCGTCAACTCAACAAAATGTTGCTCTGGATCCCTCCGATCAAATCGCTCCATCAATCTCCTGGTAAACTCAGCATATGTCGTCATTGTAGAGTGCCCGAGTGTAACCATCCCATGAAACCACCAATCCTAGGCCTCACCATCCAAATGCAATGTTGCCACCTTGATGGCCTCTGTCTCCGACATTTGGTTAAGCTGGAAATAAATGTCCAGCTTCTCCACCCAAGACTTTGCCGAACTGTTTGACGAACCATCAAACGTAGGCAAGTGGAATCTACTCGCTGCACGGTGGGTGTCACCATCATGGTAATGCCAGTACCCTCTGTGATGGTCGCGGGGTCTACTATCCCGCTAGAGCTGAACAAAATCTCTGAATGAGAGGGCTTCCCTGAACTCCTGCCCATAGGCCTGGTACTCTGCAAAATAATCGCCCATATGTCTGGGCTCTGCCTCCTGCTGGGCTACGACCCCCGTGTCGGCTCCTAAGAAAGTGGGCATGGTAGAGCATGTAGGGGCATGTGAGGCCACCTGCTGTGCAGTATCACGCTACTCTGGCAAATGGTGGGATGCACTCGATCCCTCACCAACCTGAAAAACCTGTGGGCTCTCACGTTGTCTGGCCTCTACTGCCGTGAATCTCTGCCCCATCACCTCAATCTGCCTCGACAGATCCTGCACTGATTTGAGGAGCATATCCACAAATCTCTTCCCATCATCATCTACCATCGGATCCTCCTGCTCTGCGTCCACCACAGGCTCCTTCTGTTCTGCGTCCCTCACAGGCTCCTCCTGTTCTGCATCCACCACCGGAACACAGTCTCCCTCTCCGTAAGTGTTCTCCAACCTACGCCTAGTGTCTCTGTATCTCCGACCTCTGTAACAGATGTAGGGTTTTTCCCCCGGTGTCATAGATTGCTAGCTCCACAGGCTAAGCCAGATCTATGCTTTGATACCACTGTACTATCCCTTATCGGGAATATTCCTCAAACACAAGCAAACTCCAACCAGAGATGGACTGGGAGGGCATTTACCAGATATGTCGCCTCTGAAAAGAGGACGAGATCTGGAGGCTACTTGGCCCTTTCCAGACTCTGTCTAAGAGTATAGGAGAAAACACACAAGTGGTATAATAGCCGAGAAGCTCAAAGAGATAAAAATAACAATGGTGCAACATATAACAATATAACCATAAGCAGATACTCAAGAAATGCAGAGAGAAATGCTAAGCCGTCTTATTATACTGAGTAATAGAATGAGTACAGGAGGTGATCAGAAAGATGGCACCTCGACTTGCACAAGGCAAGTGAAGAAATACACTTAGAATAGCAAAGGAATGGCCCCTCTCTGAACAACGTCCAAGTTGCTAGAGAACTATCGTGCTGCTGTTGCTGCCAGAAATCAAATGAGGATTTTGGGCTACTCCCCTCCTCAAAAAATGTTGAAACTCTGGAATCTGACTCTACTCAAGAAACCCAGCAAAACACAGAAATCTTTCTTGAAATGGCCAACCCCCGAAAATCACCCCCTTGGGGCTCTGCGCAGTCCCTCAATGCTCTGTGCTGCCACTAAATGAAACCCTCCAGAAATCTGCCTAAAACCTTTGCCAAAACTCTCCAATATGGAAGGGCTGATCCCCTGCTCTATCTCTCAGCACAAATCCTACAGCAAACCCTCAACCCAGAACTCCTGCCAGAAAGAACTGCATCACCCCTCTTAGTGCTGCGCAATCCTCCAAAACGCTGATGAAACTGCTGCTGAAATGCTTATGAAGCTACTGCTGAAATGCCAATGGAAATACCTTGTCTAAGCAGGCACTCGAAGTCCCCCGGGGCTAAGGGTTAGATCTTCGAATGGAGACACTCAATGCACAAAATAGTGTTGCAGACTAGCTAAATAGCCAGCGTGCTCTAAGTCGAAGTGACTATCACAAATACTCATAACTGAATGATCAAAATGAGGGGGCTTCTCTCTCCTTTATAGCACTTTGCCTCTCTCAATCCCAAGGCTCACCTCCTCCAACGTAATTCCCCTCTTGCCACGTGTTTCTTCCCTTCTACGTCGTCTCTCCATGTGTCTGCGTGGACTCCATCTCTGTGTCCCCCTTTGGCCCCCTTGGCCCCCCTTTAAGTCACAATGTTATGCTACTAGGAAGTGACTTTTATTCTAAAAGTGAGTTATGTCCCCTTCCTCACCTTTTTATTTACAAATAACTATAGAAGGCAAAAATTGAGCAAAACCGAATATTCCAATTAGCCATTGGCTAATTAGGAATATTACAGAATCCCCTTCAACTCCTCTTCAAATTGGTACGATTTGACCTCCCTAGGGTGGCACTCAAAGGCCCCCGAAGAAAGGGTGAGTTGTCCGCTTGAAAAACTCGGTATTAAACAACAAGTCACCTAGCTAAGCAACTCGAGCAATATGAGTGAGTTCCATTGACAAAAGACCCCAAATGAGGTTGAGCTTCTCCTATTTATAATTAGTGAGCTTCCTTTTCCCACGTGGGCCCCTCCATGTAGCTCTTCGACCTCCCTTGGCTATTCGAACTTTTCCCTTGGCAAGTTCATTTTTCCTTGTGCATGTGGCCCCCACGCTCCACTAACCAAATATTTTGGCCTCCCTTTTTCTCCTAAGTCTTTCTTCAAAATTTTGTGGGTCCCATGGTCACCAAAAAACATCAAAATTGTGGAAAAATAAACTTTGGACAAATTAGCTTAGGAAGGAACATTACAGAATTGTCTCAAGAAATGTGAAATGTTGTCAAATGAAACTTCTATTCTCTAAGAGTTTTCATGAGGAATAGACTCTCAAGACCCTAGCCATGTGGAATAGCATAAATGCACTTTAACGCGGGCTAGACTAGCCCATACGCTAGTCATCACTCCCCCAAATGCAAGCTCCCATAAAGCCATGAGTCCACAAGAGAGTCCACCTAGGGCCCACCAATCCTGTATAGGACAAGAGTATGGTTCGACCGTGACAACAAAATACATACTCAAAGCACAGGTTAGGATGCCTAATATGGGGCCTCACATACTTCTTAGTACCAGGGCTGTGGGGGAGCCCCCCCCCCATCAAATTGCTTCCGAAGCGCACTCCGAGTGGGAGCGAATCGGGAGCCCGCTCCCAAAATTTGTTCCCGCTCCAGAAATTCGCTCCCGTCACGCTCACGAAAAAAAAAAAAAAAATGCTCCCTGGTTCTTATCACAGAATGTTTGTCACAAAGATGTTCCAAACACAAATTGTGTTTCAAAGAAACAATATTTTTTGAGTACGGCATCCTAATATTCAAACATATGGTCGTAGTATTGATATGCAATTCATGGTAATGTGAGATAAGTAAAAGTGACATTCTCCTTTATCTTTCATTTTCATCATTTTGCTTAAATTTTTAACATTACCATGAAATGACTCAGGATGTTTGAGAGCGGTTCCAACCTCATTGGATTTCATATGGAGAACGTAGAATTTTAGATCTCACTCAAAATCCAGCAAACTTATCAGTTTTTCAGGATTGGGGGGATCGCAATATTTCCATTGGATTTTGTCATGTACTAGGGTATGGAACTCATATTTAATCAAGAGCACCACGCCCTCTATGTACCTTCATGTTAGTGACATTGGTTGTCGAACTCCTCTATCATGACCCTACTAAAAATGTACATATCACTCAAACAAAATCTTGACTTGACATGCTACATTTTTTCTATCTTATGTTTATTGCTTAGAGGGTGATATTAATGACAAAGATCCCAAGATAAGCAATGAGTTTGATGATATGTAGCTATTTGTTGTAGCATGATTTTTTTTGGATGTTAGAGGCCATCTAGAGCCTATTAGTTGATGTATTTTCAATGCAGAGATGAATTACACTCAATGCTCGATGCTATTTTGGTTATGTGCACCCTTATATGCTATATAAATGAGAACTTATAACTTGTGGACATGGTTGATGAAGATTATAACTTCTAGATGATTGATGTTATATGGTGTAATCCATGCTTTTATGCTTTTTATATCTAATTCACCATTCTACATGTTTTTGTTGACATATATGCCTCAAAATATATAAAAATATATCTTATATAAAAGTTCGCTCCCAAACTGGGAGCTTTTGAAAATGTCGCTCCCACTCCCCGCCTCTGCTCCCACTTCCAAGTAACCTAACTTTTTACATCAATTTTGACTTCTGACCTTGGGTTTTCAATGGTGATAAAAATGATGCACTGCATATATTTGTACTTTTGCTGGCATGTGGGGAAACAGATCTTTTTAATAATAATTTCTCAAACTTCAGCTAGAAGTAGCATCTGTTTCAGAGCCACTGGGCCTAAGTTATCAAATAGTAGTGGTAGGTCTCTAGTGCTCTAGAAATTTTCCAGTCATCAAGAGCATCTCTGCCTTCTTTCTATAAGTTAGATGTGCACATCAAGATTGCCTCTTCAGTGCAATTTTTCCAAATAATGAGACTGACCTATATGGAAAAAGCATAAGAAGTAGCAATTACTAACATAAACATGGAAGATGAAACTGCCTTCCATTTACTAAATGCAATATCGTGTCCTTATTTCCTCATAAGGAGTAATCTGGTCTGATACTACACTGACACTACAGTTAGACATTTTAACTTTTTAACTATTCTCTTGGATCAATCTGGTATAGGACTTTAACAGAGTAGTTTTATTCATTCTATAAGGACCTAGTCTGACTCGAGATCATCAGTATTGACTTTCCAGAGAATGTTTTGTATATTGTTTCAAATAATGCAATATTGAAAAGTGACATATCTTGTGATATTGCTGCAAGTGACAATAAATTTGAAAAACGCCACTCCTAGAAACTGATTTGTGATGTCAGGATCTATTAAGGAACATATATCAAGAATTGTTTCACTTGTTTTTAGTGCTATCTGATCCAAACTAAAGATTGTTCTTTCCCCACAACCAATTATTAATTCTTGAATAATGGATAAGAATCTGGGTAAAGGGATTGTAATCTTACATAGTTGCTTCAATAATTGCTTTCTCCTCTTCTGGGAGAAGTAAATTCTCTCTAAGTGCAGAAGCCAAAGCTTCCTCATAATCTGTACCACTTTTGGAAGAAGATTGAGCAAGCTTTGATTGAGATGCTAGCTTTGACAAGAGCCACTGC
Source organism: Pinus tabuliformis (assembly GCA_031772625.1). Taxonomy (NCBI): domain Eukaryota; kingdom Viridiplantae; phylum Streptophyta; class Pinopsida; order Pinales; family Pinaceae; genus Pinus; species Pinus tabuliformis. Next base: position 1,285,614,527 of record CM062819.1, read on the forward strand.
ATGAACCCAGGGATAGGGCTAAGTGTGGCAAACATCTGCACAAGGAGAAAGTAAAAGCTAAGATCAGACTGGCACAGACAGGCTACATCAGTTTTACAGAATAAGAAAAAACCAGTTTCACCGTTATCAGAATAAGAAGTTATCAATTATACAACCTTTCATTGGGTGCTTAAAGCCATAAAAAGATGAGATAAAAGCACCAAATAAGAAAACCATCAAGGAATTTTATAGAGTTATTAAGTTCATGAAACAAGGACAATTTGTTTCTGGTCACAACTCATAAAGTAGGCTGGAATAGGATTTGGTCTATATAAGATTAACTCCTTTTCTTGTCTACTATTCTTTGTTCACAGATTTATTGCCTGTTAGATCATTTCATTATTAAATGGTGGTCATATACTCTAGCATTACGAGTATAATAAAGACATTCCAATAAACTGATTTAATAATTTAAGTCAAAAGTCATTAAGAATATTAAGAATTACGTCATGTCTTGATTATAAAGTAGTTGTAAGGAATTTGGTATGAGACATGGTTTCCAAGCTGCACAATATGGGGAATCGGATATGAGTTTCTAAAACAGATATGCATTGGGAACGTGGACCCTAAAAAATTTGGAAATGAAGAACCATATATGTTGAAATTTTGATGCTCTATGTTGTTACAATCACTTAAATCCAAAACTTCTTTATGCTTCAAAATAGGTTAAGTAATTTTAGATAGAACATAAACCATATATAAACCATATGCATAATGGAAGACAGTCAAGAACTCAATGAGACACAGAGAAGTTAGGCCAATGACCAGAGCAAAACCCACAAGGGGAAAACCCAACCAAATTCTTCTTCTATTAGAAATCAATTGTTCAGCAGAGATACAAAGTACAATGAGAGAATGAAGAAGTTCACCCAAATCTGAAGAAGATCTCTGATAGCAGTGGCTGATGCAAACACTGAATCACTTTGGCTCTCCAAGATCTGCTCTTGCTCTTCAAGACTCTCTCTCTCTCTCTCAATCTTCCTCTAGACTCTCCAACTCTCTCTTTCTCAAGTTCGAATTTTCCTCTCACAAGCACAAGTAAGTGTGTCAAGTGAGGATGAGAGGCACAAATATATAGGAAGAGCAAGGAGGTCAAATTCATGAGGGAGTAACTCCTATGCCTTGAGGAGGAGTTACATATGCCAAAATAGGAGTGTAACTTATGCCATAAAGGAGAGGAGTGTAACTTATGCATTTAGGAGAGAAGTGTAACTTATGCATTGTTGACCACTATGTGTCAACTACCCATAACAGTACACCCCCTTTTTTCGCAAAAGGGATAGCGCTTGAGCGATGTGTCCGTGCCATTCGATTGTCATCATCAGCCCGATCATGTTGTGTTGTAAACCTAATCTGCATGTGTAAATTGTAAATAATCTTAGCAGATCTAAGTCATGTATGTAAATTGCCTAGGCAAACCTAATTTTCTAGTGATAATCTACGTTCCGGAAGGTTTTTTGTCTCACTGACCCATGATCGACAGAGTTTTCCTTCAGCCTAACCCCAAAGCCAGAATGGATTTTGTCATTAGAATCTTAGGAGAATCCTAGTGTGCTTCAAGTCTATGTAAAAGTACTTTGGAAAAAATTCTAACTATTTGGTTAGGTTATTACAAATTGCTTGATCTGCTAGATTATAGTTGTGTCGCAGAACTAGGTGGTCTATGAGGGTCTATGTCAAATGGGTTTTCCCCCTTGAGATGTAAAATTGTAAAAGTCATGATGTAAAGTGTCTTGAGGGTTAGAAAATGTTTTATCCCCTCATAAGTCCTAAGTCCTAGGTCCTAGGTGATTTTTCCAAAAGCTAGGTTCGAGGATCCAAAAATAAAAAATAATAAATAATAAAAATATATATAAATAATAAAATTAAAAAAATAAATAAATAAAAACTAAAAATAATTAAAAATAATAAATTTGAAAAATAAAATAAAATAAAAAAAAATCAAAGTTTTGAGGAAATAAATGCAGGGTTTTAATTTTTTAATATATTAAAATGCATTTAAAATTTCGACAGATGAGATTAAAAGAGATTTTGATTCTCATCAACGGTCGAGACTAGTTTGACATGGATCACTCGAACTAGCCATTGGGAAATTTTCCTTTAAATAGGGTGTTAGGGGTCATTTGAGATCAGATTCGATCTTAGAATTGTGTGCTAAAGAAAGCTCTCTTGTAGTCGTTTTTTGTGCAATAAAGAAAGACTTTGGGGTTGAAATCTTGCTAGTGTTACTCTTCTAGAAATGCTGTAAGATGTTTTATTTTTCTGCATAATTTTATTTTTAGTCATTAATAATAGCTTGATGAAGATTGATTCAGGCACAGGTATCTTGTCTGATCTCTGGAGTTTGAATGATAGTTTAGATTCTGAAATATAATGGCAGGTATCTCCATTTGATCTGGATTTCACTATTGTTTTCTCCCTCTATGTTAATGGTTGATTTTAAGCTGTACAAGAAATATTATTTTTGAGTTTATCGGGCATTAGGGGAAGTTCTCGGCTGAACCAGCCAACTCCCGGATTGCGTTTTCTGAAAGAGCCCAGCCAGTTTTGATCCTGGGGTTATCATTTGATTTTTTTTTTATGAATGCATGAAGGTTTTTCTGAAGTATCTCACATTAAATTTAAATTCTGAAAATATTACTATGGATTATTGACAAATCTAGCTGCTTAAGAGTCGAAAATCTATAAATATTGTAAATTTTTAGTTGGTTTTAGGGCTTTCAGTTTTGTTTCTTGCACATTTTACTTCTCGGTGTTCTATTTTTGCCATTGCAGGTTGTAGGTCTGAGAAGAAATTTTTGTTTGACGCTAGATCTAGGCCCTGGAGGGTAAGATCTGGCCTCAAGATTAGCTCTAGCAAGAATATTTGTTTCAAAACCAGTTTTTGGCAGGTGTACAGTTCTGCTACTTGGGGTTTCATTGTGTTTTTTGGAGAAAAATTTTGAAATTTTTTAAGTAGGCTGTGTAAAATTCCCACGCTGCAAAATCTCATGGCATCCATTATTTCTGCCCATGTTGGCCATCTCACTCCATTCCGCAGCTAGCAATCTCACTCCACTCCATTCCACAGCTCCCATATCTTCCATGCATTCATCATCTGCTACCAAAAATCCCACGCAACCATACTCTTCGCTCTGCCTACCCACGTGTTTCTCCCTTCCTCGCTGCTTAACCTGGCTCATCTATGCGTGATCTCCACAGCTCCAGATCTGCGTCTAATCACTCTCACGCAGATTGCAACTTCTCTCATCGATGTTCTTCGAAACCCTTGCTATGTCATTGCCTGCGTGTTGCTACTCCAACGTCCTCAGCCCACGTCCATCCTACGCATCATCAACCTGTAGCCTATGTTGCAGGAAACGTGGTAGGCAGGTCCGTTTCCGTACAGAAACTGGGACAAAACGCGGAAACGCGTTTGGTACGGCCGTGAAACGCGTTTCCGGCCGTACTGCCATGTTTCTCGAAACGGAAACATGGCCAAGATGACCGGAAACGTGTTTCACGGCCGTACGGCCCACGTTTCCCAATTAGCTTGTGTTTTTTTTTAATTTGTTTTTTATTTTTTTTTAGGGTTATCTAGTGACTTCTAGAAGCCTATCTAAACTTATAAAAGAGAAGTTTGTCTCATTCTCTCATCACACTATTCAACAAGTCATTTCTCTTGGAGACTGGCAGTTGTTTCAGCTAGGGTGTTTTGAGCAGTGAGCAAAGTAGATTTCAGCAGCAGGAGCAAGAGATTTCAACAGCAAGAGAAAGAGATTTCAGTAGCAGCAGATTTGGCTCAGCTACAGCCATATTTCTCTTCTCTTTTCTGGCATTTTGGGGTAGCTTCAGCTACAGAAAATTAATTTGGGTAAGCAACATTCATTTTGTTAGTTTTTTCCTACTATTTCTTCAATTTTTCTAGGGTTTATGCTGCCAAAAATATGAAAAACGTTTTTTATTTATAGATTTGTTTTTTTAATTTATTTTTGCAGCAGATTTGGCTCAGCTACAGCCATATTTCTCCTCTTTTCTGGCATTTTAGGGTAGTTTCAGCTACAGAAAATTAATTTGGGTAAGCCACATTCATTTTGTTAGTTTTTTCCTACTATTTCTTCAATTTTTCTAGGGTTTATGCTGCCAAAAATATGAAAAACGTTTTTTATTTACAGATTTGTTTTTTTAATTTATTTTTGCAGCAATGGCTTCCAGCCAAAGTGCAGCTGCAAGTTCAAGCCCTAGGGCCAACCCAAGGGCTGAATATTATCCTCTTTGGAGGCATGTGACGAAGCTTCAAAGATGTGAAGGTGGTGGCTCATGGGAATGGCAATGCAATCTTTGCAATAATTCGTACAAGGGCTCCTACCCAAGAGTGAAGGCACATCTATTGCATGGAGAAGGACAGGGGATTTCAGGTTGCATAAAAACAGCAGATCCATTGGCAAGGAGGGCATATCAAAGAGAGCAAGATGAGGCGGATGGTACTAAGAGAAGGCATGATGACCTTACTCAAGCTCCATCTAACATTGAGCCAAGGGTTGTAGCTAAATCAAGAAAGAGGAGAGTCGGTACCATTCAACAACATGAACAACCAGCATCCAAAAATACCAGAGGCCTAGGGGCATCCCCTTCAGTTCAGGATAGCAGAATTGCTAGATTGGTGAATGTGCAAGCAAGAGAAGAAACCGATTCCAGAGTGGCTAGGTGCATTTATGCATGTGGTATCCCATTCAATGTTGTTTTCTCTCTTACTGGCAAGATATGATAAGGGTAGTTAACAAAGCTCCTCAAGGGTATAAGGGGCCCAACTATGAGAAAGTCAGAACCCAGCTTCTCAAATATGAGAAGGACCTTGTGGAGGAAATTTTAGCTCCAATTCGTTCTTCCTGGAGTAGCTCTGGGGTTACCATAGTCTCAGATGGTTGGACAGATATAAGGCGCAGACCATTGATAAATATCATTGCCACTTCCCCCAAAGGAGAAATGTTTATCAAGGCAGAAGACTGCTCAGGAGAGGTGAAAGATGCACAATTCATTGCTGATGTTATTATAAAAGCTATTGAACAAATAGGGCCTAACAAGGTGGTGCAAGTTATCATGGATAATGCAGCAGTTTGCAAAGCTGCGAGTTTAATTATTGAGGGGAGGTATGACCACATCTTTTGGACACCATGCATTGTCCATAATCTGAATCTAATCTTAGAGGAGATCGACAACAAAGTTTCCTGGATAAAGGAACTCACAGAGGAAGCAAGGGAGATTGTCAAATTCATCACCAACCACCACCAATCTCAGGCCATATTTCGAGAGTACTCCAAAATGGAGTTGTTAAAAGTTGCTGAGACAAGATATGCCTCAAACTTCCTGATGTTGTGCTGCCTTGTTGAGGTTAAGCATGCATTAGTTTCTATGGTGGTGAGTCAACTTTGGATTGAGTGGAGACAAGCAGATTCAGAGCGGGGATCTATGGTGTGTAGATTGTGCCTTGATGAGGATTGGTGGAGCAAGGTAGATTTCTTGCTAAAGTTCACAACCCCTGCATTTGAGCTTCTCCGAAGTGCTGACACTAACCAACCTTTCTTGGGAGAGGTATATGATGGCATGGATTCCATGGTTGAGAAAACTATGGAAATCATTTCGCAAGAGTCTCCACAACTTTTGTTTGTTGATGATCATTTTGCTGGTTTGATCAAGAAAATCATTGTTGATAGGTGGAACAATTTCAACACTCCATTGCACACTTTAGCACATGCTTTGAACCCCAAATTTTATGATGAGGAGCTTATTGCTCAAAGCAATGGGAAGAGGAAGGCACCCCATAAGGATAGAGAGGTGGCTAATGGGGTGAAAAAAGCCCTTATGAGAATGTTTCCTTCTCATCTACACAGGGAGGTAAAGGAGGAATTTGCTAGTTTTGCTGCAGGAATAGATGATTATGCAGATATATCAGCTTTGGAGGAGAGAAGCACCATGAATCCAATTAGGTGGTGGATTTGTCATGGAGCAAATGGTCTACATTTGCAAAACCTTGCCATTCGTATTCTTTCACAAGTGGCAAGCTCTTCATCAGCAAAAAGGAATTGGAGCACTTGAGGTTTTATTCATCTGTGAAGCGCAATAGGTTGGGCTCACAAAAGGCAGAGGATCTTGTTTATGTGCACTCCAACCTTTGCCTTGCATCTCATAGGGGTCCAGAATACAACAGTGGTCATTCTAAAGAATGGGATGTGGATGCAGAAAATCCTGATTTGGAGCTCTCTCTTGTTGCCCTGAATATTGAGGCCGAGTTTGGAAGTGGAATTGGTGCATCATCTTCTTCAACACCATCATCCACTGTTGAGCATTGTGCTGCTTCTATTTTTGATGAGGATTGTTATGATGAGGATTAGTCTTTTGTCTCTATAGTTCTTGCAGCCTTATAGTCTTTATTGTACTTGCAGCCTCATATATTAATATAAATAAAGGCTGATTTTGAGATTTTGTCCTTGGATATATAATAAAGGTTGCTTTTGGATTTTCCTATATTTTTATTTTCATTATGTGATCATTCATGAGTAAATGTGATGTAAATTTAATCTTAATGTTTAAATGTAATAAATTATAATGTATCATTAATGCTTTATGATTGCATATATATATATATATATATATATATTCGCGTTTCCCCATTTCCAAAATTTGGGGAGGTCGCGTTTTGTATCGCCTCCCATTTCGGAAACTCATTTTTGTTTCCCCGTTTCGTGCAACCTAGCCTACAGCCATCTCATCAATACCCTATCCATATCCCCTCTTCCTATGCGTACCACTCCTGTACGCTTCCTGCTCATCCATGTAGCCCCCATCTCTTATTCCGCTGCCATATGAGCTCCTTTCTGCAAAATTTAGATGCCAGCCACCTTCGTATTCTCCTGCAAAGCAAAAAAAAAAAAAAATCAAAATGCAGCACCATACTTCTGCCACAAAACGTTGCCACAGCTCCCTGCGTGCATTTCTCTTTCACTTGCTGCTCACCTTCGAACGCCAGAGCTCCATTTTGTTGCTGTCGAAGACCTGCGTTCCTCCTGTACACACACAATACGATCACCATTTTTTTATGCGTGGGTAAAAGTTAGTATAGATTAGAACGTATCTGAGATTTTAATTTAGCGTACTTTCTTTGTTCATATTAGATTTTAATTTTTACTTTAGTTAGATTTTAGTTAGATTTTAGTTTTATTTTATTTTGATTTTAAATTCAGAACTTTACAATTTCATAAAAAATAAAATAATAAAAAAATAATAAATCATAAAAAATATATAAAATAAAAATCGATTTTCATTTTTTGTAATATATTTGATACTATTAGGTGTTAGCTTTGCGTTTTATTTAGTTTAGATTCTGTATAGTTAGGCTTTAGTTTAGATTTTAATTTTAGTTTGTTTTATTCATAAAAAAAATATATAAAATTATATAAATAAAAAAAAAAAAAAAAAGTTATAAATTTTAGATTTTCATTTTTTTGCTTTGATTTTTAGATTTATTTGATTTTAGGGTTAAATTTTAATAATTTTGAGTTTTATTTAGTTTTCTTTAGTTTAATTTTGTTTTTTTATTTAAAAATATATAAAATAAATAAATAAAAAATAAAAAATTGAAAAGCTTAATTAAAAATTGAAAATTCATTTTTGTGGCCTCTATGTTCCACTTGTCTATAGCTAAATGCACTTAAATGTTTATTTGAAGATTAGCTATATGAAAGTGGTAATTCATTAGTATTTAAATTGTATGCTTGTTTAATGTATTAAATCTTTAGAAATTTAATTGTTGGATCTCTATTAAAGCATCGAGTTTATTGAATAGCTTGTATCGCTTGGGTTATTTGATGATAAATGATTGTTTTACATGGTTTATATTTCTGCAATATCTAATAAATAATCATTTAATCATTAACTCCATAAGGCACTGGTCCATTAATTTCTAAAATCAATCAGGTGCTAATTTTCCTTGCTTTGTCTCCCAACCCAACTGGTCCACAGTTGGTCTTCATTCATCCCATAGGGTCTACCCCCCTTAGCCTCGGGAGACGGCTTAAACGAAGGGATCGGGGATCAGGGTGACAGCCCCCAGTCTGAGCATTGTCGTGACAATCTGTGCGACAACATGCATTAAAGAGGTGTAAGAGGAATCTTTTTATGACGAGTCACCAAATTGTGTAAGAGTGTAAGAAGTGCGTAAGAGCATTAAAGAGAGAAAGGAATGAATCCATTAAGAGAGAGAGAGAGAGAGAGAGTAACATATGCATTAATTGAGGGGAGTTACATATGACATGATTGAGAGACTTGAATTTCTTTTTAATAATAATATAATAATATCATAAAGGCAATCGTAGTAATAATAATAATAATATTGATGATTAAGTTGAAAATTAAACAATTGAGATTGATTAAGGACAAGTTAAGTGATTTTCCATCATATATATATGATTACAAATTGACGAAAAGTGATTTATTATTTTTGGAAAGTCATGGTTGCAAAGATAGACATGACTTTCTATTTTTAGAAATTCACTTTAGAAAGGTTGGAAATGAAATTTTATTCAAGGAAATTCATCCCAAAGCTGTCAATTTTCAACACTATATATATATATGAAAAAATAGTTACAAAAAATATTATATAACATATAATAGTTCAAACTATAATATATAACTATAAGGCTATTAATATTTTTTAAAAATTATATCCATGGGACCTAAATTTTAAGTCATTGTTTCTCCATATTATCTTTAGGCTTTTAGAATGTGAAACTTGAGCTATCTAACTTAAACATGAGAGTGAATGCCATCACTTACCTCAACCTACTTGAGGATGCTACACAACTAGTTTCAACTTCTGCTACAATTTTCAACATTCTTGGTTCCCCATCGTTTATTCATGATGTAGAGTCACAATATGCAAATGATGAGGGCGTAGACCCATATCAAGATTTTCACTTAGACATACTCTACAATATCATATTAAAAAAGTGACTATTGATGAGACACTCGTTACAATATTTACTACTTTCCTTTTTGTATGAAACAAGATGCATCACTGCAAAGAACAACAAAGAATTAGCTGGTAAAAGCTACAGATTCATTTTAATTTTAGTCAGAAGGGTTAGCTTAGTTTTAATTTTAAAGTTATTAAATCTGATATTAAAACAATAGCAAATCAAGGCACGGGCTTGATTGTTGAAGCTCTTATCAAGATGTAGTGGTTGGAGGGGTACTTGAGAAATTATGTATTGGGGCAGCAATGGGCATGGGTGAAGTGGCTACACTTGGGCGAGTATTGCTACAATACCACATACCACATGTCGATCGAGATGTCACCCTTCAGGGCGCTATATGGCTATGATGCATTATCATTTGCAAACATACTATTTGGAGATAGTCAAGCTCCAATGGCCAAAGATTGGGTCCCGAAGTGCCAAGATATCCTTAAGGCACTCAAGGATAACCTTCACACATCCCAAAACCGGCAGAAGTTATATGTTAATTGGCATCAGGTTGAAAGGAGTTTTAAGGTAGGAGACATAGTGTACTTACACCTGTAACCATACATGCAGTCTTCCCTCAAGCACAAGGGCACAAAAAAGCTAAAGCCATGGTTTTATGCGCCATATAGGGTCAACAAGAGAGTAGGAGAAGCAGCCTATGAGTTGGAGCTCCCATAAGGAAGCAAGATACATAATATTTTCCATATGTCTTGCTTGAAGAAAGCAGTTGAACAATAGTTAGTTCATCCAAGTTACCTCACTTGGATGAAGAAGGGCATTTAGTACTAATTCTTGAGGAGATACTAGAGGTGAGGGAGAGAAGATTAAGGAGTAGAATCATCAGAGAATATCTTGTGTGGTGGAAAGATCTACCCTCAAAGGATGCAATGTGGGAAGGGGAGAAGATATTGCAACATCCAAGTCTCAAATTGCTTGAGGATAGGCAATTTTGGGCAGGGAGGACTGTGATGTCCCCACCATTTTGAGAACCAAGACATTATTCTTGTTGGCCTAATTGTCTCCCTGGGCTAGCAAGAAGGGAAATTTTCCTAAGGGAGTTGAAGAGTTTTGCAAATTTTCGTCTTGCCGTTGTTTTTTGTAAAAAGTTGGCAAAAGAGTAAAAAGGTGGCAAACATGTTACTCATTAATAAAATATTAGGAGTTTTAGAAGACTCACTCAAGTCTTATAAAAAGGGAAGAGGCAACCATTGAAGGGAATCTTGTTATGTGACACTTCCTTGGTCTAGCTTTGGCTCAAGGGAGTTCAAGCAGCAAGGTTTCAGGCAATACCCGCACACTGGTTTCAATTGACACAAAATTGCCGCCCTAGATGGTGTTGAAGAATGCAACTAGGTTCGGTCTTCATAAAATGGATTTGAGTCGCAATGAAAGGTATCTATCAAAAGAATTAAAAATATATTATTAATACTATTCTTATTAGTATTATTATTATGACTTATTAAAGCATGGGTTTCATGCTTGGGTCATCATGTTTTAGGTCAAAGTCACCATTGATGACTTCTAGGATTTATTCTGAGTCATTGTCCATTAAAAGAGTCACTTCTTGGGCTTTTGAATCATGTAAAAAGAATTAATATTGAGTCAAATAGGCTATTTGTCCCCTCCACACCAAGTCGGCCTCAATTTGGGTAATTCGACCTCACCAAAAGCCTATATATACAAGTAGTTCGAATTAATTTGGATCACTCACTCTCTCACACAAAAGTTCGATATCCAGAAGAAAGAGTTGGAAAAGTGCGAAGTAAGAAAAGAAGGCTAAAAGGAGTGTGAAGTTGGAGAAGAAGGAAGAAAAAGGAAAGATTGAAATTTTGAGCTATCTATCTCTCTCTCGTGTGGATTCCTCTAGGAGATCGAAGTCTCTCTTGTCAAGTCAAGTTGTTGTTGTTGTTGCTACTACAATTGTTGGGTCGAAGTTCCTGCTGCAAGTTGTTACTGCTAGGTCGAACTTGTTGCTGAAGGGTTATCGTCTACAAGAAGGAAGAAAGCTCTGACTTGGTGTGGAGGAAGTCTGTATCTAAGTCAAGAGTCTTGGATTATCTCAAGAATTTATTAAAAAAATGTTGTTGACTAGGTTTTCCCCTATATAGGGTTTTTCTCTGGCTATCCATCTATATCTAGTGTCTATGATCTTTCTGTTAATGTTTTGGTAAATGCTTGATGAACTAAAAGATAAAAGAAGAACATAAAAATAAGAAAGTCACAAGTAATTATCTATATAAATAAAATATTTCTACCTTTCTGATTTTCTAACATGGTATCAAAGCTAAGGTGAAGAAGGAAAAAGGCAGTTTGAGGATCTACTGAAAGGAGTCTAAGAAACCTCAAAAGGTTGAGCAAGGGATCATATAAGGAGATCTTATAAGGAAAGAAGCTTACTACCTTCAAAGACAATGTCTAACACAATAAAGGGAGAGAACAAATTAGAAGAAGCATCAAATTATAGGTCATGGAAGAAAAGAATTGATCTCATTCTTGAAAAGAACAAAGTCCCAGATTTGGTTAGAGGAAAAGTGAAGAAACCTACCAAAGGATCTAGTGATGCAGATAAAGTGAAGTTTAGAGAGTCAAAAATATTGGCTATGACACTAATGGTAGGAGGTATAAAGGACAATCTTGTCCCATATATTTCCAACATAAACCATGCTCAAGAAATGTATGAAGCCCTATCAAAATTGTTCACCATCAAGAACATCGGTCAAGTAGAAAGTCTTAAGAAAGAAATAAGCACCACAAAAATGACAAAAGATGACATTGTGGCTTCCTTCTTTATAAGGATAGCTAGAATTAGAGATGACCTTCAAAGTTCAAACCATAGATGAGATTGTACCGGAAAAAGAGTTAGTGATTATTGCATTATTGGGATTGCCACCTATATGGAGTGCTTTTGCTTCAGGAATCAACCGCTAGAAAGAAACTCCTTCATTCGAAGAATTACGGAATGTCTGCAGCCAAGAAGAGATGAGAATCTCATTAGTAACCAACAATGAAGAAGAGAAAGTTTCAAATGCCTACCTTGCTCATCACAAGAAGGAAACTTCAAGAAGTCAAAAGGGCCAAGAAGGAAGCTAGATATGTCCAAAATAGAATGCTACGAATGTCATAAAATGGGTCACTATAAAAGTGATTGTCCTGACAATCCGAAGAATAAGAAAAGGAACAGGGACCAAGCTAATGTTGTTGAAGAAGGATCTCCAAAGAAGAATAAAGTCGAAGAATCAGATATAAGGGACTTGTTTCATTTTTTATTTCTACTATTTGTAGGTTTAACATATTTTGGAAAAAAAAAATTGAATTGTTTTACAAGGTTATAGGTATCCCTTGAGCTTGGAGGGAGCCCTCACCAACTTCCAAAGATAAGTATCTTATTCCTTGTATTACCTTTTCATTTTTAGTTTTCCTTACTTATCTAAGTTTGTTTGCATTAAATACTAATCACATTTCTATTCATATTTTCCTTGTTTAGGAAAGACATGTTGAACACTCGAGAATTATGGAAGAAGGCCTCACAAGACAAAGCATTGGAATTACAAGGTTTGTTAAGAAACAAAAGGTATGCCTTAGACTACAAGTTTTTCTCTCTTCATGATAAAGGTATATTCATTTCTACATTACTAACATTATTGTGTCTAGCTCTCTTGAATCATAAAAATTCTTGATTGGGTGATTCATCATTAGATAACTCCTCATATCTTTGATTATTCTTGTGGAACCCTAAAAAGGTTCTTCATAAAACCCTAACTTAAGGGTATGTCGATGATAATTGTGAGACCATAGCCTACTTAGGGTTATTGATGAAGTCTAAAGAAAACGTTTGATGCTTTGATGATGTCATGTTTGGGGTTTTGGGATGGTTATAAAAACCCTAACCTGTTAGGGTTGAATGATGATGTTTGAAATCCCAAACCTTTGAAACACAAATAAATTAGGGTTTTTAGTTGAAGCCCTAGATCTTTAGGGTCTAGTAGGGTTTATAAGCAAGAACCTTATTTTAGATAATGTCTTAGGAATGAAACCCTAGGTATATGTTTGTCCATCTAATTAAATATGTTAGATGTCTGAATGTGTTTGTGTCATTGGGTTTGACTAACTTGTGCATGATGATGGAATCCTAGATATATGTGTTGACCTAATTGTTGATGGTAATAAGTCCTAGGGTTTGGAACTAAGTCGAAGTTTGATGCTTTAGGATGATATTGTTTTCTAAGGTTTTGTAGCTACACCTTAGTAGAAGTTCAATTCTCTAATATATGATGACAGTGTGATAATCTCAGATTTATGAAAGACTATGAAATCTGAAGATGAGTTGTGATTGGTTTTGATTGTTGAAGCTTAATGGCTCACGTATGAAATCCCGGATCTTACACGAAATCCTAGTAAAAGTCTAACATATGAGTTATAAGTTGTTGAATGCACTGTAGAACTATATTTGTTTGAATTGCTTCTAGGGTTTGCAGTAGGATATGTCATATCTCTAGAAGAAATATTGAAGCCCTAGATATAATGAAGATTGTTAGCCTGATTAAGTTGCTCAAAATTCTTGATGATGAAGTCTAGGGTCTATGACAAAACCCTAACAAGAAATTGAAGTATAAAAGTATGTGTCTCTTGTTTGTGAACCTAACTAAGTTTGGGTATTTTATATCAAAGTTCAATGCTTCTAAAATAATTATGTCCATGCTTCTATATATGTATTTGGTTGTACTTGCTATCTAAGTTGTGCAGGTACATAATCTTCAAAATGTTGAATATATTCATTAGTAAAGTTGATTTGGTGAATAAGCATGATGAAGGAAGTTATATGAATGATGATGATCAAGATGTCTCAGATAAGAAGAATGGAATCCATGAGAGATTCTTCGATATCATAGAAAAATTTTAATCTCCCTAAGTTAAGAGGGAGTCGAGATAAAAGGAAGGATATCTCCCAAGTTAAGAGGGAGGGCATATTATAGTCATGATGGATACCTTGAAAATTGGAGAATGCATATTAAGGTGCTGCTGAAAGAAGGAAAGAAGAATTTGGTTGTTGCATGTGAAGTAGGAAAGGGAGTTGAGTGATTGAGGAAACCTTCTATCAAGATTTGTTTGAGAAGCCTCTAAGTCCTACTATGATAAATTGTGAAGCAAAAATCTCTGAAGACCCTGAAAGTTTGTGTTTACTTATGTATTTGAAAGTTTGTTACTGATTAGGGTTGTAATTGTACAAATAAATCTTTCGAAGTTTTGGAAGCATGCTTGATGTTAATGATTTGTTTGATTGGGAGAGATCTGATGTGTTGAGTCATGGTGTGTAATACAAAATGCCTGGAAGGACATCTAGTCGGCCTATGTGTTGATGTCTAGTTCCCGAAGTAGGGAGGATGGCATTGGTCATAGAGCTCTGAGCTCAGATACGCACCTAGATCCCTGGGTTGATGGTTAGCAAGTAAGCCTGATGGTACCTAGAGAGGCTGAAAGATTTAGTCCATCTTAGTCCCACCCGGATAGATTGTCGTGGTCAGGAATCTAGTCCATGGCATTGCAGTGCCTAAACCTCTTCATAGTTAATATGTTTTGAGATCTTCCTTGTACTTGTTATTATGAATACCTCCCCAGTTAAGAGGGAGTGTTGAAGAATGTAACTAGGTTCGGTCTTCATAAAATGTATTTGAGTCACAATGAAATGTATCATTCAAAACAATAAAAAATATATTTATATTATTATTATTATGACTTATTAAAGCATGGGTTTCATGCTTGGGTCACCATTTTTTAGCCAAAGTCCCCATTAAAGGCTTCTAGGGTTTATTCTGAGTCATTAGAGTCATTGTCCATTAAAAGAGACCCTTCTTGGGTTTTCGAATCATGTAAAAAGAATTAATATTGAGTCAAATAGGCTATTTGTCCCCTCCACACCAAGTTGGCTTCAATCTGGGTAATTTGACCTCACCAAAAGCCTATATATACAAGCAGTTCGAATTAATTTGGATCACTCACTCTCTCACACACAAGTTCGATATCCAGAAGAAAGAGTTGGAAAAGTGTGAAGTAAGAAAAGAAGGCTAAAAGGAATGCGAAGTTGGAGAAGAAGGAAGAAAAAGGAAAGATTGAAATTTTGGGCTATCTATCTCTCTCTCGTGTGGATTACTCTAGGAGATCGAAGTCTCTCTTGTCAAGTCGAAGTTGTTGTTGTTGCTGCTGCTACCAATTGTTGGGTCGAAGTTCTTGCTGCAAATTGTTGCTACTAAGTCGCACTTCTTGCTGAAGGGTTATCATCTACAAGAAGGAAGAAAGGGCTGACTTGGTGTGGAGGAAGTCTATGTCTAGGTCAAGAGTCTTAGATTATCTCAAGAAGTTATTAAGGAAGAGTTGTTGACTGGGTTTTCCCCTAGATAGGGGTTTTGCCCTAGCTATCCGCCTATATCTAGTGCTATGATCTTTCTGTTAATGTTTTGGTAATTGCTTGATGAACTAAAAGATAAAAGAAAAACATAAAAATAAGAAAGTCACAAGTAATTATTTATATAAAGAAAATCTTTCTGCCTTTCTGATTTTCTAACAGCTGGTACCCAACCAATTTCGATGGACATTATTGGCACTCTCATTGGAATCACCATTATTTCTCAGATCTAACATTGACTATGGTGTAGGACCATACTGAGTTTTGTTGCAGGTGGATTGGAATTGAATTCACCATTATAAGGGGACCGAATTTCTCTCATCTTGGGGGCTGACTTCTTGCCTCACCATCATTGTTTAGAAGGTTCAAGGGAAAAAAAATTGTGCAAGAGGGTCGAATTCTTCCACTCTTTTGGGGCTAAATTCCACCATCATTTGCAAGCCGAGTTCTTTGGGCATCAAGCTTCAACACTGAAGGAGGGTCTGAGTTCACTAAATCATAGGACCAAATTTGTTGATTGTTTGAGGCTGAATTCATTGGCATTTCCGTGGATGGACTTCATTTGTTGAGGGAAAATAAATTAATGGAGCTGAAATGAGTGGAAGGGGAATTATGTAGGTGGTGCGGGATGCGGGACCACGCAAAAAAAATCGGGATTTCCCATGTAGTGCCAACCTAGAAGGCCAAATGTCATTAAAGGAGATCCCATGTGACCAGGATACAAGGGTAACCACGAAATCAAGCAATGGAGACAAGAATACAAGCCTAACCCACTCTTTCCGCCGAATCCCCCCACCAATCTATGTCCAAAAGTGCCCATGACAAGGAAAATTACTCAACTATACCAATGAAAAGCCATACCTTTGGGGTCAAAAGGCCCACCTTCAAACATACATTCATGACAAGTGGTTGACGGACCACATGACCAGCTCAGGTGGTGGAGAAAATGGCACATTGAGCTATTTGGTGGCTATAAGCCACTGTTGGTTTCCGACTGAGGACCATCTAGGGGAAAATTTCTCCGTACACATTACCCACAAGTGGTGGGTAACATCTAGCTCCAACTGGGACATGAGCTCTTGGAAAAGTGCATGAAGCTATTCAAACGGGAGGTCATGAGAACACCAACAATCTCTTGGTTACCGTAGACTTGTTACTTGCACATACAAAGACTAAGCACACAGGGCAGCATGTTTTTGTGGTGTCTTATGATCACCCATGCTTAGTATTAGGCCGTAAAAATCAACAAGAAAGAAAATATATGCAAATTTAATCTAAATGCAACTTAATCTATCATGAGAAATATCATATGATGTTAGTTCTAATGAGAAAATCAGCATGCAATGCATCCTATCCTAACATGCATATAGTAAGGCTAATACTAAGTGTAATCATAAAGCCAGTGCAACCAACATATCATCACATCAATATACATATGCTTGTCAGTATGATTACTCATGTAGAAAATCCCAAATCGAATGTGGACATAGTCACATGGAGGATGAAGCGGGTGGGAGGCAGGAAAACATGATCTCCATTTGAGTTAAAGGGAAGTCCTAGGAGAAAGAAAACAAGTTAATCTAGAAGTGTCGGACTTTCCTTCTAAGTACACATTGGTGGAATGAATGATCACTCTCAAAAACTCCTTATCACAAGCATTATTTATAATATTATGCTTTGTAGATGCCACAAGCTTGCGATAAGAGGGGAACAAAGGGTGAGGGAAAGAAGAAGTGCAGCAAAGAGGTTGCTCAAGATGATGGACACTTTGGAGAGGGGAGGTCATGGAGTGATCAAAATCCTGAGGGTGTGTCCAAGGAGATAAAATATAGTCAGTGAGGGGCTCTTTCTTGACACTACACTCAAAAGGGGGAAAGGGCTCATGGTAACTTGACATATGAGGAAGGGTGAAGGAACCACTTGAGGAAGACTCAAGATGATGAACAACAGGAAAAGGAAAAGGGGAGGGTGAAGTGTCATATTCAACGGGTTTTTCTTCCCCAAAATCAAAATCTAAAGGCTTAAGTGATTTGAATATAGAATCATAAGGAGGATAGGTAGGAGCCTTATTGATTTCCTCATTGTTAGCATCAAAGATAGGGTTTTCCCTAAAAGGAGAATCGATTACTTCCAACTGCCCCTCTTCATGCAAGGGAAAATAATAATTCTCCTTCCCAAGGGTATCGATGGATATGTCTTCATAAATAATGCCTGAGAGAAAGGGAAAACAAATCTCAACCTCATCTTCCTTGTCGGTATCATAAATGGGAGCACAATCAAATTGAGGACCAACGATTTCCCACTTCTCCTTTTCAATGTGGAAGTAATCTCCAATGTCATCTTCCAAGGGGCTAATGGGATCACCTTCCTCAAGGTTCTCAAAAGAAGAGTCATCGGGAGTAATATCCTTGAGAAAGGCAAGGTTAGTCTCAATTCATTTTCCATAAAATCATCCTTCCCAACACGTGTTTTCAAAGTCATCTTGTTCATCATGTGGACCTAATGAGGACTCATCTTCCTACTCATCACTAAGATCCTCAAGGTTATCTCCAACCTCTTCATCTTGACTAATGAGACCTTCCCTTCGGAGGGCTTCCTCTAGGCTTTCACAAGCAACCTCATTAGATTGGAATTTGGGTCCTTTATGAATTTGTTGAGCAACTTGATAAAAGACAAGATGTTTTCTGGCTCACACGAGTTGAGCCAACCTCGGTACTTGTATTCAATAGAAGCAATAAATAACTCTATGAGGTTGTCTAGATGAACCACATTAACTTCGGAAGCATGCTTAATAAGTTTTGCTATGTGGTCCAATGTTGTGGATGGATCACCCTTGAATCATGGCATATTTTGCATAAACTTCCAATCCAGGCCATTTGGGTATCTTGGAACCCATGTGATATCCAAAGTAGGAAACCACTCATGAAGCTTTTTAGAAGCCATTGATCTTTATATATTACTATCATGGGAGTCACCAGGGTGAACTAAAATTGCCTTAACAAATGCTTGCTTCACCCTACAAGCATTGACTTTGAGGGTCAATGAAGAACTAGGGTTGTGTTCTTCCAATGGATTCGCCAATGATGGTATGTTAATATGTCTAATGGGGAACAAAACACACATCTTGTATCCCCGACAACGACACCAAAATGTTACCTCTAAAACTAGCAGGGGATTAAGGAAGACATCCTATAGGGCTCCTACCAGGTCAAGGGCAACAATGGAGCTTTAGATCACTGTCACCTCAATTAAGAGTCCCTACTCTTTACGAAATTTCATCGATGGGAGGAGACCTGGTATATATGGAAATCACTATGAAAAGTATATCAATAAAATGGATAGGAAGTGATTCCAGTCACCCTTTCCTAGGAGAAACTAGGCCTTGCTTGCTTTGTAAGCAAGGTGTGGGGTTCTCTAGGAGGGATTGATGAGGATTCGAGGGCTAGGTTTAGGGAAGATGAATTACAAAGGAAGTTCATAATCCTCAAAGTCCTTATGGAACTTGGTTTCCCAAGTGGTCTTTGGAAAACTAACTTTGATAGGAAATGGGACCACAAGAGACCAAGTGGACCCCAGGTTAGGTCAAGGGGATAGGGTTTAGCAACCAATGATAGGCTTGACCTAATCAGGGAGAAGAAGGGGATCAAAGAAATAATTTTCAATGAAAGATGACACAATGATCCCTTGAGGCTACTAGTCAAAGGAGACCATAGGCTAGAAACGATCTTTGAGCTAGGGCTTGAGTTATCTCGGAAACCAACTGTTGAAATTGTCTCAAAATTGGAGGGCACCTACAAGAAACTCTAGTGAAGCTCTTGCCTCAAGAATGATTATGAATTCGGCTTTGATTTTCTAGGTCAAAGAGGCCTTAACGACAACTTTTCTTAGCATTAGGGCAGAAAAAAAGCAGCTTCAAAGACTTTACACTTCGTTTTGCAAAATAGATGGCTTATCAAGATAAATTTCAACAATGAAATATCCCTAGGAACATTCATTCATTATACATGGCCTATACATGAACAAGCACTATCTAGAAACAAAATTTCCACAACTTCGCAATAATAGATGCAGTGATCAAGCCCTGGTATAGCGAAATTCCCAACAACAACGTATGTGACAAAACAAAGAAAGAATAGCATTAAATTGCAGTTACATGTATAAGAATATATCTAACCATCCAAAAATATACCAATCAAGAAGCTCCAAGACATGAGAAAATGATCCAAACATCAAAATTCATTCCATGCTCCAAAATTTTATCCTCCAAGAAGGATAGCGAAGTTCTCTAAAGAGATACAAGTCCAAACCAAGTGATGATGATCAAATGATTCCATCACACTTCTATTTATACACTTCCTAATGAATTCGATTTAGCTAATTAGGCCTAATTTAACCCCTAAAATAAAATTATGTGCATAATAACACTAACTTTTGGTGACAAGCCCACCAAATAGCTCAATAATACATGAATAAGCCTCTCAAGAGGGTTGAATGATAGACTGGGTGAGTCGTTGGGCCTTTGAGGAGGCCTAATGAAGTCCAACGGGTGCCATGATGAAGAAATGGACTTCCAACATAGTGGACAAGGGATTGGCCCCTTGTTTTCCAAGCAAAAACCTATGGTGCTCCTGAGTGGGTGTGGGGGCACAAGGTCATCCTCATGGGTCTCCAAATGGATCGGAAGTGCCTGTAGACCATCTGTAAGGGTTGATGTGATGACATAAGCCCTGTCTTTGCAGCAGGGAACAACCCTCTGGACCGTGGAATATCTGCCAAGTGTATGGTGCATTAGTGGAGTCAGATCGGCATGGTGAACCAGGTGCATCATCCTCGTCCAAAGGTGGAATAGGAGCAATCAACGAACATTGTTGGGGATCCATGAAGTAATATCGGCTATGGTGGAGGCCCATGGCTCTCAACGCTCACCCTACAAGTGCCAATGTGGCCCTCTGGAGGGCTAGGACCCCATATAGGGAGACCAAGCCTCAAATGGCAGTCCACCTGCAATCCTGCATAAGATCCAATGCGGCCCCTTGGCTTCCAATACAACAAATAATTAAAATAATCAAGTAAAGGAGCTTACAAGTCATGGAACTAGTGGAGCACTTCATGATAGCATGGCCTTCCATAGTGGGATTTGGTATGTACAAGTGTCTCCAAGCTCAATAGGGGGTTAGCCAAGGACCCTATTAGGTGGTTTCAACCTCTAAAGGGGGTGACATGTCCATAGTACATCCTTCAAGATGTAGGTGGCAAATGATATAATGATGGAATGGAGTGGATATTAGGGGCAACATCTAGACCACATGTCAAGGTACATTGGGTAGCTATAACAAGGGAAGCCCACACTTGGGTATATAGGTGTAGGAGGGAGCAAATCAGGGTACATGAGTTACCCCGACCTTTGTTTTTCCACCCTCCTTCATATGCCTTTTGCCCTTTATTGATTTTTCTTCAAAATTGCTCAGGGCTCCAAGGGATAGAGAGCATGATGTGTGAGATGTAGTAGCGAATACCCCCTTAAGGTGGGGCAGTTCATCGCCCACCAGGGTTTGGGACAATCATGGGTCCCTTACTGATAGAGGGGGGCTCATCTAAGGCCCATAGGAACCAAAGTGATGGCCATGGGTAAGGGGTAGAGCTCATGTTTGGATTTTGCATTTTGGATGTTTGGCTTTTGTATGTGCCAGCTCATGTATGTCTCACCATCTTTTGCATTTTGTGGTACATTTCCTATTGAGAGTGGCCAAATTATTCTTTTACTTTTCTTTTTAGCTGCATCAACCTCCGGGCATCGTTCTAGGCCTAATCCAAAGTGTGGACAAGGGGGAGGGGAGGCTAACCCTATGTGGACCAGTGAACAATGTGGATCCAGAAGGGAAAATTAAAGAATGGGGCTGAAATGAGTGGAAGGGGAATTATGTAGGTGGTGCGGGATGTGGGACCATGCAACAAAAATCAGGATTTCCCATGTAGTGCCAACCCAAAAGCCCAAAGGTCAATAAAGGAGATCCCACGGGACTAGGATACAAGGGTAACCACGAAATCAGGCAATGGAGACAAGAATACAAGCCTAACCCACTCTTTTTGTCAAATACCCCCACCAATCTATGTCCAAAAGAGCCCATTGTTAATCTAGGTTGTCATTGATTTCAATATGGCATTGACTGAGGTGTCAATACTCTTGAGAAGCCTGGTTCCAGATGATGATGCCTTGCCCTAAGAAGTTGCCAAGTGTCTGATTGGTGGTCTAGTCCCTAGGTACAAACTCTTGATGTGAAAAACTACACTTAATGAAGGCATACGTGTGATGATGTTATACTCTTATATGTCCACACTTAATGATGGTACTTGATGAGGGTTGGAAGACTAAGTGATGACGTGATTGATGATTGAAAGAGACTTTCCTAATGATACTACCTACAACATATCACTGCACCATTATATGATGACACGAGATGATACACTCATTATTGCATACACTCATGATGACATAAATGCAGCACTCCTACATGATGACACACTCATACATTGAAAACAATGAAGAACTCATTGTCCCAAACATTACTCATGCTGTCCTAAACTTTTTATGCATAAAATTTAAGGACAGTCACAAAGAAAAATATTTTTTGCCAACTTAGAGGCATCTTTTCTCAATGGGACCTAGACCATCTTAAAGAGGATTTTTTTCTCTTTCCATTGAGCCCTTACTTGCTCCGAAACTCCCAGCGATTGATGAGATATTGAGTTTTTAAGGTAAATATATATATATATTTGCAGGCTAGCTGACCTACACTGTCACTCATGTTGGCCTCCCTCCAAAAAGACGTGTCCCTTCATTTCAAATGCAAATCAATATAAATATAAGCGGAATTCATCATTCTAGCACAGAATTTTCGGTGAAAACAATCACAGGATTTCAGAGAGAATAGATAAACTCAGAAAGACAACCGAGCTCATAAGAAGAAGGATGAAGGTGATTGGGTCTATTTTTAAGGGCAAGTTTACATCTGTAAGAAGGCCCCATTAGTACAGGTGGACAACCATTGTCTTAAGGATGTTTTTCTCCTCCTGTAATCTGATTTCTGAGCAAGGAAAGCAGCCACAGTTCTGAGCAGAAAGAAGGAAGATTTTTGTGTGGTTTAGGAGAGGGTTATCTCCTGCATATTAGCCACAGTCCAGGTAGAGAAGGAAAGTAGGCTACAGGCCTTACTCTGTCCTAAAACAAAGTTGTGTTTAGGTGGTGTTGGGGCTAGTTATTAGCCCAAAGAACAGCAAGCAAGACAGGGATCTGTTATCACCTCCCTGTAGACCACCTTTGAAGTTGTGAACCACTGTTGAAGACATTTTTGATCTCTTGTTGGAGCAGACTATAAAGGACCTGCTGTCACACAGAGTGTCTAGGCACCGCGACAACGCTCAGACCGGGGGCTGTCACCCTTATCCCCGATCTCTCCATTTAAGCCATCTCCCTAGGCTAAGGGGGGTAGACCCTATGGGATAAAGGAAGACCAACTGGGAACCAGCTGGGTTGGGAGACACAGTGAGGCAAACAAGCACCTGGAGATTTTAAAGATGGATAACTTGATGGATTTAAATGATTAAATCATAGAGTAAATGCCAAAACAAGACACGACCACAAGATAGAAATAATTTTAGACCAGTGCCTTCATTAATAAAACAAGCTATCCAGATTGATTTTCAATATGTGATGAAAAAGTGACGATAATCCACAAATGCCCAAAAAGATTCCAGATTTAAAACAATTGTCATTTTTTGACCATCATAAAAAATGCATTTAATGACACTAAAGAACTTCAAATTTAAACTTTAATTATTTTTTAGGCAATAATGCTTAATGGTAACCGAAAAATTTAAAATCTTTTAAGGTGATGAAAAAAATAAAAAGGGCTAAAAAATAAAAAATTTAATGGGCCATAGGCCACATTTAAAAAATTTTAACATTAAAACACAAATCCTTTTGCTTAGTTTTAAAATCCTTAATCACCAAAGTTTTTATGATTTTTTAACTGTTTAGGATTTTTATAAATTTTTAGATTTTGAAATTTAAATTTGTTTTAGGATTTTTTAAAGTTTTTAATTTTTTAATTTTATTTCTTTTTTTTTACTTTTTATGGAAAATCTAAACAAAAATAAATCAAAATCCTAAGATTAACTTTTATGCCTTTTTTTAGGATTTTTATATTTTATTTTTTTATTATTTTATTTTTTTGAATTTTATGATTACTGATTTGTTTTAAAATCAGAATCAAGGCAAAACAAAACTAAACATTTAAAATAGCTAAAGCTAAAACTAAAACCTAACGATATTAAATATATAACAATGAAGAAAATAAGAAAACGAATTTTTTATTTTTATTTTTAATATATGTTAAAACACACTAACCTAAGAATATCCTAACTATACCAACCTTATACAAAATGAAAAAAAAAGATATCGAATGCTTTTTGGAGGCAGGCCTGCGTGAGAACTTGACGGCGGCAGCGGAGAGGTAAGGAGAGCACGGGTTTGCAGGTGTGAAGCTTTGCAAGACAGCGGAAAGGTCAGATTGAGGGCTGACAACAATGATGAGAGTGGCTTGAAACTGCGATGAAGGCGAGCTTGGTTTGTGATTGTTTGATGTCTGCAGGTGTGTGTGGAAGGGCAGCTTGATGGTGAGAGCACGCAGGTAGCAAGGGTCGAGAGTTTTGAAAAACGATTGGACAGCGTTGCAAACGAAGGAGGGCAGATTGTGTAGGCTGAGGCTAGGTTTGGCAATGCGTGGAGGGGTTTCCGTATAGAGGAGAGGAGCTGCAGCTGGATGGCAGTGTAAGGAGAAATTTTGGAGGTGAATGCAAGTGAAGATGAAGGCCAAAGAAAAACGTAGGTTTGGTGAATGCGTGGAATGGACATCGGATTTGCTGATTGGAGCTAACAGAGGATGAAGGAGCCGTAGTTGGGGTTTTCTGTGGGAGGAACGTAAGAATGGCAGCGTGGAAATGACCAGCGAGGGTCGAATGGAGGGTTAGGTGAGGTGTGTGGAGAGAGGGTAACGATGGAAGCAACGTGGAAGAATGTGGGAACCGCAGAAGGGAGAGTAGATGAATTGTAAAGAAATGAAAGAAAAGGGGCAACAGAAGACACAAGTTTGCAACAGGTTATGACAGCCGTATATGGAGCTGACTGCAAGGAAGGAAATGCAATGAGGTTGAGGTGTTGATGACAGCTACGCAGGCCAGGGATAGCCGAGAGCAGAGATGGAGCGATGAGTGAGAATGAAGGATGCAGGTTAGGGACATCGTATGGGAGCCGCAGGGAAAAACGAATTGCCCATAGAAAAATTCAAATTTTTTCCTGTAATAAAAATAAAACCTTAGGCAGCAACAAAAGAAACTGAAAATGCAAGTAGCAAACTGGTGTCCCAGAAACCCTTGAAGAAATTTTCTGAAAATTTTAATAGAAATTTTGAATTGTGCTGCTTCAGATTTGTCAATTGAACCCTTATAAAAATTTGTCGGATTTTCAAACCCTTCAACAACAGAAACGTACACCTGCAAAAAAGTGGTTCTGAAGCAAATATTCCTGCTAGAGCTGATCCTGAGGCCAGATCTTACCCTCCAGGGCCTAGATCTGGCTTCAAGATTGAATCTCACCTTCAGATCTGCAACCTTCAATGACAAAAACAAACACCCAAAAACAAAAAATGCAAAAAAAAACAAAACACAACTAAAAACCCTAAAACTAGCTAAATAATTACAATATTCACAATTTAAAGGCTCTAAATAGCCAGATTTATCAGTATGCCATAGAAATATTTTCAAAATTTTAAGTTCAATATGAGGTGCTTCAGAAAACCCTTCATGCATCCGCAACAGAAATTCTAATGATAAGCCCGGGATCAAAACCAGTTGGGCTCTTCAGAAAATGCAATCCGGGAGTTGGCTGGTTCAACCAAGAACTTCCCCGAACTCCCGGTAAACTCAAAATCAAGGATTTCCTGCACAACTTAATTCAACCATTAACATAGAGAGAGAAAACAATAGTGAAATTCAGATCTAATGGAGATACCTGCCATTATATTCAGAAATTAAACTATCATTCAAACCCTAGTGATCAAACAAGATACCTGTGTTTAAATCAATCTTCAATAAGCTAACATCAATGGCTGAAAATAAATCTTATGCAAGAAAATAAAACATCTTACAACATTTTCCCGAAGAGTAACACCAACGGCGATTAACCCCAAAGTCTTTCTTTATTTGCACATTAAAAACGATTACAAAAGAGCTTTCCTCAGCACGTGACTCAAAGATCGAATGATCTCAGATGACAACTGACCCCTATTTAAAGATAAATTTCCCAACGGCTAGTTCGAGTCATCATTGTCAAAGCGATCTCGACCGTTGATGAGGATCAAAATTTCTTTTAATCTCATCCGTCGAAATTTTAAATATTGAGGAAATTTCGAATTTTTCAATTAAATGCATTTTAATATATTTAAAAATTAAAATTTTGCATTTATTTCCTCAAAACTTTGACTTTGACTTAACCCCAGGGACCTAAGACATAAAATTTAGCAAAATAATCAACTAACCTTAGTCCCTGGACCAGTTAAGATTTAATTTTTTAAAGGATCCACGAATTTTACCTCTGGAAAATTTAAATTTACCTAGGACCTAGGACCTATGAGGGGATAAATTATTTTTCTAACACTCAAGACATTTTACATCATGATTTTTTTTTTAACATTTTTTACATCTCAAGGAGGAAACCCATTTGACCAAGACCCTCACAGACTACCCATTTCTACGACACAAATATAATCTAGCAGATCAAGCAATTTGTAATAATAGTTAGGATTATTCCCAAATCACTTTTACATAGACTCGATCTAGCACACTAGGACTCCCCTAACATTCTGGTGACAAAATCCATTCCGGCTTTGGGGTAAGGCTGAAGGAAAACTCTGCCGATCATGGATCGATGAGACAAAAAACCTTCCAGAATGTAGAGCGTCATCAAAAAATTAGATTTACCTTAGGCAATTACATACACAACATGGATCTGCCGAGATTATTTAAAATTTACACATGCAGAAAGGGTTTACAATATAACATGATCAGGCTGATGATGATAGTCGAACGACATGGACACGTTGATAAAGTGCTATCTCTTTTGCGAAAAAAGGGGGTGTACTGCTATGGGTCATTGACACATAGTGATCAACAGGGCCTATTGTGGATATTGTTTGGGTTGAATTTCTGTGTTGGGGAAGTTCATTGAAGATCGGCAAGCTGCAAGGTTGTGACATAACTTGTTCATCATTGTATTTGGAAATTATTGGACAATTTATTGAGCATCCTTTGTGACACTTTGAAGTATCTTTAAGAAGTCTTGTTAAAGCAACATTAACATAACATCTTGAAAGATGCCTTGAAGAAATTTGTGGGACTTTCCTTAATCTGAAGCCATCATTGTTGAAGCTTTGTGAAAGACATCCTTGGAGTCTATCTCTTGGACTTTTGTTTAGCATTCTTGAAGATTTGGAGCACACCGTGGAGAAGGCTTCAGTTCTTGGGGAAACATATTGAAGACCTTGTGAAGATATCTAGAAGCTGACTTGGAGGCATTAGTGAAGACCTTGATGCATGATTGAAGACCTCATGGAATAACCTTGGAGAATTTTGTTTGGGTGACATGAAGAGCAGTGGTGACACCTTCTTGTGAAGAACAAGGTAGTCATTGATGATCTGACGTGAAGACTACAGTGAAGTTGAAAATTGACAGGGCTCGGTGAAGAAGATTTTGAGAGCCGCGGGATACTATCAAACACATCTAGACGAAGTACGAGAGTGGGTTGGAGCCCAGAGGGTTGGTGCCCGGAGGTTGGAGCCTCGAATAACAAGGTCGTTGCCTTTGAGAATAGGGTTGGAGCCCTAGAGGATCGAAGTCCACAAGGAACCAAGTCGGTGCCTAAAGCAGATATAGGATTGGAGTCCTTGGGGTCGGTGCCTTGGAAAGTCCAAGTTGGTGCTTGGCAACAGGTTGGAGCCTGGAAGATTGAAGATCGGTATCTTCATCTAGGGTTGGAGCCCTATATAAATTGTACTTGATTCATTGTAAAGATTCTATTAATAAAAGCATTTATTCTTATTGTCCATTTTGTGTTCTAAATATAAGTGATCTAACTGGTAAAAGTCACAATTGAAAAGAAACACTGATTCACCCCCCCCAGTATTTCCAACAATGAAAAATAAGGAAACTTACTCAACTAGACCAATGAAAAGCTATACCTTTGGTTTCGGAAGGCCCACCTTCAAACATACATTCATGACAAGTGGTTGAGGGACCACATGACTGGCTCAGGTGGTAGAGAAAATGGCACATCAAGCTATCTGGTGGCTACAAGGGACTGATGGCTGTTGGCTGAGGACCATCTAGGAGAAAACTTTTCTCCCATACACATTAGTACATTACCCACAGGTGGTGGCTAACAAGTACTACTACTTCCTCCCCTCTTTTGTCTTACTACATTGTTTCTCAAGTCTTTGTATCTATGCCTTCTTCATCTGCCCTCTTTTCCACTGGACATATCCCACCTTAAAATTTGAGGGTTCTATCTTGTCCCATTAATACTATACCTATTTGTTTCCCGACTCCATCTCCTACTTTACCAGCTCCTAGTGAATCCTCATCGAGGTCTGGCAAGGGGCACAGATATAATCTTTGATCCTTGTTTCGACCGTCCTTAGGATCTACTACTCTCACCGGCCATGGGACTGGTCTGGGCCCTCTCTCCCCCTCTAAGATCCCTAAAATCACTCATGGGAGACAATCTCATATTTCCAAAGCCATGAACCAGGCTAGTCTGGATATCGTCGTTGGCACACAACTATTGCTTGAAGGGGTTCTCAGAGCAATGAATGCCCCATCTTTGGTTCCCCCATGAAGTGGCTATCTTACAACTGTCAAGGGTTAGCTAGCCCCTCCAAGAAGCTAGCACTCAAACATCTAGTTCTATCAGATTGTCTCGATATGATATTTCTATCGGAAACTTTGTGTCCCTATTCTGAGGTTGAGCATACTCTGTCTAATTTGTTCAAGAATTGGAATTTCTATGTTGTTGATGCGAGGGGTCGCTCCGGGGGGGTTGCTATTGGTATCAATCATAAAATTGTGCAGATTATAAATGTTTGGGGACACCACAATTATGTTGCAGCTGACATTTTTTCAGAAGAATTCACTGTAATATTCAAGATTGTTAATATATATGGACCTTCGAAAAATCGAGTCTCCTTCTAGAATGATATGATGAACAAGTCTTTTATGAATATGGATCGTTTGATCACTGGGGGGGATCTCAATTTCTCTATTGGTAGGGCAGAATGTTGGGGCTATTGTGCACAAGAAGATTCTCTCTCAAATTTTTTCTCCCGCATTTTGGAATCCCAAGACATCATTGACATTGATATGGCTAAAACACTGCCTACTTGCAGAAATCGTCATGAAGGGGAGGATAGGATTGATGGGATATTGGACCATTTTTTTATTAAGGAACCCTTCCTGGATCATTTCTCCCGGTTCAAACAATGGGTTAGTTCGGGTGGTCAATCTGATCACCATCCCATCTTCCTTCAACTAGCAGGTCATTTTGACAAGCCTAGAGCCCCCTTCAAATTTAATTCAACCTGGCTTAAAGAGGAATTTCAGAATCTGGTAACTGAGAACTAGAGTCCATGCAAGTATATCACGGACAGATCAATGGCTTCCCAATTTAACAAGAACCTCTGCAATATAAAAAAAAAACCTTGTGTGGCCTAAAGCTTTACACAAAGGGATGAGGAAGCCTTAAAGAACATTGATGCAGAATTGGAACAATTGGAGCAACCTAATGGAGGGGGATATTCAACCAATGAATCAAAATTACATCTCATTCAATTAGAAATGGCTAGGCAGAGACTATTGGAAGCTAGAGAAGAGTCCTGGAGGATAAAAAGTAGGGCGATATGGCTCTAGGCAGGGGACAACAACACTAAATACTTTCAACAATATGCCAAGGCTAGGAAAGCCTTCAATACTATCTGGTCCCTCGTAGATGATGCTGGTAATAGGGGATCGAATTTTAGAGAGCTGGCCAGGATGGGAGTTCAACATTTTCAATCTCTTTTCTCGGCTCCTCGGGAAGCCTTCTTGGGGGAGATTATGCATATTTCTCAAACCTTCCCTAGATATGTTACTGACGAAGACAATGACGACTTAATGCAGCCCGTATCCACTGTAGAGCTGGAGATTGTCCTACATTGGTTCAAAAAGGATAAAAGCCCAGGGCCGAGTACGAAGCACTTCTGTTAGGTCTCAAATTGGTCAAAAGGTTAGGAGCCATAAGAGTCTCTATTATGGGAGATTCTGAGTCGATAATAAAACAAATTAACGTTGTTTATATGACTAGGGATCCTAGGTTAGGATTTTATAGAGGAACAGTTGTAGAAATACTAAATACTTTTTTAGAAACCAAGCTTGCTGTTATTCCAAGAAAACACAATATGCAAGCTCATAGCTTAGCTATGTTTGCTAGTACTTGCAAGTTGCCATTTCAGCCTAACCATCAGTACACTGCTGAGGTTAGGCACAGACCCGCTATTCCTGACAAGTTAAAGAACTAACAAGTGTTCAATAACGATCAACAAATTAACAATTTTCTAGCTTTAGATGATGAATTTGTAAATAGCAAAATAGACACAAACATAACATTAGATTTTGATTACACTGATAAAGTAGAAATTAACAAAGTAGAAGATGAAAGGATAGATAGATTCCATCCCACAAAGTTTACAAAATCAGATATTCGAAACCTAAAACAAATTGAAATTGATGAAGCAATCGACGAAGAATCTGAAGTCATCAATCTTAAAGATAATTTTTTTCCCAAAGGATTAACTCCTTTGGAGGACTTGTTTGATTCAAACGATGTCCCTAAAAACCGAAAATGGAACCCTTAAAATCAAACATTGAGGAGTGTAACATAGGCTCTGAAGAACATCCCAAAATGATAAAACTTTCAAAGCCTTTACCTCCCAACAAAAAAGTGAAATACCTAGAACTATTAAAGGAATTCCAAGATGTTTTTGCTTGGAATTATGAGGACCTTAAGTCCTATGATACCAGCATAATACAACACACCATTCCCTTAAAAGAAAACCAGAAACCTTTTAGACAGAAGCTTAGAAGGATTAACCCCATTCTATTGCCTTCTATTGAAAAAGAGATCAAAAGAATGTACGAAGCTAAGATCATTGCACCAATTAGATTCTCAAATTGGGTTTCTAATTTGGTACCTACAAGAAATAAAACTGGCGAAATTAGACTATGTGTTGATCTTAGGAATCTAAATAAAGTTTCACTCAAGGATAACTACCCTCTTCCTAAAATGGATCACATATTACAGAGGGTAGTAGGTTCAACCAGAATCTCACTACTAGATGGGTTTTCTGGTTATAACCAGATTTTAGTCCACCTAGATGATTAGGCAAAAACTGCATTCACTACTCCATGGGGCACTTTCATGTATGTGAAAATGCCTTTTGGGTTAAAAAATGCAGGGGCCACCTTTCAAAGAGCAATGGACATAGCCTTTGCTAAGGAAATCCATGACTTCCTGGTAATATACCTAGATGATATCACGATATTCTCTAAATCAGATCAACAACACCTGGATCATCTCAGACAGGTCTTCACCAAGTGTAGGAAGTATGGAATTTCTCTGAATCCTAAAAAATCTTTATTTGGGTTGGAAGAGGGAAAATTACTAGGCCACATTATCTCCAAAGATGGTATCTGGATCGACCCAACAAGAATTGAAGCCATTTTACAGATACCACATCCTAGGAACATCAGAGAACTACAAGCATTTTTAGGTAAAATAAACTTTTTGAGAAGATTTATCTCTAACTTAGCTGAACTAATTAGATTATTAAACAACATGTTAAAGAAAGATTCGACTATTAAATGGACTCTAGAGGCTAAAAGGTCTTTTGAAGATATAAAGCTAGCCTTAACGCAAACACCAGTTCTCATCAGTCCAATGTTTGATAGGGATTTCATCATATTTTCTTTCGCCTCAGAACATACCATTGCTGCAGTCCTACTGCAGAAAAATGATCAGGGTTTTGAACAACCAATAGCCTTCTTTAGTAAAGCCCTGAGAGATGCACCTTTAAAGTATAATATAATGGAAAAGCAAGCTTTTGCTCTAGTCAAAGCTATTAAAGATTTCAGAGTTTATATCTTGTATTCTCATATAGTAGCTTATGTTCCCAATGTTGTAGTCAAAAACATCCTAATACAGTATGGACCAGATGGAAAGAGAGGGAAGTGGATAGCTACCATATTAGAATATGACTTAGAAATTAAGCCTACAAAATTGATCAAAGGCCAAGGTTTAGCCAAGCTCATGGCTGAATCGAACTGTCAGGCCCTAGACATAAATTTCATTGCAAAATTGGATAATGAAGAGGAGATGGTGACTCCACAGATCAGCCAGGCCTTTACTGACTCACCATGGTATGCTGACATTATATACGTTCTACAAAATCTTCAAGCTCCTCCAGAGTTATCCAGGACTAAAAGTAGGTTCTTAAAAATGAAATCTTTGAAGTTTTGCATAATTGACAATGCTTTATTTTGGAAAAATCACGAAGGCATCCTTCTTAATTGTTTGTTAAAGGAAGAATCTGACAAAATATTACAGGAGTTTCATGCAGGTGACTGTGGGGGACATCTTTACTGGAAGACCACAGCTGATAAAATCTTAAGAGTTGGTTTTTACTGGCCCACTCTATTTTCTGATGTAAAGAAATTTGTAACCTCATGTCACAAATGTCAGATTTTTGAAGGAAAAATAAAACTATTACCATTACCTTTGAAACCAATATCTACTGAAACACCATTTCAACAGTGGGGTCTTGACTTCATTGGTGAAATTCATCCCCCTTCCTCTACCCAACATAGATGGATCTTGATTGCCACAGATTATTTTACAAAGTGGATAGAAGCCATACCCTCAAGACAAGCTACTGATACTGTCATAATAGGTTTCCTTGAGGCCAAAATTCTATCCAGATTCGGTTGTCCAACCAAAATCATCACAGACAATGCAACAACTTTTAAATCAAAGAGGATGATTGATTTCTGCAACAAATATCATATAACCCTGGGTCACTCCACAACCTACTATCCCCAAGGAAACAGACTAGCAGAGTCTTCCAACAAGAGCTTAGTGAATATCATCAAAAAATTGTTGGAAGATAACAAGAAAACCTGGAACAAGAAGCTAGTAAATGCCTTGTGGGCAGATAGGCTAACCACAAAGAAATCCATTGGTACTAGTCCTTATCAACTAGTCTATGGAATGGAGGTTGTTTTCCCATCTTCCCTGGGAACACCAGTGATGAAATTGCTCCAAGAAGCACAGGTTGAGCCAAATGATATTCAAAGGAGGATCAACCAGACAATTCACTTACAACAGACCAGGGAAGAAGTGTATATCAGATCCCAAGTTGTGCAGGAGAGAATCAAGAAAGCTTTTGACAAAAGGACCAAGGCAGAAGATTTCTACCTAGGAGATAAAATTTTGAAATGGGACTCAAGGAGTGAGGATAAAGGTAAACATGGGAAGTTTGGATTCCTATGGAAAGGTCCTTACATCATTTATGCTTTCAGGGGTAGTAATGCTTTTTTCCTCAAAGAATTAGATGGTGCAGAAGTAGGAGGAGTAGTTAATGGTCGAATGCTTAAGCACTATATAGATCCCAGTCATTGATTTCACTAATCACTTGTACATATTTTATTCTTCAAACAAGTTTAGTGTTGATTGGATGGTAATTTTGGAGTTGAAGCTCGAAGAGAAGGCCCTAAGCTTCAAAAGTTTCACTATCATAAATATCAATAAAGCAACAAAGTAAAAGGGAAAAGTTGCAGAGTAAAATCACAGTAATTCAGAAGGCCATTGATCTACTAGTTCTTGACATTTCACCAAGAAATGTCATCCCCAAGTGGAGCCACTATTATGTTCCTATACCAATAGGAGTCATAATTTTTGAATAGCTGAGGTCAAATCTGTAATATGTACATACCTTTGCTTTCTGCAAATGTTTTCCATATTCAAAAAATCAAAAAAATTAAAAAATGTAAAGAGGGTATGTCCTAAAAGAAAAATCAAAGGACAAAAAGAATAAAAAAGGTCAAAAAATGAAAGAATATGAACCCCAAAAACAAAAAGACCATGAAAGTGTGCAAGACAAAATGCCACTACTATTTACTTTTGATGCAGAATAAAAGATTGTGTGCAACTTGTTACCTTTGCCACAATCCATGGATAGTCAAAATGTTTAAACTTGGCTATTTCATATTTTCAATTTTATGCTTAAAGATAGAGAATAAAATTTAACCAAATTGTTTAATCTTGGCAGATAAGTAGATAGGTAGAGTAAATAAAAGGAGCTCAACTGTTTAATCTGAGCCCTTGGATGTAATAAGGTTAGACTTAAATAGATTACTTTTGTAAAAAGAAAAGAAAAAGTTTTGATAAAAGATTTGCCAGCGTAAGTGCACCCTAATAAAGAGAAGTAAAAATGGTAGGATGAGTAAATGGGTAAGTAGTTGAATGGTTGCAGAATTGTGATGATTGATTAGATAAGATCATAACATTCACCTTCTTCATCAAAGTTCTAAGTATGGATGAAAATTGAGCATTTACCAAAGTACACAAAGTCAACTGATTAACCTCCCTCATTCATTACATTTTTTACTTAACTAATAGGTCTAATAACTTATAGGTCCTAAGTACTAAAAGTTCCTTAATGGGTTAATTAGTCGATCAGTGACCAATTAAGAACCAAAACCCTCCGCCGAATAAAATGAATTAATTAACCAATCTGCAATGAAATCACCCCCGACGCCCTTAATCCACCATAATCCGTGATTAATTAATCCCGTCACTTTTAAATCCCCGCCGGGCCACTCCATTAAACCTCATGTCAAATCCCTGCCCCGATCACCGTACAATCAAGCCCCGTTTGATCCGACAGTTGACGATCATATCGGGTGGCCTCCGAAGGACGAACTTTACCCGCTCGATATGGGTGGTTTCACTTTTCACCCCGCTGCTACGTGGTGCCCGATGAGTGGCATTGGGCGGCCTCCCCCGAAACCACTCCAGCCCAAAAGCGGTGCGATCTAAACCCGCTTACCGCCTCCCGCTAGACGACAAAATGTCTCATCCCCTGCTTAACTCCAAACGTACCTTTCCCCGTGTACCCGCCAAAATAGTTGACTTTGCAAATAAAACTAAAAAAACTCATTGTTTTTAGTTTTATCATGAAAAAGACCGCTCAGACCTCCATGCAAGCACTAGAGTACATGCAACTGTCAACCCACGTCCAACTGCCAACCTGCTGAAGCTGTTGAACTTCCAGACCATCCTTCAGTCGCGTGCACTTCCTGCAAACCGTGCACAGTCGCCCATCAATCCGTTCAGAGTCAAAACCAGGTATTTACCCAAAATCACTAAGAAACCTTGTTTAATTCCCAAACCTTTACTCAATTGCTTTAAGCTATTAAGTAATTCAGTAAAACAAGTGCCCAGCAACTCCAAACCATTCCGAATTGAACCAATTTGCCCCCAATTTAACAAAAAACCTTTCACCCCTGTCCTTGAATCCACAAGAACCAAGGATGGTTGCGCCAGTTGCATTGAATGTCCTACCAATTTCTACTCCCCACAGGGATTTAGACCATCTCCCGTTGGTAGACAAAGACTTTCAAATCAAAGACATCTCTGTTGAAGAATCCCCATTGAAATTATGCTGCAGGTACAAAGACCAGTACTTGAACCATGCAGACAAAATAGGTCTTTGGGAATCAAACCTGCCCAAGTACCAATTCCCCAGCATCCATATCTTCCCCGAAATTGTTCACTATTATCATGCGAACTACAATCCCACCTTAAGAGCGGTGATGTCCCCCGACTAGACAATACTTTTCACCATCACCGTTGAATCCATAAATGAAATGTTGCAGTTGCAACCTGGTCAAAATCTTACTCCCCTTTCTATTGGAGATTTGCTTGACAGATTCCCTAAAATCACCCTTTCCAAAATTGCTCAATTATTCCAGACTTTCATTGTAGAAGAAAAAAACATACCAAAGGATCCCCCTCCTTACATGTCATCCTTTTTTTCTCAACTTGGCAAAGACATCATATCAATGATATCCAGTGTTTTAGGCTATACTACTAGTGAGTATGTAGATGAAATTATTCTTGCCTACATGTCCATTTTCACTCCTGGGCAGCCCCCTGCCATCATGTTTGACTATGCCAAATTCATCTCAGATAAAATGCATGATCAGTTCATGCGATTGGAAAATGAGAGAGTATTCAAGTACTCATCAGTGTTGTATCATCTCTTTCTATACTATCAAGCTGACAATTTTCCCTTCACTGTTCAAAAGCTTGACACCAGAGGCAATCCTAGATCAGTAGTCTTCTGGACCCCTTTAATCCACAAATATGAATCTCCATACACCTATACATATTTTATAGATCTATTTGTGCATCCAGTAGCGACCATGCTGATAGGAAGTCCTCCTCCAAGAATCAGTGCAGATATCAGGAGGGTCCTACAGCTGTCCAAACAATACAAAGTGGGAGATTGGTACTTGTACCAAAATCACACTGAAATCAGAATATATGGTTGCGAATTGGCACCTTACAAATTGCCAAGATACCTCCCAATGAGATTATTTGCCCTGGAGTACTACAGGAAAATAATCAACTCTGACGAGGTACATTTTGTGAAGGCCAAGAAAAAGGCACAACTCTGAATAAAAGACTAGCTAGGCCCCTTTGTGTGTAACAGTAAAGAAGTTGGAAGAGTTGCAAAGGAAATCCTTCAAGGGCTCAAACTCAAACAAAGCTTCATTTGGAGATATGACCCCTTTGATGTCATCTATAATAGAAGACAGAAAAACAAATTGTCTCCCTACATC
Organism: Pinus tabuliformis; assembly: GCA_031772625.1. Classification (NCBI taxonomy): domain Eukaryota; kingdom Viridiplantae; phylum Streptophyta; class Pinopsida; order Pinales; family Pinaceae; genus Pinus; species Pinus tabuliformis. Next base: position 1,285,651,011 of record CM062819.1, read on the forward strand.
CACCACCGAATTCCTGAAATAGAACAATATGCAAATCAACTGGAATGGGTGGAGAACACTCTAGTAGACAGGGATAGCACAGAAACTACTGTCAATAATGTGTTGATTGATCTAGAAAGAAGACTTGATGAAGATTCCTTTGTACAGGTGCCAGGAGAATCCCAATCCCAAAGGGAAACACAGGAACACAGTGAGCAACTAGCAGAAGAAGGACCTCAAGAGCAAGAAGAATCAGAACAACCAGACATATCAGAAGAGCTGGCTCAGCTAGAACACATCATGAGTAATCCTCCTATTGTACAGACTCCTCTAAATGAGGAGAAGAATCCCAAAAGAGATAGAGAGGAGGCCACTCCTTCTAGCAGACCTGTTGCACAGACTTATGTCAAGAGGCAAAGGTTAAATCCTTTTTTAGAACAAGAGTTCACAGAGGAAATAGCTGGAACCACAGGTACAGAAAGAGCAAAAAGCAGGCAAACCACTCCCTCTGGAGGTACACAAGAACCTTCCACTTCACAGGCTCAAATGCTAGAGAGACAACAGAGTATGGAAGTATCCTCATTCAAGGCTCCAACAGGCTAGAACCAAGACATTAGAGAGAAATACAAAGAAATAAAGGCCATAAATGAAAGATTGAAGGCCCAAAGTTATGCACAATACCTTAAAATGGCTCCCACAAATCAAACAAGGCTAATGTCAGCCTTTGATGTAAAAGAAGGTAAAATGCAAATGACTTTCATGAAACCTACCACACAGCAGCCCATGTCTATAGCAGATTACTTGAAGACAGATTTTGAGGTGTTGGCGAAGGATATACATCTTATCGACCAAATAGAATTACACAAACAGACCGGGGAAATGGTCTATTCCACATTGACCAGCAAGGCCATTGTAGCACATCAACTCCAAAATTCGCTGAATAATATATCAGTGCAATTCCAGTTAGAGAAGGCCTCTTCACAGGCAAAGGATACTAGGATAAAGTCCTTAGAGGACTTAATTATTGAGCTGGGGCATGATCCCAAGGATGTAAAGGCTGCAAAAAAGCTAGTTAAAAAGAAAAATGATGACATAGCTGCATTGAAAAAGCAGATTAAAATTCCTCCTCTGCGTCATCCACAAATAGCTGAAGGATTAGAAACTTGGAAGGAGGAAGAGCTTATAGACTTAGTCCTTAAGCTAAATGATCAACTAAAAGAAACAGAGAGAGCTAGATAACTCGATTCAGTCTAGACAAAGTGAGTTGGCCACCACTCCATAGGCTGTCATTCCTACAGTCTCTACAACAGTGTCCTCCACATTGGCTGCTTCCTTAGCACCAACAGTTCCACCAGCTACAGCTATGCCAGTCACAGGTACATCTACAAGCACAGGGACATCCATAGAAAAGACAGCTGAATTGGTAAAAGCCATGGAGGAAATGACCATCCAAGATACTAAGCTTAAAAAGCTTAGAGAAAAAGTGTCAAGTTTGGAGACTGATTGCAAACTTGCACAAATACAACAGAAGGAAAAAGCTCATAAGAATCAAAGAATGGGAGAAAGGATAAAAGTCCTTGAAAAGGACTTGACATTGCAACAGCCACTAGGAGATATGAAGGAAATGCTCTAGGCCAACATCATTGACTCTGTCAATGATGTTTGGCCATCTATTCAAGTAATTTTTGAGCAAACTGAACTGGTGAAAGTGGCCATCGAAGCAATTCATAAGACAAGAGAAGAGCTAGGAGACAAGCCTGAAGAGGCCAACCAATTGATAGAACTCTTGAACAACAAGAACAGGTATCAGCTGGATGAACTGGGCATAGAAGATAGGACAGGGACCATCATAGAAATCAAGAAGATTCTCACCAAAAGGAACCTTATGCTCAATCTTGAGAAAAGATGCCAAAGCATCCAAGCTGATATTGATAGATTTATGACAAAGTTTGGTATTTTAAGGGAAAAAGGACTCCCTAGTCCTATGGTAATCCATGACAAGCTTATGACCCAAGATGATTACATTGAAAGACTAAACAAGTTGGCCAACAACCAAGCTAGTACTTCAAGGGTAAAAGCTCTGCCCACGAGAAAGGTATTATATGATAATTTGGAAAATCTATTTTTTCTAGAGCATGAGATAAAACACTTGTTCGTCAACAAGCCAAATTTTGCCAAGTATACTGAGGCTGATGAGATATATAGAAAAATGCTAAAGATGAAATTACCCAAAGGTGAATGGTGGATGAAATTAACGGATTTACTATAAAGTTACTGTAGTAAATCTATATGGAAGCTAGGTAAAATAGATGAAACAGAGTCAAAGTGTAGTAGGTAAAGAGTATCAGTAGATTGAAGACATAAAGTGATTCCAGCACACAGCTATAAAGCAACTGAAAGAGCCAAATTCGAATTACAACAGCCAGCACAATCACAATAAAAGGGACAGCAAGAAGGCAGTTCTCCATCTGTCTCTATCTTTGTGCTTGAAGATATTTTTGGTTTCCTAGAATAATTCTCATATTGTTATGAGATATTTTGTAACATTTTTTGTATAAATACTTCACATTTTGAAGTAATTAGGGTGGATTAAAATACATTTCTGTAGACATTTTATATCAAGCTAAGGAGCTATTGTATTCAAGACTAGACTAGTTTTGCTGGGTCATGAAATAAAGCTAAAGACATTTCACTGGATTCTTGTGCACAGTTGGAACCAAATAAGTATTATCTCTTCATGTTTAATTATTGTTTTCTTGTCATGTTATAAATATTCACATGTTTTCTCTATGAAATTTGAATAGTAAACAAGGAATGATATTTCAGAATTAGCTTTAATGCTCTCTGTCTTGACTGTTTACTTTTTCATTGATTTCTACTGAACTATCTTGGTCTGGGAATTATTAATTGCTCCCTTACTTCCGTAGTTTCCCGCCCCCTTTGGTCCATAGTAAAGGATTCTTAGTTTCCCTTTGCTACTGATCATCCTTCTTTTCTTCATTTTGATCTCGGTTTAAGGATTCTTCATTGCCCTTTTACCCTAGTTAGGACTACCTCATCCATTTGAACCTGCAAATTTGCTTTTTGCTGTGCTAGCCTGCCCTGTGAACTCCTTTAGTAATTGATCTGATCCAATTAAGCCACTCTTCGATTGACTCCATAGCCCAATGGCCTGAATACTTGTTCTGCCCATCTGTTTTCTTTAAGTCCACCACCCAATCAAAACCAAAACATCATGAGCACTAAAAACTAGCCTGAAATCCTACTCAAAACAAAGTTAAATTATAAAGAGAGAGCCCTCTCTAGACTTAGGTTGGCTAGAACTCGAGTCTAAAAGATTAGGTTTGTAGTTACCTCGGATTATTCCTTCTTTTATAACTTCTAAGGAAGACTTTTGAGTGATAAAATTAGTACACCTCGATGTCTCCCCACCTCTTCTCTAGAGGTACATGAGCACTCATGGCACAATCATCATCCTCCTCGACCTCCTTCTTTGACTTCGTTGGCGCTGCCTTAAAGTTAGACGCCTCTCCCTTACTCTTCTTCTTCGGACACTGGTTCACATAATGCCCCAGTTCCCCACAGTTGAAGCATTTGACCTTGGAGAGGTCCTTTTTCTTCCTCTTCTCCTACTTTCCTGCAGATGCCAAAGCTGCATCCTCTTACTCTTCCTTCTTGATCCGGACTCCTTTGTTGCTATTTCCTGTCTTGCTCAGCCTTCTGATCTCTTCTTGACGAAGAGTCACCCACAATTCTTCCCAATCTGGAAGACCTGCCCTGCCCAGAATGCTCTGGACAAATGTCTCCCACTCCTCGGAGATTGCTTTTAGAGCGGTTATCACCAACATCTCCTCATCCAGCGTGGCCCCTATGGAAGTCAATTGGTCCCAAATCTCCTTCAACTAACCGAGGAAGTGATCTATATACTCCCCCTTCTGCATCTGGTATGATCCCAGCTGATTCTCAAGTAACATCTTCCTCTACAAGTATGCTGGTACAACTTCTTCAAGGCGTCGCACATTTCCTTAGCCGTTTCCTTCTCGGCAATATGTTGGACCACATGATCCTTGACCCCATCAAGGATGATGCATTTCACCTTGGCCATTGCCTCCTCATACTTCTCATTATTAGCCGAGTCAACTGGGATCACCACATTTCTCAAGGCGAAGGCCTTGATGCGATGTCTATCTAGAATGAATGGGATCCTGGCCTTCCAGACCACAAAGTTGGACGCCCCGTCTAGCCTGTCCTGATCTCTCAGTCCATTCATGGCCATTTCTCTGCTCTTCCTTTCGACTCCTCTGAGTCTCTCTACTTCCCGCTTGGAAGTTCTTTGCTAGACTCCCTCTGAGTCTCGATTTCCCTCCTGGAAATCCTTCTGCCAAGCGTCAAGTCGCACCTCTCCTGATCTCCAATGCACCTGCAACACTGATCTGGATTTCCTAGCTAGAACTCCTCCTAGGTAGTCACTCCCTCTACCTTGGTTTTGCCATGTTAGGTATTGCTTTCTCTCAGCAACAACAACACCACACCAGCTTCACTCCTCACAATATGCCAACAGCTTCCTAAGCTCCAACAACCAAAGAACTGAGCCTCCGAGCTCTGCGCAATCCCGACACTGGCTGAAATGCTTGTTGAAGTTTCTAAGTTTACTTAGTTTAGAAACCCTTCATGCACTTTTTCTGATTTATTCCTACCTACTTGTTATTTTTCTTTAACAATTTATTTACAAAGTAAATACTGAAAATAAACACCAATGCATTCTCAACATATTACACATCAACAACTAAAAGAAACAAGAACAAACACACCATATGACAACATTATTTTTGGACCAATGTCCCGGGAAAAACCCAATGCAGGAAAATCGGTGCAGCTGTCTAAGGGTTTGCTTATTAAGCAATATCAGAGTACAATCTGAGTGCCGAAACTGGCCTACCCAACAGAGAATTTCCTTAGCAACTATACCTCACAATTTGAAAGAAATTTCCTCGCTAAAACCCCAGAAAATCCTTCCGACAATTCCTTAGCACAAAACTGCTCATGCAGCCCCAGCGTCTGCCCAATCTGGACTACGTCAACCCCTCTTTGTCCCACGCTGGCCCCGCGTCATCCTTTCTTGGCCTGCGTCAGCCCTAGGAGGACCTGCGTCAGCTCTAGAAGCCTCTACGTTAGCTGCGTTGGCCCCTCTAGTGCTCTGCATAGCATTTGGCTACCTCTGCGTGGCCCTGCGTGAGCCCTTGCTGGCTCTGCGCCACCCTCCTTAACTGTTGCGCTGCTCTCCCAACACAATCTTTGCCTTCTCTGCTTATCTGTACTCAATGCCCCTCAGTTGCTCTCTTGATCATTGATTCTATCTCTCTTAGCAAACCCCACTCTAGAAAATAGAATGACTAATCATCTGGTGTGTTCTCCAAGTGACCCTCAAGCCTCCTCTTATACTTTTCCTGTTGACATCTCAACGGCCAAGATTAAGTCCCTAATCAATGGCTAAGATTAGATCTGGCTTGATCTATGTCTTTTGGACCACTCTAACACAATTATTTTAATATCTCCTGATCTGTTTAGAATCTGCCCAAACCCTTTATGGGTATTGGAGATCTCATGTGCCCCAACCTCTCCACCAAATTTCATGGCTAGAGCACATCTGATGTTACCCCAAATCAACACTCCCTCTTAACGAGGACTATGCCCTAACAATACTCCTCACCGAGTATTACTCTGATCATCTGGCATCGGTACATGTGTTGATGCTAGGCCTTCCTGCCCAACATCCTCTGCACTGTTGCCCATGGTTCTGCCACTGCCACTGCTGCATCTGTACGATAGCTCCCTCTGCATCCATGTTGCTGCTGGTCCTTTCTCCCAGCATTTCATCCGCACTGCACCTCCTCTCATCAAGTTGCATCATGTTGCCCACTGCTGCATTGCAACTCAGTTACTGAGAAGTAACTGATCTTCCCACTGGCCTCCCTGTTGGGCCAGAAACACCCTCTGATGCTAAAGCTCCCTCTGCCGCTGACAAGTGCTCCCTCTCTCTGACCTCTGCGTTGTTGCAACAACTCCTTGCATCTTGCACCGTTGCACACCTCTTTGTGCCTTCCCTCACTAGTGCAACACTCCTGTGCCTCTCACACTGTGCAGCCTGCTAGCCCTACACTGTCTCGGGACTCCTGCATTGTAGCTCTCTCTGCCGCTCCATCCGCATCCGTCTCTACCCACTCAGCCTGTCCTGTTACTTCTCATCGGGGCTCCCGTAGCAAGGTCTAATCCAAGAGGCTGGGTACCTCAAGGATCTTGCCCCTCATCGCCTATAGTCCGCCTAACTACAACTTGATGTCTCCCCACATCCGCTCAAGAGGTGCGTGTGCACTCATGGCACAGTCATCGTCTGTCAAAACTTCCTTCTCTGCCTGTGATGGCGGTGCCTTAGTCTCAGAAGACTCTCCCTTACTCTTTTTCCGTGGGCACAGGGTCGCATAATGACCCATCTCCCCACAGTGGAAGCACTTGATCTTGGAGAGATCTTTCTTCTTCCGCTTCTCCTGCTTTCCCTCAGAAGCTAGGGCCACATCCTCCTCCTCCTGCTTGACCTTGACCCCTTTGGTGCTGCTACCTGTCTTCGACTGTCGTCTGATCTCTTCTTGGTGAAGAGCTGCCCACATCTCGTCCGAAGGTAGGAGAGTTGCTCTACCCAGGATACTCTGGACAAACACTTCCAAATCTTCTAAGACAGCATTTAGGGTTGTCCTCACCATAAGCTCATGATACGGTGTTTCTCCTATAGCAGTCAAATGGTCTCGGATCTCATTTAGTCCTTCGAGGAAGGTGTCAATCAATTGACCCTTCTTCATCTGATACGACCTCATCTGGTTCTCGAGCAACATTCTTCTCTGCATAGAAGTATGCTGGTACAAGTTCTTGAGAGCCTCCCACATCTCAACTGTCGTTTCCTTCTCGGCTATATGTGGTACCATATGATCCTTGACCCCGTCAACGATAATGCACTTGGCCCTCGCCATCGCCGCTTCGTACTTGTCGTTATCATTTGGGTTGACTGCGACGTTCGATGCTCCGTCCAGTCTATGCTGAGTCTCTACTTCCCATCTGGAAGTTCTCTTCTGGACTCCCTTTGAGTCCTAATTTCCCTACTGCGAATCCTTCTGTCGCTTGTCGAGATGCCCCCCACTCTGATTGTCTTGTGCAACTGCACTATTGTTCCAGGTTCCTCGACTAGAAACCTTTGGTAAAAACTCCTCTGGCCATGCTCTATCAGGTACTATTTTGACTACAGTACCTCACCAACTCCACTCTGCAATATCTCTGCACCCTTCTAGACTCTAGCAACTGCCTCTCTGTGAACTGCGTCATCCCCTCTCTTCCTCACGCTGACCCTGTGTCACTCCAAATGGGTCTGCGTCAGCCCTGGGATGCCCTCTGGCCCTCTACGTCAGCAACGCTAGCCTCCCTAAGGCTCTACATAGCTCCAGGCTGCCTCTGCGTGACCCTGCATGAGCCCTTGCTGGCTCCGCGTCACCCTCCTTGGCTACTGTGCTGCTAGAAACAACTTTTGTCACCTCGGGGCAACTGTTTTCTACTGCTATTGCTCCGCTCAGTGATGTCCCTTAGTCCTCCTGTGATCTGCAATCACCCTCTGATACCATGTTGAAGTTTCTAAGTTTACTTAGTTGAAACTCTTCATGCACTTTTTCTGATTTATTCCTACCTACTTGTTATTTTTCTTTAACAAGTTATTTACAAAGTAAATACTAAAAATAAACACCAATGCATTCTCAACATATTACAGATCAGCAACTAAAAGAAACGAGAACAAACACACCACATGACACCATTATTTTTGGACCAATGTCCCTGGAAAAACCCAATGCGGGAAAACCGGTGTAGCTATCTCAGGTTTTTCTTATTAAGCAATATCAGAGTACAATCTGGGTGCCAAAACTGACCTACCCAACAGAGAATTTCCTTAGCAGCTATACCTCACAATTTGAGAGAAATCTCCTCGCTGAAACCCCGAAAAATCCTTATGGCAGTTCCTCGGCACAAAACTGCTCCTGCAGCCCCAGCATTTGCCCAATCTGGATTGCGTCAGCCCCTCTCTGTCCCACGCTGGCCCTGTGTCAGGCTTTCTCGGCTTGCATCAGCCCTAGGAGGCCCTACATCAGCTCTATGAGCCTCTGCGTTAGCTGCGCTGGCCCCTTTGTTGCTCTGCGCAACACTTGGTTGCCTCTGCGTAGCCCTGCGTGAGCCCTTGTTGGCTCTGCATCACCCTCCTTGGCTGTTGTGCTGCTCTCCTGGCACAATCTCTGCCTTCTCTGTTTCTCTGTACTCAATGCCCCTCAGCCTCTCTCCCGATCACTGATTCTATCTCTCTTAGCAAACCCCGCTCTAGAGAATAGAATGCCTGATCATCTGATGAGTTCTCCAAGTGACCCTCAAGCCTCCTCTTATACTTTTCTTGTTGACATCTCAATGGTCGGGATTAAGTCCCTAATCAACAACTAAGATTAGATCTGGCTTGATCCATGTCTTTTGGACCACTCTAACACATATTCATATTAATACACATTAATATTTTATTTTCCCTAAGTTTAGACTTAGGGACTCCATTAAAAATACTAATTATTTTAATATCTCTTGGTCTGTTTAGAATCTGCCCAAACCCTTTTTGGGTATTGGAGATCTCATGTGCCCCAAACTCTCCACCAAATTTCGTGGCTAAAGCACATTCGATGCTACCCCAAATCAACAATGCTCCCCTGGCCAATTGCGTCAACCCTCCTGGTCTCTGCATGAGCCTCTTTTGCCATCCTCAGCCTTTGCGCTAACCTCTCTGTGGCCCGAACTAATGACGCGGTCCCTCTGCGTCAACCCTTCTCTGTTACTTTCTTGCTAGGAACAGCTTCTGTCACTCGGGACAGTTGTTCCTGCTGCAAATTCTCTGCTTCAACGGGTGCCTTCAACTCTCCTATGATCTACAATCACGCTCTGATACCATGTTGAAATTTCTAAGTATTACCCATTAGAAATTTTATTTGTATTCTTCTGGTTTATTTCTCCTACTTGTTAATTACAAAGAAGTTATTTAATCACATAAATACTGAAATAAACACAATACAGTCTCAACCATCTACAGATCAACATTTGAAAGAAAGCAAACACACAAGTGACATCGTTATTTTTGGACAACTCGTCCCCGGATAAACCCAATGCAGGAAAACCGGTGCAGCAATTCTGAGGGTTTATTATTATGCAGTATATCCTTTAGTACTATTAGGTGCCAAACTGGCTCACCTGACAGAGAAAAATAACCGACAGTAATACCTCTATTTGGAAACAGATATTCAGAAAACATGTCCCACGAAACCCTCTCTAGCAACACTGAAGCACTGCATCAGCCCTCCTAGCCTCTGCGTCAACCTCAGAACCCTCTGTGTCAGCCCTCTCAGAAACTGTGTAGCCTCTGGGACCCTCTGCGTCACTCCTGCTGCCTTCTGCGTGGATGACGCAAGCCCTCTTGCCTCTGCTGGGCTTTGCATGTCCTACTCTGGCTTCTGTGTCTGCCTCTCTGCCTCTGCGTTGGTCTCTCAACACTATTCCTACCTTTCTATCCAGTACTCACTGCCCCTCGTTGTTGATCACTGATTCCACTTTACTTAGCAACCCCGCTTTAGTAAATCGAATGATTGATCACTCTGATGTATCTTCCAATTGACCCTCAAGCCTCCTCTTATACTTTTCCTGTTGGTCCTTCAATGGCTGAGATTAAATCTCTAATCAACGGCTAAGATTAGATTTGGATTGATCCATGACTTTTGGAACCTTCTAACCCAATTTTATATTAATACCCATTAATATTTTATTTTTCCTAACTTTAGACTTAGGAACTCCATTAAAAACATTAATTATTTTAATATCTCCCAAACCGGTTAGAATTTGCCGAAACCATTTTTGGGTCTTGGAGATCTCATGTGCTTTAGCCTCTCCACCAATTTTCATGGCTAGAGCACATCCGATGCTACCCTAAATCAACAATAGGAAGAGAAAGAAATAACCAAACTCTTCCATATAAAGATACTAGTCATGAAGACAAAGATTGACGCTCAGTTTGACTCATGATCGCATGCGAATCTCATTGCAGCAATGTTAGTCAAGAAGTTGGGGCTGGAAGTTCGTGATCATCCAAATCCATATCCACTGGGATCAATAAATAAAGATGCAGAGCTTAAGGTAACAAAACAGTGCAAAATTAGATTTGCTATCAGTGTTGATTTTATTGATGAAGTAGATCTGGATGTGGTTCCCCTTGATGTATGTGGAGTCGTGTTTGGGAGTCCATACATGTACATGCGTGATGCAATATTCATGAGGAGAGATAACTAGTACTGGCTCATCAAGGATGGAAAATCGTTCATCATCAATGCGCACAAAGGCAAGTCGAAAATTCCACTGGTAAGTCCCAACCAAGCCAAAAAATTGATCAGTTCCAACAAGAAGTATGTTTTATTGTTTTTAAGAGAGTCAGTCTGAAGAGGAGTCAATAACAGGAAAGGTATCCCTGGAGAGGTGTACAAAGAAACATAAACAACAAGTGGAGGAGTTGTTATAGGCATACAAGGATGTGTTCCGAGAACCTAAAGGGTTACCACCTAAGAGAGAAGTGGAGCACGAGATCCAGTTACTGCCAGAATCCCCACTACCAAATATTGGGTTGTACTAGCAGTTTGTTATAGAAGCAAGTGATGTGAAGAAAAAGTTGCAGCAGCTGCTGGAACAGGGTGTCATTTGACCGAGTGCATCACCATGTGGATCACCCATTATCATTGAGCCAAATAAGGATGGGACTTGGTGGATGTGTATAGATTACAGCGCGTTGAATAAAATCATGCTCAAGAACAGATACCCCCAATCTAGGATAGACGATCTGCTAGATCAGTTGCAGCAAGGAAAGTATTTCACCAAGATGGACTTGAAGTCTAGATATCACCAGGTTCAAGTCAAAGAAGAAGATACATGGAAGACCGCCTTCAAAACCAGGTGTTGTTGCACAGATTGTCATGACAACGCTCAGACTGGGGGTTGTCACTCTGATCCCCGATCCCTCTGTTTAAGCCGTCTCCAAAGGCTAAGGGGGGTAGACCCTTTGGGATAAAGAAAGACCAACTGTGGACCAGTTGAATTGGGAGACACAGCAAGGCAGATTAGCACCTGATTGATTTTAGAAGTTAATGTACCAATGCCTTATGAAGTTAATGATTAAATAATTGTTTATCAAATGTTGTAGAAATATGAACTTTATAGTTCCACCATTAACAATTATTTAGCATCAAATAACCCAAACAAAAATTAATTTTACCAAATGCGAGATAATCGATAAACGCTCAATGGCTTAACAATATTCCAGCAATTAAAATTAAAAAGAAAAAGATTAAATGTTTTAGATAACCACGCAATTTTAAATGCTAACCAGTTATCACTTTCATATAGCTAATCTTCAAATGAACATTTAAGCATGTTTAACCACATAAAAATGATAAATATTAATCCCACATCAAAAATCTTTTAGCCTTAGCGAAATACACCAAAATTTGGAAACGTGACAAAATATGCTAAAACCAAATGCAACACAAAAAATATTTCAAAATCTTTATATTTTTATATTTTTTATATTTTTTTAATTAAAAGAAAAACTAAACAAAATAACTCAACATCTAGATTTAAACCAAATTTAAATCCTAAAGACTAACCCTTAACTTTTTTTATTTTATGAAATCTTAAACTAAGATCCAAAAAAATGAAAAGGAACCTTTTTATTTTTAAGCCATTTATGATTATATATATATATATATATATATATATATATATATATATAAAAAAAAAACAAAACTAAAATTAAAATCTAAACTAAAGCCTAACTATACAAAGTCTAAACTAAATATAACTAAACGTAAAGCTAACACTTAAGCTAACCCAACTATCAAATAAACATAAAAAGAAAACTAAACGCATATATCAAAATAAATAAATCAAACTTATGCTAACCCTAACTTTACCCACGCATAAATCAAAATCGAATTTTTATGACGTTTCTCTGCAGTCTTGCGTGAGAACTTGACAGCGGCAGCGTAGAGGTAAGGAGAGCCAAAATCGCGTGGAGTTGAATCGCAGCGGAACTGGAACAAAGAAAGAAGGGGTTGCGTGGAAGGACAAGAATCTCTAAGTTTTGTGTTTGGAGTTTGTTGTGTATTTGCAGGTCCAGCGAAGAGGAGAAGGCGTGGGTAGTGGCAGCAGATTACAGGTGAGGATGATGAAGGGACCGTGGAAGTATCGCAGGCCTGGTAGCGTGAGGAGCTCAGGTCTGATGGAGCAGTCATGCTGATGGCCAGACAGTTCACGCGCAGGAGAGGAGCGAGATGGCAGAATGCTGGCAGGCAGTGTGGATACAGGCAGATGGCTGTGCGTATGTAGTTGGATGGTGGAATGAGGGTTCAGAAGGAAACAACCAGGGAATGAAGCTGCAGATTGCCCAAGTGGTGTGGGCAGAGAAATGTGAAAATCGAGTTGTGGGATTGCTAGCTGTGGAATGGTGTCGTAGATGGATAGCTAAGGAAGCAGAAAAAATGACCGTGTGCAAAGAATGGTGAACAGAAATTGCACAACCTTCTTGAAAATTTTCTTGTACCACAAATGAAACCCCAGCAAGCAGATAGCTTGGACAGAACCTCGATTCTCTTAAGAAAAATTGAAAACTTGTTGAAGATTATCCCTGCAAAGAATGATGTTGAGGCTAGATCTTACCCTCCGGGGCCTAGATCTGGGTTCAGAACAAGATTATATTCTCAGCTCCAAAACCTGTAACAACAAAAGCAAAAATACCCAGAAATAATATATGCAAGGATTAACACTAAAACCCTACAAATCAATTACAATATTTACAGATTTTCGACTCTAAGCAGTCAGATTTGTCAATAATCCACAGTAATATTTTCAGAATTTCAGATTTACTATGAGATACTTTAGAAAACCTCTCATGCATTCAAAAGATAAACTTAAATGATAAACCCAGGATCAAAACTGGTTGGGCTCTTCAAGAAAATGTTTTTCGAGAGTTGGCTGGTTCAGCCGAGAACTTCCCCAAATGCCCGTTGATCTTCACAATCTAGATTTCCTGCACAGCTCACTTCAACTATCAATAAAGAGGGAAAAAACAGTACTAAAATCCAAATCCAATGGAGATACCTGCCATTATTTTTAGAAATTCTATTACCATTCAAACTCTAATGAGTGAACAAGATATCTGTGTTCAACATCACTCTTCATCAAGCTATTACCAATGGCTGAAAACAAATTTATGCAGAAAAATGAAACATCTTACAGCATTTCAGAAGAGTAACACCAGCAAGATTTCAACCCCAAAGTCTTTCTTTATTGCACAAGAAAAAGATTACAAGAGAGCTTTCTTCAGCACAAGACTCACAGATTGAATGATCTCAAATGACCCCTGACACCCTATTTAAAAAAAAAATTCCCAACGGCTAGTTCGAGTGATCCATGTCAAAATGATCTCGACCGTCGATGAGGTTTAAAATCCCTTTTAATCTCATCCGTCGAAATTTTTAAATGCATTTTAATATATTAAAATTTTAAATTTTGCATTTATTTTTTCAAAATTTTGACTTATTTTATTATTTTTTTTATTTTTTTTTACATTATTTATTTTTAATTTATTTTTAAAATTTTATTTTATTTTATTTTTTATTTTTTAGTTATTTTTATTTTTTATTTTTGGATCCTCGAACTTAGCCTTTGGAAAAATCACCTAGGACCTAGGACTTATGAGGGGATTAAAACATTTTCTAACCCTCAAGACACTTTACATCATGACTTTTACAATTTTACATCTCAAGAGGGAAAACCCATTTGACATAGACTCTCATAGACCACCCAGTTCTGCGACACAAATATAATCTAGCAGATCAAGCAATTCATAATAACCTAACCAAATAGTTAGAATTATTTCCAAATTACTTTTACATAGACTTGAAGCACACTAGGACTCCCCTAAGATTCTAATGACAAAATTCATTCTGGCTTTGGGGTTAGGCTGAAGGAAAACTCTGCCGATCATGGATCGGTGAGACAAAAAACTTTCCGGAATGTAGATTACCACTAGAAAATTAGGTTCGCCTAGGCAATTTACATACATGACTCAGATATACTAAGATTATTTACAATTTACACATGCAGACTGGGTTTACAAAACAACATGATCGGGTCAACGACGACTATCGAATGGCATGGACATGTCTATTAAGCACTATCCCTTTTGCGAAAAAAGGGGGTGTACTACTATGGGTACTTGACACGTAATGGTCAACAATAGGCAAAGTTTGTATGAGTGGTTAGTTATGCCATTTGGCCTATGTAATGCACTAGATACGTTTATGAGATTAATGAATGATATACTGCGCCATTTTCTAGATTCAATTGTTATTGTCTATCTAGATGACATACTAGTATATAGTGCTACCTGGGAGGAGCATATTTCACATTTGACGTAGGTTCTAGAAACATTGAAGAAGCACTAACTACTAGCAAATCTCAAGAAGTGTGAGTTTGCGCAGCAGTCCTTGGTGTATCTTGGGTACATGATCGGTGGAGAGTTGAAGATAGATCCTTCCAAGATGGAGGCCATCATGAAATGGTCAGTGCCTACTAATGTTTCTGAGGTTAGGAGTTTCATTGGGGTAGCACAGTACCTGAGGAAATTCATAGCCTCATTTTCAGCGATAGCAACACCGCTCCACGCCATAACAGCAAGTGGCAAGAGTTTCCAATGGGGAAAAGGTCAGCAGAAGGCTTTCGAGGAGTTAAAGAAGAAGATCAGTCAAGCACCAGTTCTGGCATTACCAAACTTGCAACGGCCCTTTGAAGTGGAGACAGATGCGAGTGGGTATGCTATGGGAGTTGTCTTGATGCAAGGAGGAAGGCTCGTTTGCTACCATTCTGAAGTATTTCATGGGGCAGTTCTTAACTACCCTACCTATGATAAGGAGCTCTATGCCATGGTGCAAGCTGTGAAGAAGTGGAAGCACTATCTGATGGGAAAGGAGACAGTAATCCACACAGATCACTAGCCGTTACAGTACTTGTAGGCCCAGAGTAAGCTACAGCAAACCAGGCATTACAAGTGGATGGGGTTTTTACAACAATTTCATTTGGTGATCAAGTATAAGAAGGGCAGCACAAACAAGTTGGTCGATATGCTTTCAAGGCCACCCACATCAAAGATTACAACTTTGGGGACTCTTATGCACATGGAGCCATTCACCCATGATGCATACAGAGAGGCATATTCAGAAGATGAGGACTTCAAGGAGGTGTATCAGCAGTTGTAGAGTCAGATTCATGTGCACGATGGTGACAACACTGTTGACTACCATCTCCAGGATGGGTTACTCTATAAGATGGATAAGCTATGTGTTCCTAAAGGTGAGCGTTTGCAGCTAATTAGAGAGGCTCACACCTCCAAGGTTGCAAGGCACTTTGGTGTAGGGAAGACCGTGGCTAACTTGCAGAGGTATGTGTATTGGCCCAAGATGCAAGAGCAGGTAGCTAGGTTCATAAGAGGATGCATGCTTTGTTGTACCAGCAAGCCTAGCAACAGGAAACAGGGTTTGTATCATCCCTTACCTGTACCTACTCGTCCTTGGGAAAGCATTTCCATGGACTTTGTGGGAGGTTTACCGACAACCAGGAAGGGACATGACTACCTGTTCGTGGTAGTTGACAGGTTCAGCAAGATGTGTGTTTTGATGCCTTGTAAAAAGACCATCAGCGGATAAGAAGCAGTAAACATGTTCTTTGGACAGGTCTAGGTGCACTTTGGGATACCAAGGAGCATCATTTCAGACAGGGACACAAGATTTCTCAGTGCATTATGGACTACATTGTGGGAGAAGATGGACACAAAGTTGAAGAGATCTACAACATTCCATCCACAAACAGATGGGCAAACAAAAGTAGTCAACAGGACTTTGGTGTAGCTTCTGAGGGGATACAACCAGAAGCATTTGAAGACCTGGGATGAAAATTTAGTATATATACAACATTCTTATAATAGAGCAGTCCACACTTATACAGGAAAGTCCCCATTTGAGACTTGTTTTGGATATTTGCCACCTTCACCTTTGGATATTGCATATGGGAAACAAGGAGGAGTGAAGGAAATTCTTACATGAGATGTTTTGAGGGCTGAAAAAATTATAGAGAAGATCAGGCATATCCATCTACGAGTACCGGAAACACTACATAAGTCACAGGAGAAGTATAAGGTCAGGCATGATCACAACAGAACAGATAAATTATTCAAGGTGGGAGACAAAGTATGGCTACAGTTGAACAAGGAGAGGCTGCATGGGCCTGGTAAGAAAATCAAGGCTCTAAGGTATGGTCCCTTTGAGATACTGGAAAAGGTAGGTGATAATGCCTATCGACTCAGTCTACCACCATATATGTGCATTTATTCAGTTGTGAATGTAGAGAATTTGAAACTCTATGAACCTTCCATGCTAGATCAGGAAGAGGAACAGGTCCTACCTTCTGTGGAGGATTTGGCACCAGACGCTTAGGCAGTGTTAATAGAAGATACAGTTTTACAGAAGAGGTCCAAAACTACAACACAGGGGCAACATGACCTTTGGCAGATTGGCTTGAAGGGACAACTTCTAGGAAAAGCTAAATGGTACACCAAAGAGAAGCTGGAGGAAAAGTTTCCTCACCTCATTCTGTAAAAGCTTTTGGGGACCAAAAGCCTCCCAAAATGGGGAGGTGTGATCCAAATTGGATCATTATATTGTTTTTCATCCATCTTAATGCATTTGTAGTCGAAAAAGTGGAGGAATCAACTCACCTGACCATTTTTACTAGCGAGACCTAGTTTGGCAAAACGGGGTCTGAAACCTTCCAGGAGCTTTGAGGCATCAAACGACATTTTCTTGGGGTAAAACTTTACTGCTTTAGCGTGGCCCCTTTTCACATTCGTCTACACACAAAGACCTTTCTAACGGCGCAAGAAGCGCGTCCATCAAAGTCCGTATGCAAAATTTATGTCACTCAGAAGTTGACCTTCCTGTTTTCACACCTATAGTTCGGGAGAATGCCGCGTCAGCCCCCATTATTCATGGAAAAGGGGCTAGCCACGTGTTTGTGATGTAAAAGACTCTAGAAGAGTCTATACTATAACTCTAGTTAAGAGGCTATGTAGTCAAACTTAACCACTAGTAGGCTATTGGGCTATGTTATAACCGGGCCACTAGGAGGAAGAGACATTCCATTCTTTCGAGAGCATTTTGTTCCATAACTAAGCAAAGATAGCCATGAGAGATAAGAGGTAGAACACACAGAGAGGATTTGTGCATTGTAGCAGCCCACGGGCCATAGACATTACTCCTTTGTACCTGCAACCATATTTCTAGACAGAGAAAGAGAGCGAACCGGCCTCACCTTCCAGCAGGGTTTTCTCCCGAAAGGGTTTCCTAGAGAGCATATCTTGTGTCTTGTGCATGTGTGTGTTTATTTTGCCGTTCTCTACTCTTTTGCATAATTTCCATTTGCATGCATGCACTAATTACAGTTAAAACCATGGATCTTAAAGTTTAATAAATTGTAATAGTGTAGAATTTTCAGAGTTTTAATATAATATTATTAGATCTGTTGTGACGGATCAGTTGTAGCCTCCAAACTACTCAGAAAATTCGGCCAAATTAGCCACAACCTCTAGACCCCAAACGCACAAAAACACAGTGAGGGATTGGGCTACTACTTTCAGATGGCCTAGGTGTTGAGAAATCTAGGGCATCAACAGTTAGGTGATTTCTCTATTTATGATAATTGCTTGTGATAGAATTTTGCTACTTGATAATGATCTTCTCTTTCTTGTAATTATTATTGTGTTCTTTTCATCAAGAAAATTACCATATCATGAACAAATAAGGAGACAAGAGACACAGTATATAGGCTTGTCAGCCAGGGCCAAAACCTCTCACTCTTTGAGAGGAAAACCCAAAAAAAATTCTTTTTGTAGATCTTCAATTGATGAACACCAAGACCATGACTCAAACCCTTGACACTAGAGTCCACCCAAGACCAAGTCACTAGCCTCCTCTCTAATGCTGCTCTTCTTTTTCTCCATCTCAACTTCCTTCAAAATCTCAGTCTCTTCTCGTAGATCTGCAACCTTACCACAAAAATCCTTGAAGACTTTCACTCCTTGATTAGTCTCCTTAAGAGGGAGACTACTTTCACTTCCTTACTCGGCCTCCTTGAGTGAAGTCCCTTTCCAAACTTGATCAATGAAAACTGCGATCTATCCTTGCCAACTTCGAACCTGCTCTTTCTTGCATGTGTGAGGGTAATCTGGCCCAAAAACAGTCCTCTAAAGATGACCCTCTCCTTTGCTATCTTCATTTGTTTCTCGTTGTCTTGGAGGCTTCTTCTAAGATGTAATGCGCACTTCTTTTTGGAGACTTCCTTCACCGAATTGCTTGGCATCAAATGAGGCTGAGCACTGCTATATATACTTGTTTTCTCATGTCCCTTAGGCTGACATGATCACTTGGAGGAGGGTCGACATCATCTTCTAGATTTCTCCCTTCGTTGTAGGCCGACTTGAAGAGGGCTAGTGACAAGGTCTTGGAGGATGACTTTACATAAACAAGTGTGACTCTTTACAATGTGTAACATGTCTTCATTACATGACAATGACTCTTTAGACTTTTATGACTAGATGACAAAATTCCTAAGGGCTCTCAATGGGAGCCTATACTAAAATAAAATCTCTTGCTCATGAAACCCATGATGCAAGCATTACAATAATTTTATTTTTCTTCTTTACATCTCTTACATAAAAATCACAATTACATGTCATTATGAAGACCGAACCTAGTTACACTTTTCAACATTGGGAAGCTCTAAAAATGTGCACTTCCTTCCCTGGACTAACGTACGCACAACTCAGAAGGAATTGTTGCTACCAACCAATCTCCCTCCAGAAATCCCTCCAAAACTCCCCTGCAAATGCTCCAGTGATACCTCCAAAATTCCTCGGCAAGTATTTGTTAGCTTTTGTAGCATCGGAGGTGTACTAGTCTCGAAATTTTGTGGAGAGGATAAAACACATGAGTTCTGCAAAACCCAAAAATCGTTTCTGGAAATTTCACCTAGAAGTGTCTCAATTAGATTATTAATCTATTTTTAATATTTTCTAAGTCTAAACTTAGGAAATCTGGTTAATTAATCAGTATTGATTGAGATTAGGTGTCAGTGATCTAGAAAATCACACGAACCGACAAGGAATTAATTTGGGCCCTTGATTAAGTTTTAATCTTGGTTGTTGGAGGTCCAATAGAAGATTATAAGAAGAAGTCGATGGGTAGATGGAGAACACACTGGAGACACTTGAGGAGTTTGATTTCCTTAGCAGTTCAATTTCCAGAGAGCAGCAGCAGTTGCCAGAAAGTCGGAGATGGAAGAAGAGATAGTAAGGGGCAGAGGCAGTGAGGCCAAAGAAAGTTTTTCCAGATCTGGTGTAGTGCATTGCAGAGAAAGGTCGAGATTTCTCCAAGAGGCTGCGTAGAGGTAGTATAGACCCTCAAAGAGCAATTCAATTTTTGATGAGGGGTAGACGTTTTCAGTTCTAGAGGCCAAGCAGAGGTTCCAGAGTGTCGGAGAAGCATTTTCCCAGTCAGCAGCAAGACGGCTTGATCAACAGACAATTCAAGTAGCACATGTGGCAAGCAACATCAGGTTGACGTAGAGCCTACGCAGGCCCAATTGAACAACTTGCTTTTTAGTAGCAATCAAGTACTAGGATTTCTCGAAGTGAGGGTAGTTTCCCATGAGTTATTTTTGCCAGTATTTTCTCTGTAGGATTGCCAGTTTTCGACATCCAAATTGTACTCAGAATTTCTCACTGCTACATAACAATAAAAACCCTCAGTTGTCGCTCCGTTTTTTCAAGTTGGGTTTTTCTGGGGACATTTGTCCAAAAATAACTATCATATTTTATGTCTGTGTGCTAGTATATTCTCATTTTCCAACATTGTTTTCTTCCGCAGTTTATTGGTGAAAATCACAGTGTGAATTATTTGATATTTGTTGTAGCAGATAAATTGTTAAATAAATTAACAATTAGGAAAATAATTTCCAGTTGTTGTGATAGATGAAATTTTCACATGGTATTAGAGCGTGAGTGATCAACTGGGAAGCTCAAAAGTGGATAAGGGAATTTCGTTGTTCAGAGGGAGCAGCAAGCCAAAATTCTCAGACTACACAGTATCCAGACAAGCGTTTGATTTTCAGTTGCAGGTTGGCAGAAAAATCGATTTGCCCAGAATAGTGATTCCAGTAGTCAGAGGGAGCAGTCAAAGCTCATATTTTCGCTGAGCAGATTCCTTGGTTGGACGCAGAGGGTTTTGCAGCAGCAAAATAAGCATCGGGTGGAAGAGGAAAGCACACACAACAGAGGAAAATTTTCTCTCAAGGGACTTTGAGCTTCAGAAGTTTGATTTTTCCAAGCAAATTCGAAGTATCTGAGTGCAGATTTCTCACTCCAAAAGGGAGTGCATATAGCAGATCCAGCAACCAAGCAAAGGGAAAGAGGGAGTTTTCGATAGATTCAGAGATGGCCACAACTGGGCTCTGAGATCAGGATAGGTTGGAGGGAGCCTCCAACTATGTCATTTGGAAGGCCAAGATGTCCTTCCTTCTGGATGAACATGGCCTGAAGACCTATGCAGAAAATGTGGTAGCAATTCCACAAGACCCTGATCAACAAAAGGAGTACAACAAAGAAATGGCTAAGGCAAAGAGTATGATTTTGGATGGAGTCCAGATCATGTAGTCTCACATGTGGCAAACAAGGGAATGGCCATGGAAATGTGGGATGCTCTCTTTGAGCTATTTCAAAGTTCTTCCGAGCAGGAGAAGATGTTTCTTTAGGAGAAGTTGAGGAACACCAGGATGCAGAAAGGCGAGAGCATAGATGCCTTTCTCACTCCGATTCAAGAGGTTCGAGATCAATTTTCAGTCGGCACCCCAACTAATAGAGCTTGTATGATTGGCACTGAATAGTGTCTCAAAGGATTGGTAGGTATTTTTCTAGAGTATCTTGGGAAAAGATACCTTGCCAAAGTGGGACAAGATGTGGTCTGATCTACAACAAGAGGAGTTGAGGAGGGCTCTGTTGAAGAGTACCATCAGTGGCAGCAATAGCAAGGGACCAAAGAGTGAGGAGGAGAATGTGGCCCTAGCATCTAAGGGTCCCAGTCAAGGGCAGGGGGAGTAGAAGAAGAAGAAGGACCTATCAAAGGTCAAGTGCTTCAAATGTGGTGAACTTAGTTACTACAACACGCAATGTCCTCTCAAAAATAAGGACAAGCAGGAGAAGTGGACCAGATAGTAGCATTCGCGGAGATTCACAAGTTGTCCTCCAGGCTGGAGGAAGAGTTTGCCATGTTTGCAACCATACCTTCAAGGGGAGAGGTGGGGCGATTTGGAATTGTAGTCCCAAAGATTGCAAAGATAAGGCAGGGTCCATTGAGGAGTCCACTTCATGGATCATCACCTAGCTATGGGGGCCCACAATATTCAATAGCAGGATGGATCAGTGTCAAAGATGCAGTCAGATTCCTTGGTAGACAGTGCAATGGCTAATAGCAGTTAGATGATTAGGAGACAGATGCATCATACTGAACACAGATGATTCAGTATTTTAGATGCTTCTTAGTTGAAGTTGTTGCAGTTGCAGCAGCAACGGTTGAGGAGGAGTTGCAGTGTAGATGCAAGGTTGGCAATAGTATGTCAGTGTCGTCAGCAGTACAGATGTAGCATTAGAGTTGCGTAGTGGTTGGTGGGCAACGGTCAAACATCAACAACATGAGAGAGGGGTGATACAGAGACAGGGTGTTGTAACAGCAGTGGTGCCGCACTAGAACACGTTCCTCACTAAGAGGGAGTGTTAGTTTTTGTAGCATCATAGGTGTTCTAATCTCGAAACTTTGTGGAGAGGCTAAACACCTAATTTCTCCATAACCCAGAAATAGTTTTTGGAAATTCCACCTAGAAGTGTCTCAATTAGATTATTAACATATTTTTTAATACTTCCTGAGTCTAAACTTAGGAAATTTGGTTAATTAATCAATATGAATTGAGATAAGGTGTGGATCATATCGAAACTCACACAGATCGACAGGGAATTAATCTAGGCCCTTAATTAAGTTTTAATCTTGGTCATTGGAGGTCCAACAAAAGATTATAAGAAGTCAATGGGTAGATGGAGAACACACTAGATACACTTGAGGAGTTCGATTTCCTTGGCAGTTCGATTTCCAGAGAGCAACAGCAGTTGCCGGAAAGCCAGAGAAGGAAGTAGAGACAGTGAGGTCGGAGGAAGTTTTATAGATCCAGTGTAGTGCATTGCAAAGAAAGGTCGATATTTCTCCAAGGGGTTGCACAGAGGCAGCACAGACCTTCAAAGGGCAGTTCGATTTTTGCAGATGGAAAGACATTTTCAATTCCAGAGGCCAGGCGGAGGTTCCAAAGTGTCGGAGAAGCATTTTCCTAGTTAGCAGCAGGCAGGACGATTTGATCAACAAACGATTCGGACAGAACGTGTAGCAGGCAATTTCAAGTTGACATAGAGCCTGCGCAGGCCCAGTTGGACGACTTGCTTTTCAGTAGCAGTCAAGTTTCGGGATTGCTCGGAGTGAGGGTAATTTCCCTCAAGTTTTTTTTCCCAATATTTTCTCTACAGGATTGCCAGTTTTCGGCATCCAAATTGTACTCAGAATTTTTCCCTGCTACAAAAATAATAAAAACCCTCAACTACTGCACTAGTTTTCCCAAGTTGGGTTTTTCTGGGGACATTTGTCCAAAAATAATTGTCATATTTTATGTGTGTGTGCTAGTATTTTCTCAGTTTCCAATGCTATTTTCTTCCGCGACTTATTGGTGAAAATCACAATGTTAATTATTTGAAATTTGTCATAGCAGATAGATTGTTAAATAAATTAACGATTAGGAAAATAGTTTCAAGTGGCTGTGAGAGATGAAATTTTCACAGTATCTCTCCCCAACTCCACAACTCCACACTAAAAACAAGCCCAACTAGAGACCCCCTGCGCACAACCAAAAAGCACCAAGAATACATCCACGAACTCCCAGTACTTCATCCTTGCAAAATACCCCCAAATCTCTAGCAAATACCAAGACCAACTATTAATTTTAGGACAACAATGGTATGTTCTATGCTTAGAGCAATTTTACTTCAATTTTCTTTATTAGCCCAATATCATATCCTGTATAGCAATCACATCAACGTGATAGTAAAATGTAGATAGAACATGAACAATAACAATAGAAGACAAGTGGACACAAGAGGACACAAGATATGGCACCAGCCAGGGACAAACCCCAAAGCGAGGAAACCCTTGATCAATTCTTCTTATAATTCTTCAAAAGTTCAGCAGAGAGAGAGAGCGTACAATTTGCCATATTCACTTGCCCAAATTGATCAATCAAAACAGCAGAAACAGAAAGCCCTAACTAGAAAGTCAACGCTAGTCAACAAGGCTGAAATTGACCTCCAAAACAGCTCGGTGAACCTTAGTCAACGCGGCCTCCAACAGCAAGATAATGCAGCCCAAAACAGTTTGAAAATAACCAGTCAAATCTAGTCAACAATAGTCAACGCAACAACTTGAATTAGGGCAGTCAACATTGGTCAACGCAGGGGTCAAACTGCCTTGGTTTTTGTGACCAAAACAGTGGCTTTCCCAAACAGAAGTCTCCCTCACAAAACAAAGTCAAACAGGGTCAACGCTGGTCAAAGTTAGCCTCCTGAAATTTCGGACTCCTGAAATTTCGGCCTCCTGAAATTCCGGCCTCCTGAAATTTTGGTCAAATCTGGTCAACACAGCAACTAGAAAAGACAGTCTTCCTTTCGCACATGTGGAGAGAGAGAGAGGCCCAGAAATATGTAACTAATCAAGATGAGAGAGAGAGAAAAATGAATGAGATGAGATGCCAAAATGAGGAGGCACCTTGTATTTATATGCAACGTTGAAGGCTAGAGGAGGCTAATTTGATCGCTAGTCGACCTTGACAATTTGTCCATAATCAAAATAAATTCATAACTTCATTTGTACATGTCAAAATTGGATGATCTTTAGATCAATCCTACACTGCTCGGAAAGAGGAATCCAAGAAAAATATCAGCTGCCTCATCAGTGCTGTCAAAAGTGATGTTTGGCCCTAGTTGCCAAATTTAACACTCCCTTGCAACTAGGGAGAACATCACCTGCCAAACTGTCTGACAATTTGTACCATCCCTGTCACTGCACTGCTCTGTTGAACCATGAAGAAAGAAGAAATGATCGAGAATGTATCATAACATTCTCCACTGACCAGAAGTCAATCTCCAACAACATAGAGTGTGAATGTGTCAGACCACTCTTAACTGACCCGTAGTCAGTTTCCATTGATCCCAGATCAATATCAACATCCTAGTATAGGGAGTACGGTAGTACACGATGCATCCATCAGTAGTACTATGGTACCTATCCTCATTTCCCTACTCATTGGCCACATGAGAGGTACTTCCCATGAGTCCCAGATTGCATGGGTAGGATGTGCCGGTAGGAGAAGGTGAACCATTCATCCTGCTCATATGCCATAGAAGAAGGTGAACCACTCAACCTATGCATATGTCATCATGGGGTATCACATGGGAAGGTGAACCATTCACCCTGTACACATCGCACCACTAGGGGAGGGTGAGTCACCCTATGGTCGCTCATCACTCCAAGAAGTACCCCAAGACCCCGGAGCTCCCAGAGCTCACTATCCATCTCATACAGAAGTCTCATAAGAGGGTCTCTCCACGACTCCAAGTCATTCACGGACGGTTAAGAATTTAACCTTCCCGAGGGGCTTCATAAGAATATCGACAATCTACTCATCGGTCCCAATGTGTTGGAGCCTTATTGCTCCCCATTATACCATATCCCGGATAAAGTGGTACCTAATATCAATATGTTTGGGGCGGTCATGAAACACGAGATTCTCTTAAAGACGAATCCCACTCTAATTGTCGCAAAAGATCACTGTGGTATCCAACACATGTCCAAACAACTCACTAAAGAGCTTCCTCAACCAAACAGCTTCACAGGAGGCCAAACTAGCGACAATGTATTCAGCCACAGTGGTGCTTAAAGAAACTGACTTTTGCTTCCTGCTCATCCATGATATTGAAGTAGAACCTAGATATAAGCAACATCCTGATGTGCTTTTGCGATCCACCACACTGCCAACCTAGTTTGCATCAGAGTAACCATGGAGCCTCACATTCCCGGCAATGTATCTTAGTTCATAAGTTAATGTTCCCCCGAGATATCTCAAGAGATTCTTGGTAGCAATCCAATGTATATGATGAGGCTCAACCATAAATTGACTCAATGTGTTCACTACAAAACATATGTCCGGATGGGAGTTCACCAAGAACATCAGGGCCCCTATGAGTTGACGATACTCAGAAGGATTTCCCAAATCGGGCCCAACAGCACTTCCGCATAACTTCTTGAAGTTAAGTTCCATCGGAGTAGTCACGGACTTGCAGTCCACCATCCCAAATCTTTCAAGTAGCTTCACAACATATTTTCCTTGAGAAAGGAAAATCTCCCCTGGCTTTTGCCAGACCTCCAACCCTAGGAAGTAATGCATTAATCCTAGGTCCTTCATATCAAATTCGGAAGCCAACTCTCTCTTACATTGATGAATAAGAGGGTCTACACCTGTAAGAAAGAGATTGCCCACATAGAGTACCAAGATGAGAGGTCTATCATTCTCAACCTTAAAGTAAAGGTTTGTATCAGCTTCACTTTTTGTAAATCTCAGCTTCATCAGATAGATATCAATCCTCTCATAGCAAGCTCGGGGTGCTTGCTTCAACCCATAGAGGGTTTTCTTCAACCTGCATACATGTGTCTGACAATCTTGAACTTCAAACCCCTCAATTTGTTCCACATAGACTTCCTCCTTAATTGAACCATGCAAGAAGGCAATCTTGACATCCATCTCATGTAGATTCCATCCTTGTGAGGTAGCAAGGGCTATAATCGAATGGATGGTGGTGTAGCGAGCAACAGGTGCAAATATCTCATCATAATCTACACCTTCCTTTTGAGAGAGGCCTCAAGCAACAAATCTAGCCTTGAACTTCTCAGCACTTCCATCAGCGCCATGCTTGATCTTGTAGAGCCATTTAGAGGTGACAACAGATTTGTCTTGGGGTCTAGGGACCACATCCCAGACATCATTCTTCATAATTGACTTGTACTCTTCGTTCATAGCATCCTTCCATACTTGCTGCTTCACATCTTCTTCGAATGAGCAAGGATTAGACTGAATAATGGTGCTCATAGCAATTAAATACCCTTGGTACCTATTAGGCTTCTTGCTTTCACGAAATGTCCCCCTCAGTGCAACATGTCTCTCGAAATCTTCAAGAGTTTCCCTCAACCATGAAGGTCTGCTTTTCGAGGAGGGCCCATGAGGAGGAGGATCAATGGGATCCATCAGTTCTTCAACATCGAGCATCGGCTCATCCTGCGAATCTCCCTGATTTCTTGCATTTTCTTCTTTGTCCTTCCTTGGAATAGGAAGGTTGCTAATCTTCCTTACGGCAGCAAACTCATCGAAGGTGACATCATGACTCAACTCTACTTCTCTTTGACCAGGCACATAGATTCTATATGCCTTAGAAGTTTCACTGTAGCCCACAAAAGTTCCTTTCTTCCCAAATGCCTCCAATTTACTTCTCTTTTCTTTCGGCACATGAAAGTATATGGGACTAGCAAAAATTCTAAAATGAGAAACATCAGGTTTCTTACCGGTGAAAACTTCTTCAGGGGTTTTGGAGTCCAATGCTTGATGAGGACATCGATTTTGAACGTACACAGCAGTGTTGGCAGCTTCTCCCCATAGGAACTTTGGAAATCCTTAATCATGAAGCATGGCACAAGTGGCTTCTATAATGGAACGATTGTTCCTTCCAGCAACACAATTTTGCTCAGGAGTATATGCAGTAGTAGTCTCCCTCTTAATGCCAGCTTCCATGCAATAGTCATTGAATTCATTTGACTCATACTCAGGTTCCATTATCGATCCTCAATATCTTGATCTTCTTCCCTGTTTGATTTTCCACCAAGGCTTTTAAGGCACAGAACCATGAGAATATTTTGTCCTTCTTCATCAAGAAATATATCCAAGTTTTGCGAGAGAAGTCATCCACAAAGACAATATAATATAAATATCCTCCTAAAGATGTCACAGTCAATATACCAGATAGATCAAAATGAACCAATTACAAAATGTCTGTGGTCTTGCTATCACTTGAGGGAAATTGTCCCCTTGTATGTTTTCTCTCGGCACATCCTTGACATACACCTTCATGCTCTATTTTGAATTCGGGCATACCTGTAACCATCTTCCTTGCATCGGGTAGAGCCTTATAGTGAAGATGAGAAAACCTTCGATGCCATAGTTCGGATTGAAGAGATGTGTCGCAAGACATGGCTCCCGATGGACTTCCTCCAACTTGATATAAACTGTCAACCCTGAATCCAAGAGTAAATGCTTCTTTGAATTTCTTTTCCACACACGTACCGTTCCATCAATGAATGCTACCTTGAATCCTTTATCTTCCATCGCCGAGATAGACACTAGATTCTTCTTTAGATCAGGTACATATAGTACTTCTTGAAGATGAATGGTGTTACCTTGATTCAATTGAAGAGTAACATTCCCAACTCCCTTCACAGGATAGGTGGCATTGTCTCCAAGGATAATTTCCAAATTTGTATCCTTCTCTATCATATTTGAAAGAGCTTCCTTGTACCCGGTGAAGTGCCTTGAGGCACCACTATCAATCAACCAATTTCCCAAAGTATCCAAAGGAGAGGCAGTAGAGAGGGCAGATATAAGATAAAATTCCTTTTGCTTAGAATTTACAACATTAGACTCATCATACCTGGAGTTTCTTGTTCTTTTAGAAGCTCGATCATTTCCAAGTTGAGTAGCGGAAGCATTCCTTTTCCCTTTGTTGTTGAACCTGCCATTCCTTTGATTGTTGTTGTTGCCCCTGGAATGATTGTGATCATCATCATGAGATGTGTCCCTTCTATTTGGACACTCCCTAGCATAGTGACCAAACTTGTTGCAAACAAAGCATCTTCCCTTCCTTCCATTTTTGAATCCCGGTCTTCCTTGACTTTGCTTCTTTGAACCTGCATTGTTCTTCCTCTTGGCATGAGCGGAGAATGCGGTAGGATTATTCCTATTCGAAGGCATCTCCAATTCCATCATCCTTGTTTCTTCTTGAGAACATCTAGTCAGCGATTCTTCAAAACCTAGAAATTTGTCGTTCTTGAGAGAATAGTAGTGTTGAACACATGTCATTCGAGAGGAAGACCTCCAATGAAAATGATGTTGAAGTTTCTAAATTTACTTAGTTTAGAAACCCTTCATGCACTTTTTCTGATTTATTCCTACCTACTTGTTATTTTTCTTTAACAAGTTATTTACAAAGTAAATACTGAAAATAAACACCAGTGCATGCTCAACATATTATAGATCAACAACTAAAAGAAACAAGAAAAAACACACCACATGACACCATTATTTTTGGACCAATGTCCCCGGAAAAACCCAATGCAGGAAAACCGATGTAGCTATCTAAGGGTTTTCTTATTAAGCAATATCAGAGTACAATCTGGGTGCTAAAACTGACCTACCCAACAGAGAATTTCCTTAGCAATTATACCTCGCAGTTTGAGAGAAATCTCCTAGCTGAAACCCCGGAAAATCCTTCTGGCAGCTCCTCAGTACAAAACTACTCTACAACCCCAGCGTCTACCCAATTTGGACTGCGTCAGCCCCTCTCTATCTCACGCTGGCCCTGCATCAACCTTTCTTGGCCTGCATCAGCTTTCTGGGCCTTTGCGTCAGACACGCTGGCCTCTCCGATGCTTTGCGCAGCACTTGGCTGCCTCTACATGGCTCTGTGTGAGCCTTTGCTGGCTCTGTGTCACTCTCCTTGGCTGCTGCGCTGCTCTCCCGGCACAATCTCTGCCTTCTCTGTTTCTCTGTACTCAATGCCCCTTAGCTGCTCTCCGGCACAATCTTTGCCTTCTTTGTTTCTCTGTACTCAGTGCCCCTCAGCTGCTCTCCCGATCACTGATTCTATCTCTCTTAGCAAACCCCGCTCTAGAGAATAGAATGACTGATCACTCTGGTGTATTCTCCTAATGACCCTCAAGCCTCCTCTTATACTTTTCTTGTTGACATATCAACAGCCGAGATTAAGTCCCTAATCAACGGCTAAGATTAGATCTGACTTGATCCATGTCTTTTGGACCACTCTAACACAGATTCATATTAATACACATTAATATTTTATTTTCCCTAAGTTTAGACTTAGGGACTCCATTAAAAATATTAATTATTTTAATATCTTCTGATCTATTTAGAATCTGCCCAAACCCTTTCTGGGTATTGGAGATCTCATGTGCCTCAACCTCTCCACCAAATTTCATGGCTAGAGCACATCCGATGCTACCCCAAATCAACACTCTCTCTTAGCAAGGACTGTGCTCTAATAATACTCCTTACTGAGTATTACTCTGATCATCCGGCATCAGTACCTGTGCTAATGCTAGGCCTTCCTGCCCAACATCCTCCACACTACTGTATCCTGTACTGTTGCCCATGGTTCTGCCACTGCCACTGCTGCATCTATATGACAGTTCCCTCTGCATCCGTGCTGCTGCTGGTCCTTTCTCCCAGCACTGCATCTGCACTACACCTCCTCTCATCATGTTGCATCGTGCTGCCCACTACTACACTGCAACTCAGTTACTGAGAAGTAAGTAACTGATCTCCCAACTAACCTCCTTGTTGGGCTAGAAACACCCATTAATGTTGAAGCTCCCACTGCCGCTGACAAGTGCTCCCTCTCTCTAACCTCTACGCTACTGCAACAACTCCCTACATCTCACATCGTTGCACACCTCTCTGTGCCTCCCTGCACTGGTGCAACACACTTGTGTCTCTTGCATTGTTGCAGCCTGCTAGCTCTGCACTGTAGCTCTCTCTGTCGCTCCATCCGTATCCGTCTCTACCCGACTCAGCCAGTCCTGCTACTCCTCGACGGGGCGTCGGTAGCAAGGTCCAATCCAAGAGGCTGGGTACCTCAAGGATCCTGCCCCTCATCGCCTGTAGTCCATCTAACTACAGCTCGATGTCTCCCCACTTCCGCTCAAGTGATGTGTGTGCCCTCATGGCACAGTCATCGTCTGTCAAAACTTCCTTCTCTGCCCGTGCTGGCGTTGCCTTAGTCTCAGAAGACTCTCCCTTACTCTTCTTCCTTGGGCACTAGGTCGCATAATGACCCATCTCCCCACAGTGGAAGCACTTGATCTTGGAGAGATCTTTCTTCTTTCGTTTCTCCTGCTTTCCCTCGGATGCTAGGGCCACATCTTCCTCCTCCTGCTTGACTTTGATTCCCTTGCTGCTGCTACCTGTCTTCGACTGCTGTCTGATCTCTTCCTGGCGAAGAGATGCCCACATCTTGTCCCAAGGTGGGAGAGTCCCTCTGCCCAGGATACTCTGGACAAACACTTCCCAATCTTCTGAGACAGCATTCAGGGTTGTCCTCACCATAAGTTCCTGATCCGGTGTCGCTCCTATAGCAGTCAACTAGTCTTGGATCTCATTCAGTCCTCCGAGGAAGGTGTCAATCGATTGACCCTTCTTCATCTGATACAACCTCACCTGGTTCTCGAGCAACATTCTTCTTTGCACAGAAGTACGCTGGTATAGGTTCTTGAGAGCCTCCCACATCTCAACTGCCATCTCCTTCTCGGCTATATGTGGTACCACATGATCCTTGACCTCGTCAAGGATAATGCACTTAGCCCTCGCCATCGCCTCTTCGTACTTGTCGTTATCATTGGGGTCGACTGGGATAGCTATAACCTTCAAGGCAAAGTTCTTGACATGATTCCTATCAAGCACTGATAAGATTCTGGCCTTCCAGACTACGAAGTTCGATGCTCCGTCCAGTCTATCCTCGTCTCTTACCTCGTGTAATGCCATGACGCTCCTCTACTTCTCTCCTGGAAGTTCTCTAATCGACTCCTCTGAGTCTCTACTTCCCGTCTGGAAGTTCTCTTCTGGACTCCCTCTGAGTCCTGATTTCCCTCCTCGAAATCCTTCTGTCGCTTGTTGAGATACCCCCTACTCTGATCATCTTGTGCAACTGCACTGCTGATCCAGGTTCCTCGGCTAGAACCCTCAGTAACAACTCCTCTAGCCCTACTCTGTCAGCTACTGTTCTGACTACAGTACCTCACCAGCTCCACTCTGCAATATTTCTGCAACCTTCTAGACTCCAGCATGTGCCTCTCTGTGAACTGCGTCAGCCCCTCTCTGCCTCACGTTGGCTCTGTGTAACCCCAGATGGGTCTGCGTTAGCCCTGAGATGTCTTGCATCAGCCCTCTGGCCCTCTACATCAACAACGCTAGACTCTCTAAGGCTCTGCGCAGCTCCCGCTTCTTCTGCGTGGCTCTGGTTGGCTCTGCATCACACATCTTGGCTTCTTTGCTGCTAGAAACAGCTTTTGTCGCCTCGGGACAATTGTTTTCTGTTGCTATTGCTCCGCTCAGCTGATGTCTTCTAGTCCTCCTGTGATCTGCAATCACGCTCTGATATCGTGCTGAAGTTTCTAAGTTTGCTTAGTTTCGAAACCCTTCATGCACTTTTTCTGATTTATTCCTACCTAATTGTTATTTTTCTTTAACAAGTTATTTACAAAGTAAATACTGAAAATAAACACCCATACATGCTCAACATATTATAGATCAGCAACTAAAAGAAACAAGAACAAACACACCACATGACACCATTATTTTTGGACCAATGACCCCGGAAAAACCTAATGCGGGAAAACCAGTGCAGCTATCTGAGGGTTTTCTTATTAAGCAATATCATAGTACAATTTGGGTGTCGAAATTGGCCTACCCAACAAAGATTTCCTTAGCATCTATACCTCACAGTTTGAGAGAAATCTCGTGGTTTAAACCCCAAAAAATCCTTTCAACAGCTCCTTAGTACAAAACTACTCTGCAACCCCAACATTTGCCCAATCTAGACTGCGTCAGCCCCTCTCTATCCCATGCTGACCATGCGTAAGCCTTTCTTGGCCTGCGTCAGCTTTTTGGGCCTTTGCGTCAGACATGCTAGCCTCTCTGGTGCTTTGCGCGACACTTGGCTACCTCTGCGTGGCCCTGCGTGAGCCCTTGCTGGCTCTGCATCACTCTCCTTGGCTGTTGTGCTGCTCTCCTAGCGCAATCTCTGCCTTCTCTGTTTCTCTATACTCAATGCCCCTCAGCTGCTCTCCCAATCACTGATTCTATCTCTCTTAGCAAACCCCACTCTAGAGAATAGAAGGACTGATCACTCTGGTGTATTCTCCAAGTGACCCTCAAGCCTCCTTTTATACTTTTCCTGTTGACATATCAACGATCGAGATTAAGTCTTTAATCAACGGCTAAGATTAAATCTGGCTTGATCCATGTCTTTTGGACCACTCTAACACAGATTCATATTAATACACAATAATATTTTATTTTCCCTAAGTTTAGACTTGGGGATTCCATTAAAAATATTAATTATTCTAATATCTCCTGATGTGTTTAGAATCTGCCCAAACGCTTTCTAGGTATTAGAGATCTCATGTGCCCCAATCTCTCCACCAAATTTCGTGACTAGAGCACATCCGATGCTACCCCAAACCAACAAATGAGAGTGAGCTCCTTGTCAGCAATAGCTTCACCATCGAAAGAAGATCATTTTTTATCTCAGTAATCCTCATGAAGTAGGATTGAATATCCTCACCTTTTCCCTTCTTTACATCCTTCAGCTTGTTCTTGAGGAAAAGAATTTGATTTGCATTGCAAGATTTGAACATGCCAAGCAACATGTCATATCTCTCCTTTGATGTATTCAAATCGGAGATGTAAGCAACTAAGTGCTTATGAATAGAATCCCTAATAATCTTCTTGGCTTTAACTTCACCCTTCTTGTACTTTGTCTTAGAAGAAGCTGATGCATTTGAAGGAGGTTCTAGAATCTTTGCCTGCATATAATCCATGACATCTTGCTCATCTAACGTTAAATCAAGAGACATCTTCCATGCATGATAATTAGACTTATCATGAAGCTTATCATCAGACTTTAAGTAGGATGTGCACGCCATTGAGACTTGTTCTTGATCAGTGATTACTCCTCTTAGTGATTGTCTTTCACTCTTGCTTGGGCTTTGTCTTCACCTCAGCTCTGATACCATGTTAATTTTAGAATAACAATGGTATGTTCTATGTTTAAAGCAATTTTACTTCAATTTTCTTTATTAGCCCAATATCATATCCAGTATAGCAATCACATCAACATGATAGTAAAATGCAAATAGAACATAAACAATAACAGTAGAAGACAAGCCAACACAAGAGGACACAAGATATGGCACTAGCTAGGGACAAACCCTAATGTGGGGAAACCCATGATCAATTCTTCTTATAATTCTTCAAAAGTTCAGCACAGAGAGAGAGTACAATTTACAATATTCACTTGCCCAAACTAATCAATCAAAACAGCAGAAACAAAAAGCCCTAACTAGAAAGTCAACGTTGGTCAACAAGGCTGAAATTGACCTACAAAACAACTCGGTCAACCTTGGTCAACTCTGCCTCCAACAGCAAGATAATGCAGCCCAAAACAATCTAAAAATAACCAATCAAATCTGGTCAACAAAAGTTAACGCAGCAACCTGAATTAGGGCAGTGAACGCAGGGGTCAAACTGCCTCGGTTTTTGTGCCCAGAACAGCAGCCTGCCCAAGTCTCCCTCACAAAACTGAAGTCAAACAGGGTCAACGCTGGTCAAAGTCAGCCTCTTGAAATTTCAACCTCCTGAAATTTCGGTCAAATCTGATCAACACAACAGCGAGAAAAGATAGTGTTCCTTTCACACGTGTGGAGAGAGAGGCCCAGAAATCCGTACCCAATCAAGATGAGAGAGAAAGATGAATGAGATGAGATGCCAAAAGGAGGAGGAGACAACGTGTATTTATATGCAACGTTGAAGGCACGAGGAGGAAAATTTGATGATTGGCCAACTTGGACAATTTGTCCATAATCAAAATAAATGCATAACTTCATTTGTACATGTCAGAATGGGATGATCTTTAGATCAATCCTACACCACTCGAAAAGAGGAATCCAAGAAAAATATCAGTTGCCTCATAAGATCTGTCCAAAGTGACGTTTGGCCCTAGTTTCCAAATTTAACATCCTCTTGGAAGACCCGGAACCAAGGGTGCTGAACAACACTATGTGAACTTGGCTCAACAGCTCAAACATACAAGGGGTTCGACCCTCAAATTGGAAAAAAGTCCCAAAATGAGGCCCTCCACCTCTATTTATCTTTGTTGCCCCCTTTCTTCTCCATGTGGGTCCTTCAAGTCAAATTCTCTCCTTTTTGTCTTCCCACAAGTCGAACTCTCCTAAGGGGTGTGAATTCCCTTTGGAGTGGCCCCCACATCCCACTTTACTCTTAATTTATCTTCTCTTCTAATGTTTGGGAGCCTTCTTTCCTCAAAATGTCAAGTGGGGTCCTCGTAACCCACTTTTCCTAAGTCAAGTATGCCAAAATGCCAAAACTCTGCAAAAACTTATTTACTTAGCAAAACTTGCTAAGTGGGGACCTTACACCTTTGGGCAGGAGGAAAGCCAAACTAAAGTGTAGAAGAGGGTTGGTGAGATGACAGTGGCCTCCTCCTAGTTACACCAAAGCCTTGCTTGAGCTTTAGGACTTTATCTCAATTCTTCCAACCATAGATAGCACGAAGAGACTTCTAAATGTATTATACCAGCACGCACACACAGTCAACCCTTAGAATTTTACTGTGGCCATGCTGAAGTGTAGATTCTGTGATTTAAAAAGAGTAAGTCCCAATACCCCTGTTGCTTCCTCCTGCCACAGCAATGTGCACCATGATGCTGTCCGAAAACTTACTGATTCAGAGAAACAAAGGTCCAGAAATGTTCTCCAATGATTTCAAAAAAGGACCAGCATTTTTGGTGGCAACAAGTCCTAAAGTTAATAATCCACAGGACTTGGGTCCATGGAACCTCTAGAAAGGAAAAATTGACAAAAGTTACAAGGGAAGGAACCATGGAAGATAAACATGAGTATATATATACATATATTGATCATCTTAATTAATTATTTGTCTTGAATAAACATCATCCACTTCATAGCACTATGCATTCTAAGGTTGCATGGTACGAAAAGTCTACATCTTCACATCAATAGTCATAGCCTCATCATAAAGAATAAACCTACAACGCATACTAAGAGCAGAATTGCATCCATATGCTTAGAATCATCAAAAGAAGTAAAATTAATTACTAGGTCTTGAATAAACATCATCCATATATATATATATATATATATTAATTATTGGGTCTTGAATAAACATCATCCACTTCATAGCACTATGCATTTTTAGGTTGCATGGTCTGAAAAGTCTACATCTTCACATTAATAGCCGTAGCCTCATCACAAAGAATAAACCTACAATGCATACTAAGAGCAGAATTGCTTCCATATGTTAGAATCATCAAAAGCAGAGAAATAAAAATAAGTAGAAGTATGCTTCTTTTCTATCTTTTTGTGAAGATGGATGAATCCATACTTTAACATGTGGCATCTCTTGTCGAACTAGCTCAATGACACGTTTGATTAAAAACTTTCCAAGATTGATTCCAGCTAGACCACGCTGTAAAGAGCCAAAAACATTAATATCAGTCAAAGCTATCATACACAAAACATAAAAGATAAATTATATACATATAAATTTAAGCCCTTGCATCTCCAGAATGTATTCCTCAAAGATAACAAGGATCCTATAATCCATTGTGGAGAACTGCTGCAATTTTCAACATGAATAGCAAGGAGCAAAATCAAAATAATTTGAGAGCTAAGAAAAATGAACATAACCCAAGAGAAGTCCTTTGGATAGATGTAAAGATCTAGATTTTCTAAGAGAAAATTAGAGGATGAAGAATAAGAAACACCATGCTATTGCAGAAAAAGAAGCATCCAAACCTTATATTATCATTTTATAATTTAGAAAAAAACCAGTGCATGCTGTAACATAGAGGAATGGAGAACTCAATCAGAGTACAAAGCAAGCCTGAGTTGCATAGAACAAAGGAAACCTAGAATTTGTAAAAGATGTCACAGTTAATGCAATTTCAAGCAATTGGCCAAGCCATGTTGCCTCTGGATTTCCCAATGTAACTTCCTTTAACCCTTTAGCATGGCTTCATACACTAAAACAGAATCACTGCATGCAGAGTTGTACTGAAATCAAAACATTGAAGATATTGAGCAAGATCTAAGGGCAAAACAAGAAAATATAGATGGCCCTTGTCAAATTTCGTGATAGAACAACAGGGACAATAATTATTGAAATATACAGAAAATGGAAAGAGAAATCTTAACAATCTTGAATATCCAGGAAAATGAAGAAATAAAAATTGAAGTTTAAAAGTCTGTGTGCATGTATCTGTGTGTCTGTACATATATTTATGGGTTTATAAACACAGACAAACAAATAAATGTACACGGACTTCTCAACTTCAATTTTGATTTCTTGATTTCCTGTAAATTCAAGACTGTTTTGTCTTCCCATTTCCTGGATAGAAACATGTGCATTTGCATAGAAACATAGAAATAGACATGATTACGCACATACAGACACAGACATACATGGGTTCATATATACATGCAAGCACACACAATCAACCCTTAGAACAGATATGCACTGGGAAGCATGCCTCAATTGCTCGGTGGAATTGAGCATAGCAGAATCACTTGTAGCAGTGGGTCTCTATCTTTCTTGAGCAGTGGATCATACCCATCGTGGATAGGCAGCTGAATTGATTTAAGGGGATCCAGTTACGGCAGTCTAAATGAGGAGGAAAATTCTGTATAGCAGTGTACTTCATCATAGTCTTTACTCATTCACACTGTGCATTTCCAGTGTTTATCATTATAGTGGTCCCATTCTCTCTTTCGGCAACTTGAGATATTGCACTCTGATTGTGTTAGTTGCAGATTCCAGGTTCTCTCATTGATTGTGCATGTAATTCCCTTGAATTCTCTTAATAAAATTGTTGGTGATGTATACTTTAAGTTGCAAAGTATTGAGTTGGGATCTTCATTCACTATATGCTAAGCACTATTGCAAATTGTTTGTAAAATTGTTCACAAGCAAACTGTTTGTCAAAATGTCCTTGAGAGAAATTTAAGTGCTATTGGATTATTTAGGAATTAATGTGACAGGGCCTTACAGTGTTCCAAAATCCATTCAAATTTACTTAAAAGGGATATTACAGTGGTATCAGAGTTGCGCATCCTGCCAGCCAGACGGGATTAATAGTGAATGATGGAGTTTTATCAAGCAATCAGCACTCTTCCTGAACCAGTACAACAGTATGCAGGTTGGTTCCTTGACAATATCGTTTTCATGGAGAGAAGAACAGAGCATAATAGTAGACCTTTTTCAAAGGGATTCCATGCTACTCTTCAACACAAGCAACCAAGAAATCAACAAAAAGAAGAGGAAGTGGGAAATTGGCTGGGGCTTGGGAATGTATCTTGAAAATATGATTCCTAAGCCTAGAAACCCTTATGGAGACTTGGTCTTTGTGTGATCATTGTGGAGTCAGAGTTATAAAGTTGTGGGATCACATGGGACCAAGTGGACTCAAAATTAGGTCAAAGAGGTGGAATTGATCACTCAAGAATGGGCTTCACCTAATTGTAGAAGAGAAGAGGTTCAATGGACAAATCTTCATAGAATAGAATGCAATGATCCAAATGAGGTCACTAGCCAAGGGAAACCTAGTGCAAGAGACGATTCTTGGGCTAGGGCTTACAATATCTCGAGATTCCATTGTCGAAATATTGCGAAATTTGGAGAGCCTCTAGAGAAAACCCTAGCACAATAGAGGACAAGAGATCAAAGTCTTTTGATGGCTAGAATGTGAGATAATTGATGCCCTAGGTGACCTATGGAGGCTAGGCCTAGAGAGAGAAGGAGAGGTGAGAGAAATAAGCTTTGAAAGTGACCACCTATGGAGGATTAGTGCCTTGTCCTTTGGGAGAGATGGAATCAAGGAGATTTTTGTAATGACCCGCCTATAAATAAAATACGAGTATTAGCATACATATGAGACCTCCATACGATAGCTATGTATGCATGGACCCACATGTATCACACTATATGTAAACTAGTTACTACAGGAGGAGATATAAATTAAGGTAATGAATTAATACCTTACCAGAGTATCATATATATGATAAATCCTTAAAACCAACAGAAAATGTTAATTTTAAATTACAAATTAAAATTTACAATTTAAAATTAATAAAATAATAATATAAATTAATTAAAATTATAAATTTAATTAATTCATTAAAATAATAAATAAACTTTATTAAATCAAAACTACGTATCCAAATAAAAATCAACGAAATCAAATGAGATTTGATTTCATAAAAGTTACACGTAACCAAAATATTGACACGGAGATGAGAAGAAGGCGGTGGATGAGGAAATAAAAGAAGGGAGGAAAAACCATTTTTGGGGGGGAATTTTTACGGAGGAAAGCAGAGTTGAGAACAATTTTTGGATACTATAGTACAGCTATGAAGGGAACTTGAGTCTTGATTATACTAGAGTTTTTGGGCACAGGGGAATCAGATTGCTTCAATTGGAAAGCTTTCTGAGACTGAGTACCTAGGTTGTACCCGTTTCGGCAGGGAGGTTTTGGCCGTTTTAGTAACATAATCAGACAAGAATTACAGCAGAGCAGACAAATTTGTAGCAGAGAAGACAAGTTTGCAGCAGTGCAGACAATTTTGTAGCAGAGCAGACAGGTTGGTATTCATTAGATTAATCTTTCAAATTCAGTATTCAAATTTTCATGTTCTGGTATTAAAAAAAAAAAATTTACAATCAGGGTTATTACATTTTGGTATCAGAGCAATTTAAACTCTCAGACCTGTTAAAATAAGGTTATAGTCATAATAAATAAGAAATATAAATACTGTAATCAGTATTATTTTCGAAATTAAGGTTACAGTCATAATAGATAAGAATTATAGACTACATATGACTATATATGAGAAGAAATTAGAAAGTAGTGGAGTCATAGTCCACAGAATTTGTAAACCGAGGAAGCAGTAAAAATATATTACGCAAAAGATAATGGTAAGTTATGGTGTTAAACTGGGAATGGAGTCTAGCCATACAAGCCCATGGCTCCAATTTTCAAACACTATATTGTTGGACTGTAGTATGAAAGCTCGTCAATTCCGCTAGCTATAATTACGCAAATTTATTTCATTTTTCAATATGATTAGAAACAATATTAAATTTGGTTTTGAAAACTTGACTAATTAAAACACAGATGGATTGCTCCCTCTAAGCTAAAATAGGGAATTACTTAAAATTATCGACCTCAGGTTGTTTGACAGTTACGCGAAAGATACATAATACAAGTTTTGGTTTAATGGTAGGTAGATGTCAATCATGACAAAAATGACTTTCTCCGGCCAATTATTCCAAAGAACAGTTCCTCACGTTGCTCTTATATGACTGACGAACAAAACCTTTAAGCTCTTCTACGCTATTATCAACACTGAAATTTTTGTTTTTACCTGGGTCAATTACGAATTAACCTACATAAGTAATCCAAGTTCTATCCGGTAAAGTTTACCGGGGTCAATTATAATATAAACTTATATATAAATTTATATGTTATATAAGGTCAAGGCCGGAACATTATGCCAACGACTCGCGCAAAAGATATGCAACCGATGTTGATATTACTAACAATTCATATATATAAATGTGAAAACGAAATGAAGGAGAAACTCTTAGAGTTTACCGAAGAAATTTTGGTTGGTGTATCATTTATATGCTCAGACAGAGGGCTATCGTTGAGTGTCACCGAAGTTTATTTTATTTTATTTTTAGTTTTCAGAAGCCCAACTGAAGAAAATAAGTTCTCAGGGCATCGCTGGTTACTCTATACAATTTTCATTTCGAAGAGAGAATGTTGCGAAAACATCACATGATGAAATATTTGCATTGAGAACTGTGAGCCCAAATTTCTGTAGGAAGACTATCAGGATGTTCAATAAGTGACATGTTCAGGGCAGAAGAAACCAGTCCTGCTGTCAATGGAGCACCAGGATGTCTCCCTCATATAGCAGAAATTGGTGTTGGAGCTGACATAGTCCAGTACTCCATGCCAATATTTAAGTTGATTGTCAGCCCTGTAACTGAAACCCCTGAATTCGAAAATTTTTTGAATTCTTTTGCAATAAAAGGGTGTCTGCCATTGGTGTGTGATATGCCTGGGTTCACTGCGCGCACTCCTTAGCCTGACAGAAGTAAGTCTAATATATACATCACCTAATTTAAATAAGACCGCATCGCATACCATATGCTAATCCACCGCTATCCTACGCAAAAACTTATAAAATAATTCCTCATTGCATAAACTGGGGTCGATTTTATATGCAGAGTGGGCTTTAGAGTTTACAAGTAAATACGAGGCAAGATATTCGACACCCGCCCAACTAAATGGTGGCGTGCTAAATTATTGCGTGAGATCGGTAGATTATCTGAAGCGTAATGGATAACATGCCCCGTGGACTCTTGCGTTGAAGACTATAAGTCACGATATAAACTATCGTGTTAATGAATCATCGACTCATTCATTACGTTTGGGGGCAGAGGTTCTGGTACCTATAACCAATTCGAAGCCCAATATTCCACTCATAAACGGGATTGGTGCCCAGAGATGTTATTTTAAATATAGGGCTCCACCATATTAAAAAAAAAAAAATTACTATTTAGTCATATTTAATTATTATATGTTTTAATTTCTATAATTTAAATTTTATAAAATAAATAAAATAAGCATTAGGCTATATGACTAAGAAGTATGAAGTGGTAATAATTTTCTTTTTAAAAAAATAAAAAATTAAGGCTATAATTTCTATAGTCATAATTTTATGAAAATTTTAAAGGTTATAATTTTTGAAAACATAATATTTGAGATTATGTTAAAAAAAAATGCATTAGTATAAGTATTATTACATATTATGATAGAATACCCTGCATTAGGACAAGGAGGTCACGAGACCACCCTCTTTGACTGTGGTATTAATAGGACTTGCCTAGCAGGTAAAAATAGCAAAAAAACTATACTCGTTTGTAAATTTGAAATTATATGTTAAATCTGAAAATATATTTCAAATTTTCACAAATTTATTATGTATACAGGGAACACTACGATGGTAAGGACATATCAGCGACGACGACGTGATCAGGCAACATCATTGTCATTAACACCACCACCGTCATCATCACCATCGCCTCCAGCGAGACCATCACCAACACCAATTGCTCCAACATCAAAATTGACCGTGATAATGCACTCATTGGAAGCCTTATTGGAAACATTAAAAGGGTCGACAATGGCTAAGACCAAAGAAGAGCAACCTCAACCCTTAGAAACCAATTTAGCGGAACCAAAAAATTCTGAGTATAAAAGATCAAAGGAAGATATTTCTAGGGAGCTACATAAAATTGAACTCCTGGAATTTTCTGGAGGACGAGTTGGAGAATGTGCTGAGGCATGGTTAGAAGGAATGAACAGATGTTTTAAACTAAGAGAGTACTCTTCTTCTTCAAAAACAACAATTGTCGTATTTCAATTAAAGGAAAGTGCCTTGATTTGGTGGGAAAATTTGGAAAAACAACTACACCTCACAATGGATAATGTCCCTTGGGAATTGTTCGAGGAAAGATTTTGTGCTAAGTATTTACTTCCATATTTTCAAGAACAACAAGTCGGGGCCTTTCATACATTAATTCAAGTTAATAAAACAGTGGAAGAATATGAAATAAGGTTTATGGAGCTTGTGAAATACATTCACTACTTAGATTTTGATGAATGTCAAGTTGAACGCTTCATATTTGGGTCAAACCCTCGCATCAGGACCTTGGTTAGGTTGTGGAAGCCATCATTAATAGCCGAGGCGGTAGAATGTGGTCGTTATGCAGAAGAGCATCTAGGAATCAAAAAGGATGTCAGGCCAACAGAACCTCTACAATCAAGGTTTCCATGAAATACTCCCCGAAATTTCTTCAGGGGAAGCAGCTCAAGACCACCACCTTATGGTAATAAATTTACCCCAAGAAGTGTAGGAGAAAGAGCTCCCATGACACTTAATACTATAGCCGCTGAATCATCAAACACAAGTCCATGGAAATCTCTTGGAACTGCTAATAGAGGAAGAAATACGAGGGGAAGTGGCATGAGAGGGCGAAGCTCTTTATCTAGAAACTCACAATATGATTGAAGAGGACCGACCCAAGTTAATTGTTGGGGATGTGGAGGACTGCATTTTCAACGTGATTGTCCAGAAACTTCATCAAGTATATTGCATAGGACAGGAAAATAACCAAAACCAAATACCCAAGGCAATCATAGAATCCATGCAATAGTCAACAACAATCAAGCAACATATCAATCCACTGTAGTGGAATCCTCAAGTATTATTGATGGTATAAAATTCAAAATCTTATTTGATACTTGTGCCACAGATAGTTTCATTTTGTCATATGCATTAAATAAATGTGGGTTGGCAACTCGCAAACAAAATAATTTCAGACAGGTAGAAATGGCCTCAGGAGAACTCCAATCCATAGACTTAAGTGTGGAACAATGCAAAATTGATCTAGGGGTCTGTTCGACTAAATTGAAAGTTTATGTCACAACCCTAGGAACTTATGATCTTGTCATAGGTATAGATTGGTTAGAAGCTCATCAAGCTTGGGTAGACTGTTATGGAAAAAAATTCTAGGTATAAATGATGAAGGAGAGGCGATCTAAATTCAAGGTATCAAGAGAAAAGTATCTTTACGTTACATATCAGTAATGAAAATGAAGCGTTTCTTAAGGAAAGGTTGTCAAGCATACACAATTCAAGAAGTAAGCAAAGAAAAAGAACTATCCTTAGAACAATATCCGGTGTTAGCATGTATTTCCAAAGGAACTATCAGGATTACCCCCTGAGAGAGAGCGAGATGTCACAATAGAATTGAAACCTGGTACTCAACCGATTTCTAAAACACCTTATAGAATGACAGCTCCAGAACTTCAAGAATTGCAAATTAAATTGAAGGAACTACTGGATATAGGACACATTCGACCCAGTATATCACCTTGGGGTGCTCCTGTAATTTTTGTCAAGAAGAAAGATGGTTCCTTAAGATTATGCATAGACTACCGAGACTTGAATCGAGCTACAGTAAAGAATCGGTATCCCATGCCTCGAATTGATGACCTCTTCGACCAAATGAAAGGAGTTGTTGTCTTGTCAAAAATTGATTTACGATCAGGCTATCATCAGCTAAGGACTTCGGAAAACAATATTTCTAAGACTGCATTCCGAACACGCTTTGGGCATTATGAATTTACTGTGGTACCATTTGGGTTGACTAATGCACTAGTAGTTTTCATGAACCTTATGAACAGCGTTTTCCGCAAATTTCTTGATCAATTTGTACCAGTTTTCTTAGATGATATTCTCGTCTACTCCAAGAATGCGAAAGAATATGAAGATCATTTATGGATAGTATTATCCTGCCTCAGAAAACACCAGTGATATGGAAAGTTATCCAAGAGTTCTTTCTTTAAGGAAAAGATTGATTACTTAGGTCATATCATATCTGGTGAAGGAATCTCAGTAGATCCAGAGAAGGTAAAAGCAATCATGGAATGGCCAATACCAAAAAATGCACATGAAGCGTGAAGCTTTATGGGTTTAGCCGACTACTACCAAAGATTTGTGGAAGGGTTCTCCAAAATTGCAAAGCCAATTACAACTCTTCAACGTAAGGGTGTTAAGTATGAATGGACTGAGGAATGTAATAAAGCATTCTTTGAACTCAAAAGACTGTTGACCGGTGCACCAATCTTAAGAGTCCCTGATATGGACAAAGATTTTACTGTATGTACTGATGCATCCAAACATGGGTTAGGTGCAGTATTAATGCAGGATAGAGGAGTAATAGCATATGCCTCAAGAAAGTTAAAACCTCATGAAGAACATTACGCCACTCATGATTTAAAGTTAGCCGTTGTAATACTAGCTTTAAAGATATAGAGACACTATCTAGTAGGGCGAAGCTTTATGCTTAAAAG
This sequence comes from Pinus tabuliformis, assembly GCA_031772625.1. Lineage (NCBI taxonomy): Eukaryota > Viridiplantae > Streptophyta > Pinopsida > Pinales > Pinaceae > Pinus > Pinus tabuliformis. Next base: position 1,285,695,482 of record CM062819.1, read on the forward strand.
CGACCATCAAAGTCTTCAGTATTTGTTCACCCAAAGAGACTTGAATGCTAGACAACGACGATGGAGTGAATTCCTAAGTGAATATGACTTTGGAATATCATACATTAAAGGAAAAGAGAACGTAGTGGTAGATGCTTTAAGCAAAAGACCTCGAATATTTTCCCTCATACCTATCAAAGTAAACTTAAGGCAATGAGTACTAAAACATCTCATAAGAGATAGCTGGTATTTAAAGATAAGATCTAGTCTTGATAGTAAAAAGCCAAAAGAACCTAAGTTTGAGGGATATGAACTAGAATATGATCGAATCTTACGATTTTATAAAAGGATGTATATTTCTGATAACGGGGATCTCTGAGACACCATTCTTAAGGAAGCCCACAAAGCAGTATATTGTGCACATCCCGGAGTAAAGAAAATGTATACTGATACCAAGAAACTCTTCTTCTGGTCGGGCATGAAGCGCGATATCATTCAATTCGTTGCAAAATGTCTTGAATGTCAACAAGTAAAAGTTGATCATTGTCATCCAGCACTTGCAATCTCATGACATTCCTATGACCAAATGGGAAATCATTTCTATGGATTCAATCACTGAGCTACCTCTTACTTCACAAAGACACAATGCTATTCTTGTGGTAGTGGATAAATTAACGAAAAGCACCCATTTCATTCCCGTAAGAAATACTTACGAAGTCGCTGATGTGGCTCGAGTATTTATAAATGAAATTATCAGATTTCATGGAATACCTAAAAAGATTATATCAGATAAAGACTCGCAATTCACTTCAAGATTTTGGACTTGCATGCAATCAGCGTTGGAAACTCAACTAAATTTAAATACAACTTATCATCCTAAAACTGATAGGTAAACAAAAAGAGTAAATCAAGTACTAGAAGATATGTTGAGGATGTATGTGATGGATTAGCAGTCACACTGGGAAATGTACTTATCCTTGGTCGAATTTGCATACAATAATAGTTCCCACAGTTCAATCGGAATGCCTCCATTTGAAGCATTTTACGGCAAACCTTGCAGAACACCGTTAAGCTGGGACGGGTTAGAAGATCGGGTGATAGTAGGGCCAGAATTAATCCAAGAGATGGAGGAACAGGTAAAACAAATTAGACAATGGTTAAAAGAAGCACAGGATAGACAAAAGAGTTATGTTGATACCCACAGAACTGACAGGAAGTATGAAGTAGAGGATCAGGTTTTCGTCCGCATCAAACCAAATAAAATCACTTTCCGATTCAGAAAAGGAACAAAGTTGTCAACCCGATTTATCGGACCATATAAAGTCATGGAAAGAGTTGGACATGTTGCCTATCGTCTGGCACTGCCACCTCACTTGCATAAAGTCCATAATGTATTTCATGTATTTGTATTAAGACATTACATAGCTAACAAATCTCATAACCTTCAATGGAAGGAACTGCAGGTATTGGACAAGGGAATCATATTGGTCGAACCATTACGTATACGTGAACGTAGGGTTTGACAGCTCAGGAATCGTATGGTAGACCAAGTTAAGGTCCAGTGGGACAAATATAGCCCTGAATCGACTACTTGAGAAGATACGGAAATCATATGTCAAAAATACCCCAACTTGTGTTAATTTTGAAGAACTTTAAGCCATATTTTGTATATATTTACTTTACTTTAAATCAGATACTCAAAGCCATTTTGGAATGATCACATATAAACATGAATTTTTATAATATGTTATTCTACTAGTACGTGGATACCAAGATGAAATATGTTATTCAAATTAACCTTACTGAATTATAGATACCAAAGTAAAGTTTAATATTTGATTAATCTTGCTATAAAATTTAAATCATGAATTATGATAGAAATTAAGATATTATAAATTTTGCTTCATTTACGCATATCGATATAATTAATGAGATAGAAATAAAAGAATGATTACAATTTCAATATGAAAGTCGATAACATGAGCAGGACATGACCAAATATGTTGTACTAGAGATAACATGTATGAGCTATACAGAAATTGTTTATTTTATGTATATACTGATGCACATGTTATAATATATGGACAAGTGTTTTTGTTGTAGCTAGTATTGTTACCAAAACGGCCACGTGATGACAAAAACTTCAGTATGATTAAGACTCAATAAACTTCCATGAAAGAGCGTTAACTCAGATTCCACTAGGAGGGGTGGAGGTATTGCCCACCGTTTATCCTCCAAAACCTGGAGTCATGGGAGGACTGTGCGAATCACACTCCCCTAGATGTGTGATGCTGCCTGCTAGATGCCTACTGGGCAATGGCGTTGATATAATCAACATTGATACTCCTGAGAGTCTATGAATGGTTAATCAATATAGCTGACACCATGGCACACTCTAGTAGAGGACGGATAGGATGGAAGCAGAAGAGATTAGGAAGGATAAGATGATTCTAAAGTAGCTTGAAGAATCAACCGGGGCAGGACATGAATATTATAGTTGTAAAATCTTAAAATATTTAAGAAAATAAAAATTTTAAATACCCATATAAAACAAATTCAATCTTGAAATATAAGGACTTATATACTCTCATTAATCACTAATATATTTTATAAACCCTAACCTCGGGATGAAGTTTTTGGAAAGAGGGATGTATGTAATGACCCGCCTAAAAATAAAATACGAGTATTAGCATACATACGACACCTCCATATGATAGCTACGTATGCATTGACCCGCATGTATTGCACCATGTGTAAACTAGTTACTACAGGAGGAGATATAAATTAAGGTAATAAATTAATACCTCACCAGAGTATCATATATATGATAAATCCTTAAAACTAGCGAAAAATGTTAATTTTAAATTACAAATTAAAATTTACAATATAAAATTAATAAAATTATAATATAAATTAATTAAAATTATAAATTTAATTAATTCATTAAAATAATAAATAAACTTTATTAAATCAAAACTATGTATCCAAATAAAAATCAACGAAATCAAATGAGATTTGATTTCATAAAAGTTACACGTAACCAAAATATTGACACGGAGATGAAAAGAAGGCGGTGGATGAGGAAATAAAAGGAGGGGGGAAAAACCATTTTTGGGGAGGAAAGCAGAGTTGAGAACAATTTTTGGATATTGTAGTACAGCTATGAAGGGAACTTGAGTCTTGATTATACTGGAGTTTTTGGGCACGGGGGAATCAGATTGCTTCAATTGGAAAGCTTTCTGAGACTGAGTACCTAGGTTGTACCCAGTTCGGCAGGGAGGTTTTGGCCATTTTAGTAACATAATCGGACAAGAATTACAACAAAGTAGACAAATTTGCAGCAGAGCAGACGAATTACAGCAGAGCAGACAAATTTGCGGCAGAGCATACAAATTTACAACGGAGCAGACAAATTTGCAGCATAGTAGACAGGTTGGTATTCATTAGATTAATCTTTCAAATTCAGTATTCAAATTTTCATGTTCTGGTATTAAAAAAAAAATTACAATCAAGGTTCTTACAATTTTAATGTTCGGAAACAATTCACCCTTTCAAAGAGGCTTTCAAACAACTTCACGTGGCATTAGGGCATGAGAGCAGCTTCTTCGTAATAATTGATGACTTATTGAGATGTATTTAGCACAAATTATCTCTACGAACATTCACCCATTCATACATGGCCCATGACATGATGCAATGTTATAAAACATCACAATTTCCACCAATTCGTATAGAAAAGTAGTAAATTTCAGACTTGTATAGCGAAAATCCCAGCAACATTCATGTGACAAAAGTAAATAACAAGAATAAGCATGAAAAGAGCACTTACATGTACAAAAGAGTATATCCAATCATCATATTATGCGAATAATGAAAAGCCAAGACAAGAGAGATAGATCCAAACATCAAAATTCATCCATATCATCAAACCCGTCCTCCAAAAGGGATAGCGAAAATCTCACAAGAGCTAATAACCCAATCCAAGTGATGATGAGAGAATAAATCACCTCTCATCTATTTATACAATCTCTAATGAATTCGAATGGCCAAATTTGGACTAATAATGCCCCTAAAATTAAATAATGTGCAATAATAACATCCCTTAATGACAAGCCCACCAAGATAACTCAATAATACAATAATAAGTCTCTCAAAAGGGTCGAATGATCAATAAAGTGAGTCGTTGGGCCTTTTGAGAAGGTCTAATGAAGTCCAAAGGGTGTCATGATGTAAAACTAGACTCCCAACATAGTGGATAAGGGGTTGCCCCTTGTTTTCCAAGCAAGAACATGTGGTGCTCCCAAGTGTGTGTGGGGGCACAAAGACATATTCAAAAGGATCGACAATGCATGTAGACCATCTGTAAAGGCTAGGATGATGATATAAGCCATCCCTCTATAGCAGGAGACATCCTTTGAATCTTGGAACATCTGCCAAGTGTATGGTGCAAGTGTGGAGTCGGTTGGGCATAGTGAACCAAGTGCATCATCCTCATTCAAAAGATGGAACAAGAGTAATCAATGGGCAGTGTTGGGGATCCATGAAGTAATCTTTGCTATGGTGGAGGCCCATGGCTCTCAACGCTCACCCTACAAGTGCGGCACTCGGGCTAGGACCTCGTATAGAAAGACCAAGCCCCAAATAGAGACCCCCCTGCAATCTTGCATAAGATCTAGTGTGTCCCCTTGCACTCCAATACAACAAATCATTTGCACAATCAAGTAAAAGAGTATACAAATCATGGAATCAATGGGGCATTTCATGGTGGCATGCCCTTCCATAATGGGTTTTGGCATGTACAAGTGTCTCCAAGCTCAATAAGGGGGGGTTACCCAAGGATCCTATTAGGTGGTTTCATCCTTTAAAGGGGGTGACATGTTCATGATACATCCTTCAAGTGGTAGGTGGCAAATGATAAAGTGATCAAATGGAGTGGGGATCAGGGGAATCATCCAGGTCACATGTTATGGTACAAGGGTAGTTATAATAAGGGAAGCCCACACCTGGGTATATGGATGTGGGAGGGAGCAAATTGTTGTACATGAGTTACCCCGGCCTTTGTTTTTCCACCTTTCTTCATATGTTTTTTTCATTTGATAGATTTTCCTTCATAACTGCTCAGGGCTCCAAGGGATGAGAGCATGTTGTGTAATATATAGCAGTGGATACCCTCTTAAGGTGGAGTAGTTTATTGCCCACCAGGGGTTGGGACAATCATGGGTTCCTTAATGATGGAGGGGGCTCATAGGAACCAGGGTGATGGCCATGAAAAAGGTGTAGAGCTCATGTTTGGCTTTTTCCCACGTGTTAAATTTGTATATCCCAACCATCTTTTGCATTTTGTGGTACATTTCCTGTTGAAAGTGGCCAAACTATGCTTTTTCTTTTCTTTTTAGCTGCATCAACCTTTGGGCATCGTTCCAAGCCAGACCCAAGGTGTGGACAAGGGGAGGGGGAGGCTAAGCCTATTTGGACCTAGTGGACACATGTGGACCCGGATGGGAAAAATGATGAAAGGGGTCAAAATGAGCGGAAAGGGGCGATGTATATGGTGTTAGGAAGCAGAACCATACAACCAAAATCGGGATTTCTCATGTAGTGCCAATCCTAAAGCTAGTGGCCAGTAAAGGAGTTCCCACGGAACTAGTATAGAAGGCTAAACACAAAATCGGGTAGGGGAGACAAAAGCACAGACCTAGCTCACTTTTTCCACCAAATTCCCCTCCACCAATCCATGCCCAAAAGTGTCCATGAAAAGTAAACAAAATTAATCAACTAAATCAACGAAAGGTCATACCTTTGAGATCGAGAGGCCAATTTTCAAACATGCATTCATAACAGATGGGCGAGGGACCACATGGCTTGCTCAAGTGGTGGAGAAAATGGCACATCGAGCTATCTGGTGGCTACAAGGGGTTGTTGGCTATCGACTAATTTTCTCCCATATACACTACCCACAGGTGGTGGGTAACTAATCCAGGAGGATTCCGTTGATTCAGTTGTACAGGTGTTCAAGTGTCGTCATCAGTGTTCAGTGTCATCGTCACTTCAGTTCAGCTTCGATAGTTCGACAGTCTTGGTTATGGATCAGGTTGTTCAGGTAATGTTTATGGTTTTCATGGCACTCAATTGATGTGGGTTTGTACCTGGCTGTCGACTTATGTTCATCGACAATTCCGCCAAGATTGGTCAACAACATGTGTCTTGTCATTCGACTCGCAAGATTTGGTGTCGACATGGTTGTGTTGTCCATTACAAAGGTTCGATGTGTCGACATGGGTGTCGTTCGTTGCAAAGGTTCGATATGGTTCGCCTTCTCAAGATTTAGGGTGTCGTCGTAAATGCTCGTGTCAGCAATATGCTTTTGGTATGTCACATTGTGACAATCCGTTGTACATGAGTTTTTAAAAGAAATCATAAAACCCTAAGCCTAAGCTCAATCTAACCCTAAATCTAAGCATCATATTATCACAACATTACAAATTCAAACCTATGCCTAAGTCCTAGAACCCTAACTATCGCATTAAACCTAACTCTGAAAACCTATTGCATTAAATCCAAACGATGTATTGAAACCTAAAGTCCTAAGTTCAAACCTTGTAACTCTTGGCCTTTGTAAACGTTACAAACAAATGCAAATACAATACACAGTTCCTAACTGCATGCTTAGACGCAGCGAAACCGTCGTGTATGTGACCAGAGACAAGGTTAACCATCGAGGTTTCAGAACCGCAGAGTCGCCGCAGCATCAAACTCTATCGAAAACCGTTGCATGTGACCGAAGAAGAGGGGTTAGGGTTAACCGCCAGTTCTTAACCGCAGCGGAGACGGTGGTCGTTCATGTGAACAGACGAAGTGTTAGCCGTTGGCGGACTTCAGGCTACCTACTAACGGAAACCACGTCGAAGGTGTACACATGGCAACCGTCGGAGTAATGGTAGCTGTAACAGTTGGGATAAGCCGCTAGGTGGCAGGTTTGCAGTCAACCGCCCGGCGTTCACATGGAAGCAGTTAGCCTCCACCCGATTAGCCTGGCCGCCTGCGGTTATGGCTTATCATAATGTTATTTATGGGTTTTTACGGTTCAGTTTGTTTTCAAACTAATGCGATGACCAAGTAACTTACCCTAGGTGGCAAAAAACAACCAGACCGAGTTCCCAAACTCATCCTGGAGCAACCAATCCATCTTGAATTCAACGAAGGAGGTTTTCATGAACCTGGAGGCCTTTAAAAGGCGGATTTGTTTCTTTGAAGAGATTAGAGAGTGGTTTTTTACTTTTGTATGCAAATTCTGGAGGACATATGCGGTTTTGTTTTCAGTGTTACGGGAGCATCCGTGGTCGGTTTTGGAAACCGTAAGAAGCGTTGGAAAGCTGGTTTCGAGAGCTATCTGATGATAGTGATCAGAAGTGCCTACGTGCACATTCAGACTAATCAAATCTCTGTGTAATCAACACCTTCTTCTCATTCTTAATAAAAACGGTCGCCCATCTTGAAAGCGGACCCGAAGACGTAGTCCATCAGGGATGAACTTCGTCATCAATTTTGTTGTCTGGTATAACTGTGTTTTTACTGTTTTCATTTCTGTTATGCATCGATTTTATGTTTAATCAGCTGTCGTAAAGTCTTCTTCTCAAGTAGTTTCCTCGATTTCTGTGCTTTGAGCTAACATTCAAATCATTAATGGTTAATAAATTCTACATCAGTTTTTAGTTTATGATCATTTCAAATCATATAATTTGGTATCAAAGCCGGTTGCGTTTGTAGAATTTGCCATTGAATGTTAACTAGGTCAAAGTCGCAACGAGAACAAATCCTTGAGCAGATCGATCCAGAGATTGGAAAGTGAAAATTCGTTCATAAATCAACCATGTCAGGACCTGATGCAGGTGAAAACATCGAAACTAAGATGAGTGAAGAACAGTTTCAACAAGCATTCTTAACCATGCAGCAAATGTAGGGAGAATTGTACAAAGACAAGAAGGTGAGAGATGCAGCTTTTTCTTCAAAGCCATCGAAGAAGGACAAAGGTAAAGCGAAGACTGATAAACCACCTTCACCTCCATCATCTCCATCATCTTCTTCTTCTTCTTCTTCTTCCAGTGCAAAATCCGAAACAGAAAAGAAACCCAAGAAAACATCTCTTTTGAAACTTGATGTTAAATTTGAGTTACCTGTTTATGATGGCGAAATGAATCCTGAAAAGCTAGATAACTAGATTAAGCAGTTAGAAGTGTATTGTCGCATTCAGAGCATTTCTAGCGATAAAACTAAAATTCAGTTAGCTACAATTAGAATGGGGGGAACAATTTTAATCTGGTGGGAAAGTAAAACTCAGATAAATGTAAAGCGTAAAGGAAAAGTCATCTCGTCATGGTCTAAGTTTTTAAAAGCTCTTAGGAAACAGTTCTATCCTTTAGGATACATGCAACAAGTTGTTATTGATTGGCAGCATCTGAGGCAAGGTAAAGGGAAAAGTGTTCAGGAGTTTACTCAGGAGTTCAGAAAGAAAGAATTGGCGCTTGGTATTTCATTGGATACACATGAAACTTTGTTAAAATACATCGACAGTTTACATTCGTATTTGTAGCATACTTTATTGATGTTTAATCCTGATGATTTTGATGAGGTGTGTGTTCAAGCCATACATATTGAATCAGGTGATAGACCATTCAAGTTTTCATCAGTCATCCAAAGAGTTGTAATTCAAAGATTCTAGTGACAGTAAAGGGAAGAACAATTCGAAGAGAAAGAAATCAGCGATTATTCAGAAGGAAAGACGTACTTGTTCTCATTGCCAGAGAATCGGTCATGATGAATCGAAGTGCTAGAAACTTCATCCAGAACTTAAGCCCAAAAAGTTCCTTAAGGAGAAGGATGAAAAGAAGGCCATTGCAGCAGTCCAGCAAGATCTAGGTTTAGATTCAGGTGATGAAAGGAGGATAACCGCCATGGTTACGACAGGTAAAACTTCTGATACTGGTTCAAGTTCGAAAACTATTGCATCTTCTTCAAACATAAATCCTCCATGTGAGGATAAAAGAGTTGAATTGTTTAACATAAGGATAACTTCTAAGCATACAAAGATAGACACAATGTCTGATAGTGGATCACAGGCAAATTTAATCTCTGAATATTTAGTTAAAAGTTTGGTTTTGGAAACACAGAATCATCCAAGACCTTACCCATTAGGATGGCTAAATAAATCAACTCAGATAAAAGTAACCAAACAGTGTCGATTAAGATTTTCCATAACAGCTAATTACATTGATGAAGTGGAATCTAATGTGGTTCCAGTAGACATATGTGGAGTTGTCTTAGGAAGTCCTTATCTTTATGATCGTGACGCAGTATTTTACAGGAGAGAACATAAATATCACCTTAAGAAAGATGGGGTTGAATTTTTTGTCAGGGCACATCAAAACAAAAATGACCTGAATTCAGTTAATGTTAATCAAATGAAGCGATTAATAAGTTCAAACAAGCGGTTTGTAATCATGTGTATAAAGGATCAACATAACAATCAACATGATTCTTGTTTAAGTTATGCAACTCAGCTTAAAGATGGTTTGATTAAAGAGATAGAAACTTGTTCAGTTCTATGTAAAACCAAACATCTTATTCATAAGCAGGGATTACAACATGAGTTACAGTTTGTGCCTAAATCTCCTCTTCCTAATGTCAGAATGAATCAAATCAATTTAAGTTTGGAACTTAACAGTTGCAGGGATACAGGTCAGTATTGGGGAAAGTCAGTGTTCGATTTCTCTTGTATTGTGTCGCCATGTCATGTCTCGAACAGTTTGGAAACCTCTTTTCAAGTGGAGAGGAAACCTATTTGTTTTCATATCAAAGCCTTTTCTAAAGCAGTGTCAAAGTGTCTAAGGGAAATTTATGCATCAGAGGAAAGTGCTAATCAATGGAAACATCATGTAATAAATGAAGGAAAAGTGATTCAAACAAATCAACAACTAATTCAATACTTTCAGAATCAAACTAAGTTGCAGCAAATTTCACCTTACAGTTGGATAGGTTCATTGTAGCAAGTTCACTTAGTAATCAAGCATCAGGAAAGTATGTCAATTCAAGTAGCTGGTTTGATGTCAAAAGTATCTTTGATTGTCTCTTTCATTCCGCAAAATAGATTGTTTATACATGTTGAGGGTATTAAACAACATCCAGTAGAGATTGTTTTCAAAGATTGTGAATCACTAACTCATGATTCTTCGTGGAAAGAATTCAATTGCCATGTTGATAACAGGTTGTTTGCCCGTCGTCGCAAGTTGTTCATACTGTAGATAGATGAAACACCAACTCGAAAAGCACCATGGTCAGCATCATCCGAGCCATCACTTGCAGGTGATTGATCGAATGTATTGGTACATCGTCAGGTCAAGATGGAAAGAGAGGGAGTTCTACCCTCATCGACTAATTGTTTAGTCAAACTTTTGTGGTCCAAAAGCTTTCAAGTGGACAAGAATGATCCAGGGGGATTCTGTTGATTCAGCTGTACAGGTGTTCAGGTGTCGTCATCAATGTTCAGTGTTGTCGTCACTTCAGTTCAGCTTCAACAGTTCAACAGTCTTGGTTATGGATCAAGTTGTTCAGGTAATGTTTATGGTTTTCATGGCACTCAGTTGATGTGGGCTTGTACCTCGCTGTCGACTTATGTTCATCGACAGTTCCGCCAGGATTGGTCAACGACATGTGTCTTGTTGTTCGACTCGCAAGATTTGGTGTCGACATAGTTGTGTCATCCATTACAGAGGTTTGATGTGTCGACATGGGTGTCGTTCGTTGTAAAGGTTCAACATGATTCGCCTTCTTAGGATTTAGGGTGTCGTCGTAAATGCTCTTGTGTCAACAATATGCTTTTGGTATCGTTACATTGTGACAATCCGTTGTACATGGGTTTTTAAAAGAAATCATAAAACCCTAAGCCTAAGCTCAATCTAACCCTAAATCTAATCATCGTATTCTAACAACATTACAAATTCAAACCTATGCCTAAGTCCTAGAACCCTAACTATCGCATTAAACCTAACTCTAAAAACCTATTGTATTAAATCCAAACCATGTACTGAAACCTAAAGTCCTAAGTTCAAACCTTGTAACTCTTGGCCTTTGTAAACATTACAAACAAATGCGATTACAATACACAATTCCTAACTGCGTGCTTAGACCGCAACGGAACCGTGGTGTATGTGACCAAAGACAAGGTTAACCGTCAGGGTTTTAGAACCGCGGAGTCACCGCAACATCAAACTCTATTAGAAACCATTGTATGTGACCAGAGACAAGGTTAACCGCCAGTTCTTAACTGCAACGGAGACCGTGGCCGTTCATGTGAACAGAAGGAATGTTAGCCGTTGGTGGACTTTAGGCTACCTGCTAACAGAAACCGCGTCGGAGGTGTACACATGGCAACCATCAGAGTAACGGTAGCCGTAACAGCCAGGATAAGCCGCTAGGTGGCAGGTTTGCAATCGATTGCCCGACATTCACATGGAAGCAGTTAGCCTCCGCCCGGTTAGCATGATCGCCTGCAGTTATGGCTTATCATAATGTTATTTATGGGTTTTTATGGTTCAGTTTGTTTTCAAACTAATGCGATGACCAAGTAACTTATCGTAGGTGGCAAAAAACAACCAGACCGAGTTCCCAAACTCATCCAGGAGCAACCAAATCCATCGTGAATTCAACCAAGGATGTTTTCATGAACCTGGAGGCCTTTAAAAGGCGGATTTGTTTCTTTGAAGAGATTGGAGAGTGGTTTTTGACTTTTGTATGCAGATTCTGGAGGACATAGGCGGTTTTGTTTTCAGTGTTACAGGAGCATCCGGGGTCGGTTTTGGAAACCGTAAGAAGCATTGGAAAGCTAGTTCAGAGAGTTATCTGATGACAGTGATCAGAGGTGCCTATGTGCACATTCAAACTAATCAAATCTTTGTGTAATCAACACCTTCTTCTCATTCCTAATAAAAACGGTCGCCCATCTTGAAAGTAGACCCAAAGGCATAGTCCATCAGGGACGAACTCCGTCATCAATTTTGTTGTCTGGTATAACTGTGTTTTTACTATTTTCATTTTTGTTATGCATCGATTTTATGTTTAATCAGCTATCGTAAAGTCTTATTCTCAAGCAGTTTCCTCGATTTCCATGCTTTGAGCTATCATTCAAATCATTAATGGTTAATCAATTCTACATCAGTTTTTAGTTTATGATCATTTCAGATCAGTAACAGTACCATCAAGCTTACTTACTAAACATCAACCCAAGGATCTAGGTGTGTATCCAAGGTCAAAGCTCCAAGACCAACACCACCCTCTCTCTTCGTGTTGGAAAATCCATATAGATGGCAGTCAAACAATTTTCCTCTTAATGACATTAACTTGTGATGTTTTCATTATTATTATTAGATCTCTTAATTATCTTTTCTTATCATCAAGATTAATGCCAAGCAACAAATAGAATAGAACACAAGATGTAGGCACATTGCTAGGGCAAAACCCCCCTCGAGGGAAAAACCCAGACACAAATTCTTCCTTTAGTAGATTCAAGATGAGATGACCAAGACCTTTACAACTTAGACTCAAGACTACCTCCATCCATCAAGTCAACCTTTTCATTCTTCTTCATACTTTGATCCTTGCAATGACACTAAACTTATCACTGTAGCATCGAGTTTACATCTGCTGAAATTTCTAAGTCTAACCCATTAGAAATCCCTATTGCATTATTTGGTTTATTTCACCTACTAGTTTATTCCATTAACAAGTTATTTATACATATAAATCCTTAAAATAAACACAAATGCAACCTTAACTCATATACAGATCAGCAACTGAAATACTAGACAAACACACAAGGGACACTGTTATTTTTGGACAATCGTCCCCGGAAAAACCCAATACGGGAAAATTGGCGCAGCAGTTCTGAGGGTTTTATTATTATGCATATTTCTTGAGTACAACTAGGGTGCCGAACTGGCTCACCCAACAAAGATTGTTACATGACAATAATACCTCTTCTCGGAGACAGATATTCAGCTAGTCTGCCCCACGAAAATCCTTTCGGTGCTTCTCCTAGGCTCTGCGTCAACCCTGCTAGCCTCAGCGTGGCTCCTGAACCCTTTGCGTTAGCCTTTTGCCTCTCTACATCAACTCTCTGGCCTTCTGCATCACCCACGCAGGCTCCTCAGCCTCTGCGCAGTCTCTAGCTACCTCTGTGTGGCTCTTGCTGCCTCTGCTTAGCTCTAGCTGCCTTTGCGTCAACCTGTTCAGACACTGCGCTAACCCTCTAGCACTATCTCTGCCTCTCTACTATGTACTCACTGCCCCTCGCTGCAACAGATGACTTGTTCGAATTTTCTCAGCAAGCCCTACTCTAGAAAATCGAACTGACTGATCAATCTTGGTGTATCTCCAATTGACCCTCAAGCCTCTTATACTTTTCCTATTGAGTCTTCAGCGGCCGAGATTAAGTCTTTAATCAACAGCTAGGATTAGATTTGGCTTGATCCATGTCATTTAGAACCTTCTCACCCAATTTTATATTAATACCCATTAATATTTTAATTTTCCTCAGTTTATACTTAGGAACCCCATTAAAAATATTAATTATTTTAATATCTCTCTAACCGAGTGCAATTTCACCAAACCATTTCTGGGTCTTGGAGATCTCATGTGCTTTAGCCTCTCCACCAATTTTCATGGCTAGAGCACATCTGATGGTACCACAAATCAACATCATTGGGGTAGCAATAAGATAGAACCGAAGTACATCACTGTAATATAATCGAAGTGTGATTACTGTGGTATCACCGAAACTATGATAGAAATAACATTGAGTCACTGTGTTACATAACTGAATTGTCTCCACTGCAATTTGCATTCACTGTGATACATAGCTGAACTAAACCCAAACTTCAACGCAACCTTCTGAAATCCAACCTAGTAATCTCTGTCATATCACCGAAATTTGTGCTCTGAAATGCGAACTTGTGATGTCTGTTGTACCACCGAAACATGCTCTCTAAAATCCTTACCTGAATCTGTGATCACCGAAAAGGATGCTCTGAAATGCGAGCTATGTTATGTGCTTTTGAGTGAAGCCCCTACACATATATTTATAGTTGTTCGACCATCATTAATTAGCCAACATGAAAGTATGAAGACTTGTGTGTTTGTTGTAGGCTGACATGAATCATTTTATGACTATTCCTTTGAGGCTGACTTGAAGGAGTCATTGAGGAGGCTAACTTGATGATGGAGAAGTCTTTTAACCAATAAACAAATTGAATTTGACAACACCCTAAAGCCTACAATTGAGGATTGACCTAATACAAATGCCCAAGCATGAAACCCACGCTTTAATAAGTCAAATAAAATAAAATTATTTTTGCTTTTCTTTTGACAAATGTTTGACTCGAGTACAATAATGAAAACCGAACCTAGTTACATTTTCCAACACTCCCTCTTAACTAGGGAGGTATTCATATTCACATATAATCAAAGAGGTACATGGAAGATCTCAACACATCATCAATGAAGAAGTTTAGGCACCGCAATGCAACAGACTAGATTCCTGACCAGGGCAATCTATCCATTGGTCTCTCAACAATTTAGGCACCGCAATGCCACGAACTAGATTCCTGACCAGGGCAATCTATCCAGGTGGGACTAAGATGGACTCAAGCTTTCAGCCACTCTAGGTACCATCAGGCTTACTTGCTAACCATCAACCCAAAAATCCAGGTGTGTGTCAGAGCTCAATGACCAACGCCACCTTTCCAATTTCGAGACCTAGACATCAATACAAAGTGTCAACCAGATGTCCTCCCAGGCAATGCTTCACTCACAAAGCCTCAACACCCCTTGATCCGTCAAATCAAGGTCCACAAATCGCTCCTGATCAAATTGATCGGTAACCAGCATGTTATCAAAACCTTCGAGAGATTTACCTATACAAACACAACCCCAATCAATAATATACTTTCACATATTCATAAACACAAACCTTTGAGGTTTTCCTGATGTTGCTTCTCAACACGGTAAGCCTATCAACTGAATTTTTTTTCTATTCATATTCGCATACATCAACATATCCTTCAAAATTCATTCTCCAATCAAAACTATGCTCTCTAGGAGATTTCCTTTATTCAAGCTCCCTCTTAAACTCAAGGAGATCTCTTCTATCTGGGCTCCCTCTTAACCTAGGGAGATTTGCTTCTTCTTTTCGTCATCGGAGTTATCATTCACGTCATATCATGCTTATCACATCAATTTTTCTTTCGATCATCCTCATCACCTTGAAGATTGTGTACCTGCACAACTTTGATACAAGTACAACCAAAACTATAGAAGCATGAAGTTAGACATATCAAAAACTTATAACAACAGAAGCATTAGACATATTCAGCAAGAGACTATACTTCAATTTCTTGCACGGGTTTAGTTACAAACCCTAAATCACAACCACAACTCATCAAGATATCAAACTCATTATATCTAGGGTTTCAATATTCTTTCAATGACATGACACAATCTTTCATATAGCAAACCCTAGAGACAAATCAGATTAATACATCTAACAACTATCAAATTTCATATTTTAGACTTCCTACTATGTAAACCCTAGATTTTTATACATGAGCTCCAACAATCAAAACCAATCACAGTGTAATTAACATCATGACTAGCATCTAATAGAGTTTGATGTAAACCCTAGATCTACAAAACAACATCATCTAGAACATCAGACTTTGACTAGGGCTTGTTTCCAAACCCTAGGACTCATGACTATTAACACTTAAGTCAACACATATATCTAGGAACTCATCAATATATCATAAGCACATGATATGTCAGGCAATGTTAGACATATACCATCCTAGACCAAGCTAGGGTTTCAACCAATGGACACATACCTAGGGTTTCATTCCTAGGATTCTAAATACATAACAAGGGTTTCGCTTATAGACCCAACTAAACCCTAAAGATCTAGGGTTCATAGCAAAGAAAACCCTACTATTTCAAAATTTCAAAGGTTCGGGATCTCAGAATAACATCATTCAACCATAAAAAGTTAAGATTTTATGATCATACCGAAATCCCAAACATGACATGATCAACAAAAACTTCAAGTAACATTTCACAATAACCCTAAGCAGGCTAGGGTTTTACACATTGTCACCATACCCTTAGGTTAGGGTTTTCCAGAGAACCTGTCTAGGGTTCTATAAAATAAGTTAAGAATATAAGGGGGGTTTAGATTTATCGAGAGATGAATCACCCTAAACAATAATCTCTATGATTCAAGAAAGCTAGACATAATGACGTTAGTAATGTAATGCAAATTTCAAAAAATAAGATGATCATATTTTAAGAGAATCTAGTAAGGTGTATAGTTTGAGACATACCTACAGATGTTCCTTGGCGAACCTGGTAAGGATTCCTCGAGTGTTTTCTTTGTATTAAGCCATCATCTTTTATACTTGTAGTACATACAACCACAACATGTGATACCAAAGACATAATTTAATTTTCTTAAGTTAGATCTTCTACATAATCAAGGAGGGAATCTTATGATAGGTTGTTCACTCTTTCAAACATTAGTAGGACCCCATTTATTTGACATTATAGATTACATGTAAACCCTAGAAAATAAGTATGTAAGATATCTAGGGATTACAATCTTCATCCTAGTCTAGCCATAAGCAAGAATCATTGAATATTAAATATAGTGCAAATCTAAAAACTCGTGAACATATGTACCTTGTGATTGCATGCTTCTTTAATTTGATGACTTATTAGACTTGTTGTAGTAACAATACTTGGTTCCTTGGATTATCAATTTCATCTTCCATAGGACAGACTTCGGATTCTTTATGAGTTCATTAAGGTGCCTTATACTTTGGTCCTTCAGGCCTGTGATGACTAAATTTTCTTTACTATGATAACACTGAATTGAAGACTGTGATAACACCAAATTGAAGTAGCACCGAACTAATGGAGGATAATATCGAATGTGGAACCATAATAGCAAATTGTGAGAGCATGACAGCATAACATCGAACTTTGGGAGTGTTGAACTGTGGAGGCATAGAGAACATCTTTTATACTTTATCCAATCTCCCTGAAATGACAACGAAACTTTGTTTTATTCAAACTTGTTATCTCTGAGATCATATCACTTCAATGGTACCAAGTCCAAGATCTTTGTCATTGTGGAGGCATCAAAACCATCTTTATCCTACTGTAGGAGTATTGAAACTTCCTCTCTATGGTAGTATTGAAATACTTCATTCTGTTACAGCACCGATCACAAAAGGTCTTCACTTTAATGTTGAGTTTGTCTTCCACTGTAGTCGAAACACCATTTATGAGCTCCTGTAGTGACCTCCTCTCTGTAGTCTGAACTCCTCACTGTGGTGCCACCGAAATTGTCCAAAGAAACAAGCCTTCAATGTTGTGACAGTGAATCCTCCTCATCCTATAATATCTAATCTTGTTCTTCTCCGTTGGAGCACCGAAACTATCTCACTGGAATCCGAACTTTTGTTGCATCACCAAGATCTTAACTTGTGACATCCGAACTCCATTTTTGATGTATCTGAACTTGTCCTTCTAAGATTTAAGCGAGTTTTTCTTTGAACTGTGGAACGAGGTATAGCTTTTACTGAGATGTAGAGATTGTGCCACCACCGAAATAATTTGGAACCTATTCTAAAAAGACCGAATTGTTTCTCTTTGTGGCAAAACTGAAATATCACTGTGTTGTCACCTTGAGGGATCTAAGAATGCTTCAAGGATGTATACGTGTTCTTCAAACTGCCTTTGACTTTGACCATAGCTCTGATACCATGTTGGAAAATCCATAGAGATGGAAGTCAAACAATACATAACTATGATACATAACTGAACTGTCTCCACTGCAATTTTGTTAATTTTAGGTATGTTCTATGCTTAGAGCAATTTATTTCAATTTTCACAGTTAGCTCGATATCTTCTCTAGATTAGCAATCACATCAGCGTTAAAGTAAAGTGCAGATAGAACATAAACATAAATCGCAGAAGCCAAGCCAAGACAAGAGGACACAAGATGTGGTGCTAGCCAGGGACAAACCCCAATGTGGGAAAACACTTGATCAATTCTTCTTATATGTTCTTCGATAGTTCAACAAAGATCTCTACATGAGATCAGTTGAAGACATGTTGCTTCAACTGATTCTCCAAGGTGAATCCTTCACCTATCATTGTGTTGCATCTCGTCCACATGCTGCACCTCATTGTGTTGCACCATGCTACACTCATCATCACAGTACTGGACCTAATGACCATGCTATGCACTTCATTCTCCAAGGTGACTCCTTCACCTATCATTGTGTTGCGTCTCGTCCACATGCTGCACCTCACTGCGTTGCACCATGTTGCACTCTTCATCACAGTACTGGACCTAATGACCATGCTATGCACTTCATTATGTTGCTCCTGTCACTGTGCTACTCCACTCACTGATCTTCACCCAATGTTGCACTCATCATCACTGCATCCAATACGCTGCTTTACACTTACCAGTCTTAGCTGCTTGCTATGGCTTACAGCCTAGCAGAGCAGCTAGACTCCTCCAAAGTGCAGTCAACTAACCGTCACAATGTCTACCTTGATTTGTCCTCCATTTATTACAGCATGTATATATCTGACATGCCATACATCAGACTGAAGATGTCGTTGTCATGTGTTCACTAGATAACATACAACCTAGAGAGCAGACTTCACTGTTTCTTCTTTATGACAGTGAATTCCCAGTCCTTAACTCATGCCTTATAATAGTTTTATCTACAGCACTATGCTGTCATCTACAGCACACCTAGGCACCTACAACACTTAGTCCATGTTGTCATCTCCAACACACTTAGGCACCTACAACACTTAGATTCATGTTGTCATCTACATCATACATAAGGACTCCTTGTGTTGTTGATAAGGGTTGCATATTGTAGACAAAACAACAGCTAGGTATCCTTGATTAGACTGCGGATTAGGGCCTTTGTTTGTTGTTCGTTAGGCCTCCTTAGACTGCGGCTAGGGCACCTCATTGGACTGCGTATGAGGACCTTTGTTTGTTGTTCGTTAGACCTCCTTAGACTGCGACTAGGGCACCTTATTAGACTGCGTATTAGGGCCTTTTGTTTGTTGTCCGTTAGTCTCTATTGCTACTTCTAAGGGCTGTCCCAAACTCTTCTAGAACAACATATATATATGGGTATGATAGGCTGCGTTAGAGTCTATTGTTTAGGCCTCCTTCATCATACTAGATCTCCCTTCCTTTCTACGCCTAGGGCTTCTTCATTAGGGCAGCATACAGATCTCCATTAGGGCAACATTATCCCTTAGGATCTCTCCTCCTACTAAAAACAAAAGACAAGTAGAGAGGAAGAGATCCCAAGTGAGTGTGTGGAAATGACTTGAAGGCCACCTCTATTTATACTAAAACGTTGAGCACAAGTGGGGTTTGTTTGGTTGTTGGCCGACCTTGATGAATTGTCCCATAACACTAATAAATTCATATCTCCATGAACACTTATCGGAATCGGATGATCTTTAGATCAATCCTACACCTCTCAATGAGAGGAATCCAAGAAAAATATCAGCTACCATTAATAAGATGACCCACATGGAGTTTGGCCCTAGTTTCCAATTTTAACACTCCCTCTGAACTAGGGAGAACTCCATCCGCTGATCTATATGTTCGACTGTACTATCTCTGCCATCAGTGCCCTGCATTGCTCTACTTTGCTGAGTTCTACTCTGCTGAACCATGAAGAAGAAGAATTGATCGAGAATGTCTCATACGATTCTCTATTGACCCGAAGTCAGTTTCATCTGAAGAGAGTGTGTCATATCATTCTTACTGACACGAAGTCAGTTTTATTGATCCCAGATCAATATCACAAGAGAGTGTCTCAAACCACTCGTACTGATCCCAGATCAGTTGGAGGTCATCCTAATATAGGGAGTACAGTAGATACAACGATGCGTCCATTGATAGTACTACTATGGTCCCTAACCCCATTTCCCTGCTCCTTGATCAGATGAGAGGTACTTCCCATGAGTCCCAAACTGCATGGGTAGGATGCCTCGACAGGAGAACTAATCATCCTATCCCACAGGAGAACTAATTATCTTGGCTCATAGGAGAATGAATCATCCTGGCTCAAAGTCGCCTCGGGGTATCATAGGGGAAGGCTGAGCTATTCACTTTGTACACAGCGCACCATTAAGGGAGGGTGAGTCGCCCTATGGTCGTGTGTTGCTCCAGTAAGTACCCCGAGCCCCCCAAAGCTCGTAGAGCTCAATGCATGCAACATGCAAGACCCTTATATGAAGGTCTCTCAATGACTTCAAGTCGTTCGGGAAAGTCACAGATTTGACCTTTCCCCGGGGCTTTGACAAAATGTTTGCAACATGTACATCAGTCTTAATGCGATGGAGCCTCCTCACTCATTGACTTACCATATCCCAGATAAGGTAGTATCTAATGTCTATCTGTTGGAGCAATCGTCGAATACGGGATTCCTCAACAATCGAATCCCCCCTAGTTGTCACAAAGAATCGCAGTGGTAACAGCTCACTGAAGAGCTTCCACAACGAGGCAGCTTCACACGAGATCATACTCGTAGCTATGTATTCGGTCTCAGCGATGCTTATGGCAACCAACTTCTGCTTCCTGCTCATCCATGATATCAAAGAAGAATCCAAAGAGAACCAGCACTGAGAAGTGCTCTAATGATCCTCCACACTGCATGCCTAGTCAACATTCGAATAATCACGCAGCTTCATATTTCCGGCAGTGTATCTCAATCCATCATAGATTGTGCCCTGAAGATATCTCAGAAGATTCTTGGCACCAATACAGTGAGGCTCAACCAAATATGAGCTAACCATGCTAATTGAAAACATATATTCGGACAGAAGTTCACCAAGAACATCAATGCAAATGAGTTTATGAAACTCAAAGGCATTTCCCAAATTTGGTCCGGCATCATCACCATATAACTTCTGAAAGTTAAGATCCTCGAGGTAGTCACAGGCTTGCAGTTTACCATTCCACATCCGGATTCCAACTCCCTCTTACTTCTGCAAATGAGAGGGTCTGCACCTGTCAGAAATAGGTCATCCTCAGAAGGTGTCGGTATGAGAGGTCTATCATCCACAACCTTCGAGCAATGGTTTGGATTGGTTTCACTCCTAGTGAATCTCAGCTTCATCAGACAGCTATCAATCCTCTCATACTATGCCTGGGGTGTTTTGCTTCAAGCCATAGAGGGCTTTCTTCCACCTGTATAAATGAGATTCCCGATTATGAATCTCAAACTCCTCAAGTTGTTCCAAACCTGTGGACCTGCTACATGAGGGGAATGGTCCCATTGTAAGATTTTCCTTCGGTACATCTCAAACATGTACCTTCATGCTCTTCTTGAATTCAGGCATCTAAGTCACCATCTGACTCACATCGGGTAGGGCCCCATAGGTAGACCTCCAGTGCTATAGATGAGATGTGTCAATTGATATGGTCCCCAATGGACCATCCTGCAACTTGATACAAACTTCCAGCCCTGAACTCAAAAGCATCTTAGAAAATTTTATTTTTAAACATGTACCTTTCCATCGATGAATGCCACCCTGTAACATTTGACTTCCATTACCAAAATGGACACCAGGTTCTACTTGTGATCAGGTACATAAAAAAGACATTGTAAGTGAATCGAGTTACCCTCATTCAATTGAGGGGTAACATTCCCTACATCCTTTCCGGGATAGGTGGCATCGGCTCCAAGTATAATCCCACGATTGTTTCCATCTCTACCAAATTAGAGAGAGCACCCTTCTATCCGATGGAGTGCCTTGAAGCACTACAATCAATAAGCCAGATTCCCAAAGAATCTGAAGGAGAGGGCCAATACAAGATAATGCTTCTTTATCTTATCAGAAACAACATTTGATTCTTCATACCTGGGGTTCCTTGCTTTCTCTTTGAAGAGTCGGTTGTTTCCTTGATGACCTGCATTACCTTTCATTCCTCTGATCATTGAAGATGTCCCTGGAATGATTGTTATCATCATCAAGTGATGTGTCCCTACCTCGGACACTCCTTCGCATAATGGTCAAACTTATTACAACCAAGGCATCTGCCTTTCCTTCCACCCTTAGATCCAGACTTCCCATTGACGTAATCTTTAGGTAGGTCATCAGAAACTTCCGCTGTGCCATTCTGATAATATTCTCTGCTTTGACTTCACCCTTGGTTAATTTGAAGAGGGATGAGAATTCCATTGATCCTTTTGTCCTTTCCCAACTGTCTCTGGTGATTGCTCTTTCACTCTTGCTTGGGCATTGTCTTCACCTCAACTCCGATACCATGTTAAGTTTAGGTATGTTCTATGCTTAGAGCAATTTATTTCAATTTTCACAGTTAGCTCAATATCTTTTCCAGGTTAGCAATCAAATCAGAATTAAAGTAAACTGCAGATAGAACATAAACATAAATCGCAAAAGGAAAGCCAAGACAAGAGATGTGGCGCTAGCCAGGGACAAACCCCAATGTGAGAAAACCCTTGATCAATTCTTATTATATGTTCTTCAATAGTTTAGCACAAAGAGAGAGAGAGAGAGAGAGATAGTACATTTACAACAGAAGTCAACACTTCGACTTTCTAGATAAGAGTATAGATCATCTCTACATGAGATCAGTTGAAGACATGCTACTTCAATTGATTCTCCAAGGTGACTCCTTCACCTATCATTGTGTTGCATCTCGTCCACATGCTGCACCTCAACATGTTGCACCATGCTGTGCTCATCATCACAATACTAGACCTAATAACCATGCTATGCACTTCATTCTCCAAGGTGACTCCTTCACCTCTCATTGTGCTGCATCTCGTCCACATGATGCATGTCACCGTGCTGCACCATGCTGCACTCATCATCATAGTACTAGACCTATTGACCATGCTATGCACTTCGTGCTGCTGCTCCTATCACTGTGCTACTCCAATGACTAATCTGCACCCAATGCTGCACTCATCATCACTGCATCCAATATGCTGCTTTACACTTACCAGTCTTAGCTGCTTGCTATGGCTTACAGCCTAGCAGAGCAGCTAGACTCCTCCAAAGTGCATTCAACTAACCGTCACAATGTCTTCCTTGATTTGTCCTCCATTTATTACAGCATGTATTTATCTGACATGCCATACATCAGACTGAAGATGTCGCTATCATGTGTTCACTAGATAACATACAACCTAGAGAGCAGACTTCACTTTTTCTTCTTTATGACAGTGAATTTCCAGTCCTTAACTCATGCCATGTAACAGTTTTATCTACAGCACACCTAGGCACCTACAGAACTTAGTCCATGTTGTCATCTCCAGCACACTTAGGCACCTACAGCACTTAGATTCATGCTGTCATCTACAGCATACATAGGGACTCCTTGTGCTGTTGATAAGGGCTGCGTATTGTAGGCAAATAGCAGCTAGGTATCCTTGATTAGAATGCGTCTTAGGGCCTTTGTTTGCTGTTCATTAGACCTCCTTAGACTGCGGCTAGGGCACCTTATTGGACTGCATATTAGGGCCTTTTGTTTGTTGTTTGTTAGGCCTCCTTAGACTCCGGCTAGGGCACCTTATTGGACTGCTTATTAGGGCCTTTTGTTTGCTGTTCGTTAGGCCTTCTTAGACTGCGGCCAGGGCACCTTATTGGACTGCGTATTAGGGCATTTTGTTTGCTGTTGATTAGTCTCTATTGCTGCTTCTAAGGGCTGTCCCAAACTCTTCTAGAACAGCGTATATATATATGGGTATGATAGGCTGCGTTAGAGTCTTATGTTTAGGTCTCCTTCATCATACTAGATATCCCTTCCTTTTTGCATCTAGGGCTTCTTCATTAGGGCAGCGTAGATCTCCATTAGAGCAACGTAGATCTCCATTAGGGAAACATTATCCCTTGGGATCTCTCCTCCTACTAAAACCCAAAGACAAGTAGAGAGGAAGAGATCCCAAGTGAGTGTGTGGAAATGACTTGAAGGCCACCTCTATTTACATTAAAACGTTGAACACAAGTGGGGTTTGTTTGGTTGCTGGCCGACCTTGACGAATTGTCCCATAACACTAATAAATTCATATCTCCATGAATACTTATCGGAATCAGATGATCTTTAGATCAATCCTACTCCTCTTGATGAGAGGGATCCAAGAAAAATATCAGCTGCCATTAATAAGATGACCCGGATGGAGTTTGGCCCTAGTTGCCAATTTTAACAAATTTGCATTCACTGTGATACATAGTTGAACTGAACCCAAACTTCAATGCAATCTTCTGAGATCCGACCTAGTAATCTTTGTCATATCACCGAAACTTGTGCTCTGAAATGCAGACCTGTGATCTCTGTTGTACCACTGAAACATGCTCTCTAAAATCCTTACCCGAATTTGTGATCATTGAAAAGGATGCTCTGAAATGTGAGCTATGTTTTGTGCTTTTGAGGGAAGTCCCTACACATATTTATAGTTGTTCGTCCATCTTTGATTAGCTGACATGAAAGTATGAAGAGTTGTGTCTTTGTTGTAGGCCGACATGAATCATTTTATGATCGTTCCTTTGAGGCCGACTTGAAGCAGTGATTGAGGAGGCTGACTTGATGATGGAGGAGTCTTTTAACCAATAAACAAATTGACTTTGACAACACCCTAAAGCCTACAATGGAGGCTTGACCTAATACAAATGACCCAAGCATGAAACCCATGCTTTAATAAGTCAAATAAAATAAAATTCTTTTTTCTTTTCTTTTGACAAATATTTGACTCAAGTACAATAATGAAGAACAAACCTACTTACATTTTCCAACACTTCGTGATCTAGACATCAACACAAAGGTCGGCGAGATGTCCTCCCAAGCTTCCGCCATTAGATGCTTCATCTCTCCCTATCAACTAAATTTGTAATATCGACCAATCCAAGCATGCTTCTAAAATACTCAAACTTCTTATTCGGAAGAGACTTCGTCAACACATCAGCTACCTGTTCATCTGTCAGAATATATTGTAGCTTTACAACCCCATCTTGTACCAAGCTTCTAATGTAGTGGTACTTGTTGTTGATCTTCGTCCCTGCAGAGAACACAGGGTCTTCGGATATCTTGATGATGTTTTGATTATCACAATTGATTATTGTAGGATCTAGAGGCTTTCGAAACAAATTGTACAAGAGTTTTCTTAACCAAACAGCATCATTTCCTACTTCACATGCAGCAACATATTCGGCTTCAACACTACTTAACCCAACGAGATCTTGTTTCCTACTTATCCATGAAATCATTGCAGATCCCAAACTAAAACATCCACCGGTAGTGCTACTTCCATTAGTTTCACTGCCACCCCAATCAAAATCTGTAAAACCTATCAACTTAACTTCCTTTCCATCATACTTTAGGCAGTGATGTATAGTGCCACGTAGATATCTCAAAATATGCTTAGCGATAATCCAAAGATCATGATGAGGCTCCAACTGAAATTGACTAACA
Source organism: Pinus tabuliformis (assembly GCA_031772625.1). NCBI lineage: Eukaryota > Viridiplantae > Streptophyta > Pinopsida > Pinales > Pinaceae > Pinus > Pinus tabuliformis. The sequence goes on from CM062819.1 coordinate 1,285,721,052, forward strand.
ACATTTATAGCAAAACATATATCAAGTCTTGTATTTACCAGGTACATCAGAGAACCTACCAACTTACAATAGCTAGTAGGATCGACGAGACTAGAGTTGGAGCTTCTCAACTTCTATAAAATTAATTAAAAATATAAGGGGGAGTTAGATTTATCAAGAGATGAATAACCCTAAACAAGAATCTCTATGATTCAACATAGCTAGACATAACGATGTTAGTAATGTAATACAAACTTCAAAAAATAATATGATCATATTTTAAGAGAATCTAGTAAGGCGTATAGTTTGAGACATACCTGCAGATGTTCTTGGAAAACCTGGTAAGGATTCCTTGAGTGTTTTCTTTGTATTAAGCCATCATCTTTTATACCTATAGTACATACTTACAAGCACAGCATGTGATACCAAGGACATAATTTAATTTTCTTAAGCTAGACCTTCTACATAATCAAGGAGGGAATCTTATGATAAGTTGTTCATTCTTTCAAACATCAGTAGGACCCCTTCTATTTGACATTCTAGATTACATGTAAACCCTAGAAGATAAGGATGTAAGATATCTAGGGATTACAATCTTCATCCTAGTCTAGCCATAAGAAAGAATCATTCAATATTAAATATAATGCAAATCTAAAAACTCATGAACATATGTACCTTGTGATTGCATGCTTCATTAATTTGATTACTTATTAGACTTGTTGTAGTAACAATACTTACTTGGTTCCTTGGACTGTCAATTTCATCTTCCATAGGACAAACTTCGAATTCTTTATGAGTTCATTAAGGTGCCTTATACTTTGGTTCTTCAATCCTGTCATGACTGAATTCTCTTTACTATGATAACGTTGAATTGAAGACTGTGATAACACCGAATTGAAGTAGCACCAAACTAATGGAGCATAATATCGAATGTGGAAGCATAAAAGCAAATTGTGAGAGCATGAGGGCATAACATCAAACTGTGGGAGTGTCGAACTATGGAGGCATAGAGAGCATCTTTTATACTTTATCCGAGCACCTTGAAATGACAATGAAACATTTGTTTTATTCAAACTTGTTATCTCTAAGATCATATCACTTCAATGGTACCAAGTCCGAGATCTTTGGCACTGTGAAGGCATCGAAACCATCTTTGTTTTACTGTAGGAGTATCGATACTTCCTCTTTGTGGTAGTATTGAAATACTTCATTCTGTTATAGCACCGATAACAAAAGGCCTTCACTGTAATGTTGAGTTTGTCTTTCACTGTAGTCAAAACACCATTATGAACTCTTGTAGTGACCTCCTCTCTGTAGTCTGAACTCCTCACTGTGGTGCCACCGAAATTGTCCAAAGAAATAAGCCTTCAATGTTGTGACAGTGAATCCTCCTCATCCTGTAATATCTGATCTTGTTCTTCTCTGTTGGAGCACCGAAACTATCTCACTGGAATCCGAACTTTTGTTGCATCACCAAGATCTTAACTTGTGACATCCGAACTCCATTTCAAATGTATCTGAACTTGTCCTTCTGATATTTAAGCAATCTTTTCTCTAAACTGTAGAGCGAGGTATAGATTTTACTGAGATGTAGAGATTGTGCCACCACCGAGATAATTTGGAACCAATTCTGAAAAGACCGAATTGTTTCTCTTTGTGGCAACACTGAAATATCACTGTGTTGTCACCTTGAGGGATCTGAGAATGCTTCAAGGATGTATACGTGTTCTTCAAACTGCGTTTGACTTTGACCATAGCTCTGATACCATGTTGGAAAATCCATAGAGATGGAAATCAAACAATACATAACTGTGATACATAACTGAACTGTCTCCACTACAATCTGCATTCACTATGATACATAGTTGAACTGAACCCAAACTTCAACGCAACCTTCTGAGATCCGACCTAGTAATCTTTGTCATATCATCGAAACTTGTGCTCTGAAATGCAGACTTGTGATGTCTATTGTACCACTAAAACATGCTCTCTGAAATCCTTACCCGAATCTGTCATCACTGAAAAGGATGCTCTAAAATGCAAGCTATGTTTTGTGCTTTTGAGGGAAGTCCCTACACATATATTTATAGTTGTTTGTCCATCTTTAATTAGCCGACATGAAAGTATGAAGAGTTGTGACTTTGGTGTAGGCTGACATGAATCATTTTATGACTATTCCTTTGAGGCCGACTTGAAGGAGTCATTGAGGAGGTTGATGTTGATTTGGGGTAGCATCGAATGTGCTCTAGCCACGAAATTTGGTGGAGAGGTTGAGGCACATGAGATCTCCAATACCCAGAAAGGGTTTGGGCAGATTCTAAACAGATCAGGGGATATTAAAATAATTAATATTTTTAATGGAGTCCCTAAGTCTAAACTTAGGGAAAATAAAATATTAATGTGTATTAATATGAATCTATGTTAGAGTGGTCCAAAAGACATGGATCAAGCCAGACCTAATCTTAGCCGTTGATTAGGGACTTAATCTCGGCCATTGAGATGTCAACAGGAAAAGTATAAGAGGAGGCTTGAGGGTCACTTGGAGAATACACCAAAGTGATCAGTCATTCTATTCTCTAGAGCGGGCTTTGCTAAGAGAGATAGAATCAGTGATCGGAGAGCAGTTGAGGGGCATTGAGTACAGAGAGACAAAGAGGTAGAGATAATGTCGGGATAGCAGCAGAGCAGCTAGAGAGAAAGACGCAGGAGCAGTCAGTGCTCACGCAGGGCCACGCAAAGGCAACTAAGTGTTGCACAAAGCACCAGAGGGGCCAGCGTAGCTCACACAAGGCCTCTTGGGGCTGACGCAGGGCCAGCGCTGGGCTAGGAGACGCTGACGAAGTCCAGATTGGGCAGACGCTAGGGTTTTTGGGGCAGATTGGTGCCGAGTAGCTGCCAGAAGGATTATCCGAGGTTTCAGCCAGTAGATTTGTTAGAAACTGAGAGGTATTACTGCCAAGGAAATTCTCTATTGGGTAGGCCAATTTCGGCACCGAGATTGTACTCTGATATTGCTTAATACGAAAACCCTCAAATAGTTGCATTGATTTTCCCACATTGGGTTTTTCCGGGACATTAGTCCAAAAATAGTGGTGTCATATGGTGTGTTTGTTCTTGTTTCTTCTAGTTGCTGATCTGTAATATGTTGAGCATGCACTAGTGTTTATTTTCAGTACTTACATTGTAAATAACTTGTTAAGGAAAATAACAAGTAGGTAGGAATAAATCAGATAAAGTGCATGGAGGGTTTCTAACTAAGTAAAATTAGAAACTTCAACAGCTGACTTGATGATGGAGTAGTCTTTTAACCAATAAACAAATCGACTTTGACAACACCCTAAAGCCTACAATGGAGGCTTGACCTAATACAAATGACCCAACCATGAAACCCATGCTTTAATAAGTCAAATAAAATAAAATTCTTTTTGCTTTTCTCTTAACAAATATTTGACTCAAGTACAATAATGAAGACCGAACCTAGTTACATTTTCCAACACTTCGGGATCTAGACATCAACACAAAGGCCAGCGAGATGTCCTCCCAAGCATCCGCCATTAGATGCTTCATCTCTCCCTATCAACTAAATTTGTAATATTGACCAATCCAAGCATGCTTCTAAAATACTCAAACTTCTTATTCGGAAGAGACTTCGTCAGCACATCAGCTACTTGTTCATTTGTCAGAATATACTATAGCTTTACAACCCCATCTTGTACCAAGCTTCTAATGTAGTGGTACTTGTTGTTGATCTTCATCCTTGCATAGAAAACAAGGTCTTCGGATATCTTGACGCTGCTTTGGTTATCACAATTTATTATTGTAGGATCTAGAGGCTTTCGAAACAAATTGTACAAGAGTTTTCTTAACCAAACAACTTCCTTTCCTACTTCACATGCAGCAACATATTCGGCTTCAGCACTACTTAACGCAACGAGATCTTGTTTTCTACTCATCCATGAAATCATTGCAAATCCCAAACTGAAACATCCACCGGTAGTGCTTCTTCCATTAGTCTCACTGCCACCCCAATCGGAATCTGTAAAACCTATCAACTTAACTTCCTTTCCATCATACTTTAGGCAGTGATGTATAGTGCCACGTAGATATCTCAAAATATGCTTAGCAGTTATCCAATGGTCATGACGAGGCTCCAACTGAAATTGACTAAGAACATTTACAACAAAACATATATCAGGTCTTGTATTTACCAGGTACATCAGAGAACCCACCAACTTACGATAGCTAGTAGGATCGACAAGACTAGAGTTGGAGCTTCTCAACTTCTTGAGATTAGTGATCATGGGAGTAGTCATAGGCTTGGAATCCATCATACCGAATCTCTGCAATATCTCAATTATGTATTTACCTTGACCCAGATATATCTCTCTAGGTTTTTGCCAGACTTCCAAACCCAAGTAATAGTGCATAAGTCCCAGATCTTTCATTTCGAATTCAATTGCCAACATCTTCTTGCACTCTTGTATTTTGTGCTCCACACTTGTAATCAACAAATCATCCACATATAGTAGTATGATGATTGGTTCATTGTTGACCACCTTGATGTAGAAATTTGGATCTGCAGAACTTTTGACGAACCTAATTCTTAAGAGATATGCATCCATCCTTGCATACCATGCCCTAGGAGCTTGCTTCAAGCCATATAGGGCTTTCTTAAGTCTGAAAACATGTGTGTCCTTGCTATTTATTTCAAAGCCTTTCGGTTGTTCAATGTATACTTTTTCATCAATGGTTCCATTCAAAAATGTTGTTTTTACGTCCATTTGATGAATATTCCATCCCATTGTAGTAGCTAGTGAAACCAAAGATCTTATAGTAGTATATCTAGCAGTAGGTGCAAAGGTTTCTTCATAGTCTATACCTTCTTTTTGAGAGAAGCCCCTTGCAACAAATCTAGCTTTGTATTTGTCTATACTTCCATCAACAGCATGTTTGATTTTGTAAATCCATTTTGAAGTGACAATTGATTTGTCACTTGGCCTAGGAACGATTTCTCAGACTCCATTCTTCATGATGGATTGATATTCTTCTTGCATTGCCTCCTTCCATTCTTCTTGATGAGAAGCTTCTTCAAATTTAGTTGGTTCAGCTTCTATCAATTTTGTCATATATGTTGCATATCCTGAATATCTCTTTGGTCTTTTGCTTTCTCTAAAAGTTCCTTTAGTAGCTCCATGTCCTTTGACATCTTCAAGAGTAGCTTTTAACCAATTTGGCCTCTTCCTTGTTTCGGGTATGATCACAGGTTGAAGCGGCTCACTTGGTCCTTCTTCTTCTTCTTCTTGGTCTGTAGTTGACTTATCATAATGCTCTTCTTCTTCAAATAGTGGTGTATCTTCGTCATCAAAATCGATTGGAATATCCTTGGAACTTTTGTAGGCATGGTTTTCATCAAATATAACATCCTTGCTTACTTCAATTTGTCTTCCTTCCTTGATGTAGATTCTATATGCTTTTGAAGAAAGACTATAGCCAACGAAGATCCCTTTGATGCTTGTAGAATCTAATTTCTTTCACTTGTCCTTTGGAACATGGATGTATGTGGGGCATCCAAAGTTTCAAAGATGGTCCACACATGGGTTCTACCCTGTGAATACTTCTTCAGGTGTCATATTCTCAAGGATTCTATAAGGACTTCTATTTTGTATATATACCGTTGTCATTGTTGCTTCAGCCCATAGAAATTTTGGTAGATATTGATCAAATATCATAGTTCGTATACATTCTTCAATTGTTCTATTTTTCCTTTTTGCAACTCCATTCCATTCGTGATTGCAAGTAACAATAAGCTCTCTCTTAATACCTGCTTCTTTACAATATGCAATAAGTTCTTTTGAGGTGTATTCCCCACCATTTTCGGACCTTAAAGTCTTTATCTTTCTTTCAGTTAAGGTCTCTGCTTCAGATCTAAACTCCTTAAACTTTTCAAATACTTCGTCCTTTGTATTGAGAAGGTAGAGCCATGTCTTTCTAGAGTGATTATCAATGAAGGTCACATAATAAAGATGGCCTCCAAGAGACTTGTTAGACATAGGCCCACACACATCGGAATGAATGAGATCTAATATTTCCTTAGACCTTGTATCACTACTTGTAAAAGGCTTCCTTGTGTTCTTTCTCAAAGCACATCCCTTACATACTCCTTCACGATCTTCCTTGATGTTAGGGATGTCATTTACCATTTGACTGAGAGAGGGAATAATCTTGTAATGTATATGCCCATATCTTCTATACCATAGTTCATGTGAACTAGGGCTTGAGGAGATGGTGTTATAACTCTATATAGTCTTCTTTCACGAACTCCAATAACCTTCGCCTTTTCAATGTTTGAATCCTTTGCCCAAACCAAGACTTTACCATCCACAAGGCAAACCCTATCTCCTTTATCTTCTAAACAAGAAATTTGTAATATCCCCAATTTTGATTTTTAGCATTAGAGATAAGTTTGGGGAGAGGACGCAATTCCGGCATTGGGACTTAGGAGGAAAAGAGAATATCGCAGATCTCGTAGAAAGTGGGGACCACAAGAAAGAGAAATTCGACCCAAGGAGGGAACTCACACTCTTGGAAGAGAGAGGAAAGAGAAAGGAGTGTGACTTAGGAGATAGAGAGAGAGTGGGGACCACAAGGAGAGAAGAGGCCACGAAGTATAGAGCAAGAGGCAATCATTTTGGTCATTCATTCATCTATTCAGAAACTTGTCTTTGACATAGCACGCTTGAGCGAAAGCCAAGTCTGCAAGTGTTGTTTAGCACACGAGTGTCTCCAAGCGGAGATCTCAATGCTTGCTTCGATGGATTTCGAGTGCCAGCCAAAGGAAGGAGTTCCATCCTTTTCCGATTGTTCAGCAGTGGGAGTGTGAGTTCGTGTGGAGGAGACACTAGCAGCAACGCAGGGACTGTGCAATGCGTGGAGGAGACACACTCGGGAGTTTAGGAGCGAAGGGAGTTTGGGTCTAAACTTGAGGTGGAGACTGAGAAAGTGTTGTGGGGGTTTTTCCAACATTTTGGCGGAGCAGCAAAAGCAGCATCTACTACAAGCTACATCTTTTGCTTGTGGAGGAGGGCCAAGCATTTAGGGTCAGTGCTAGAGCGTCAAAACTAGGACATACACTTTCTGGGTTTTTCTGGGTTTGTGACAAGGACCTCAGCATTAATATGGCAGAGTTTTTTGGGCATATTTAAGGGGTCAAACAGGGGTCCCAATCAAGGCAGTAGCTACTAAGCTAGAGGAGCTAAGGAAAATTTGGGCCAAAATTTTGAAGTCAACATTTGGCCAATTCCTTCATGGGTTTCTATGGGTTTTTGTTGGAGAGGTCGGGGTTAATTTCTCGGAATTTTCTAAGCACCAGAGGAGTCCATAGTAGCAGATCTTCACACCTAGCAGCGTATTTCTGAGCAGTTTAGCACAGAGCAAGGAGATAGAGCAACAGTATATTTGAGGGGGACTTCTTAGTATTCATTTGGGCTTGTCTTGGAGGATTGTGCTTGTCTTGGAGGGTTGTTTAGACTTTTCATTACACATGACATTGCCTCTTTGACATCCTAAGGTTCTCAATGGGAGCTACTAAATAAATAAACCTCTTGCTCATGAAACCCATGCAGCAAGGAATAATAAATTCGTTTTACAAAAATCATAATTACAATGTCATGAAGACCAAACCTAGTTACACTTTCTTGAACACTCCCTCTTAACTAGGGAGGTATTCATGATGGTACTTGGTCATTCTCAATCTGAAGAATTTCTCATAAGAAGAATCAGATTGGTAACCCATTTGTATAGCATCATAGTAACCAACATTGTTTCCATAGCAAGGCCTTGACTGGCAGCTCTATCTCTCATCAGATCAGAGCACAATGTTGGCGAGACCAATGACTATAGACACCTTCATTGTCTCTCAAGGTACATACCCACCCGGGTGTTCATTGAGTATGACCTTCTAGGACTATTCTTATCTTGGGTTCCCAGCCATCAAAGAATATCGGTCCTCTTGCCTATTCTTATCTTGGATGCCCTACACATCCTCAAAGAGCATCGGATGCCATATGATTACCCAATCCTCGATTCTTTCTTCCCAAATGAAGACAAGAATGTTGTGTCTATCTCTCCCTCTCAACTAGGGAAGATATGCCCATTCCTGTAAAGGAATGTACCCAAGTTCCTTCTGACCAGGAACTTGCCCAAGCTCCCTCTCAATTAGGGACTTGTCAGAGCTCCCTCTTAACTAGGGACTCTCCTTTTCATCAGTAGCTTCTTCTTCGTGGGTCCTTCAACTGCTTGATCAATTTCTTTCCTTGATGTCATGAAATTCAGTTGAGCTTCTTCCTTGTAAGGTATCAGCCATCGATCACTTTCCTTCTTGGTTCATCATGCCATTCCTTTCTTCATGGAAAGTGGCCTTCTTGATATACATCTGGAACCTTCGTCATATGGCTACTTCTTCCTCATCATGCTTCTTTCAGGAATTTCAATCGACCACATGAATGCTAGTTGTACTTGTACTTACAACTCTCGTGCCCCAAAAGCCCTGCATGAACTCATCCAGATATTAATAAAAAAAATATAACATTAAATCAAATAGTACCTTACGAGATGGCTCTTCATCATGACATCTTTCAGGGGGTATCAGCAGCCTGCATACATGTTAACACATCTCCCAAAGATATCCATTGTCAAGGGTCTCCATCTTTTCCAGACTTCCATCAGAATCTTCATATCTTTCTAGGAGATTTCCTAGTCAAATCTCCTTGGTCATTTGGATGTTGATTGCCTTCATCAGGGTTGCATATCTCACAATCTCTTCCTTCCTCACACATTCCATTCTCAGTAGCTTTCAATCAGAGTTTCTTTATTGTAGTCAACCACCTCATACTTCATATGAGGACATATTATGTTGATTTCATCTAGTGTGATTTATGCCCCCCTGCATCCTTTCAGAGGAGGAGATCCTCTTTCTCTTGATCATGTGTCTTAAGATAGAAGCAATGATCCATGTTAAATGCAACCATATGACATAACATTATAATATTAAACACAAGCATACATACCTTATTTTACCTTCAGAATATCGAGGCTTCTTCCAACAGCTTCCTTGATTGAAAAGATCTTCAATCCCTTGATCTGCTTTTATTTCTCATGTCATCATAACATCATCTCACGAATTCCATAAGTTGTATTTCCTGATGAAACACTTGCTTCCTCTCTAAATTAGTGAACCCTCTGATCAAGATTCCTTCAAAGAATCTTGAGGATCTTGTATATCCCCATATGGCAAATGTTTCCTTTTTGACTTGATGTATGATGAGCCTTGTCCTTGATGACTCCTTCCTTTCCATCGATGTCCACTGAGGCTCCCAAGAGCTATATCCTTCATGTTTGCCTGCCATGGATTTTGTCTTTCATGATTCCCATGGTGATGTCACGAGCTCTTGTTTCTAATGCTTCCATGATGCCATGATGCATCTTATTATCATGGTCATATCTATAACAGAAGCTTATGATATGACCCTTTTGTGAGGGATATCATCTCAATCATAGTAGAGGTCTATTATTCCCTCTTTCTTTGGCCCTTTTCTTCAGCTTCTTCCTTCTTTCCGGTGATATGAGCTTCTTACTATAGTATTTTCATAGCATTGAATCTTAACTATACTAATTTGTCTTGTTTGAGGATCAAACTTCTCTTTCTTTTCTACACATGTTTGAGTCCTTTAACCTTCAACACTTTTGCCTACAACTTGTCTTTTTCTATTTAGCATAGAGACCACAAGTTGTCGAATGAGGTAACTTTCTTATCCCATGGATATTTGTTACCTTGATTATGTGTTAGTGCATTATAGATCAATGATGGTTATCTTCCTTCCTAGATCTTGTAGATGAGACCTTATGAAGATATCCTACATCCCTTGATACCCTTACTTTAATGTAGATCAGATTTCATGTGACCTTCTTCATTGCACCTTCCGAGAATGAGTTTATCATCTACATCTCTTTGATGTCTCCAATATTGCCATGTGAGGGGAACTTTCATAAGTACCCCTTTCCTTAAATTCAAAGGAGACCTTATGATATGTTTAATGACTTCAGCTACTTAGAGGACTATGTCTATCCTCCTTCTTCATGCAAGGAATCTTGATGACTCATCCAACCTATAGATGTCCTTGCAATTATGAAGTCATTTAACCAAATTTATAAATTGAAAAGATACTTACTTGTCATGTGAAGTTGAAATCTTCACCTTGATTGCTTTGATGATGGCTGAAGAAGATATAGTAGTTCTTCTCCTTGGATGACCTTCTTTTGAATGAGAGAGTCTTTTCTCAATAGAAAAGGTTGCTCCTTTTGAGGATGATTTGCTGCTTTCTCGAATGATCTTCTTGTAGGGCAAGGATATGATCCTTGCTTGACTTTTATAACCTTGATTTGTATACAATTTGATGAGGGTCTTGGTGGCCATTTGATGATGACTGTGGAGACAAATGTTCTTGCTGTTGTAGACTGATTCTTGATTGCTGTTGTACACTGTTGTTGTAGACTAATCCTTCAATCTTGACAAAGCTCTTCAACCTTGCTTTGATGCCCTTCTTGAAGACTGATCCTTGTATGTTTCTTTTGTTTCCCTTCCTTTGACTTCAGCGCCTTAGCTCTGATACCATGTTGAAGAATCTAGGGCAAGTGAAGTTAATGAGATTCTTCTTAGCATGATAACCATTAGTGAGGTATTTTATCTTTTAGCTTATTAGCACAATTTTTCCTTGATATAACTAGTGTGTGTATTTCTTACTTATCAAATAGCTATCAAAACAAAGAGACAAGAACAAACAATATTGGCTTTCTGCCAGGGCCAAAACCTCTCCCTCTTGGAGAGGAAAACCCGCACAAAATTCTTCTTATAGAGATTCCAATTGACGAATACCAAGACCATGACCCTTGACCTACTAGGCCACTCCAAGACCAAGACACCAATCCTCTTCTTGTTGTTGAGATCATCATCGTCATTACTGCTTCACCGAGATCATCATTCATGCTTCCTTCATTGAGATATTCATGAGAGCATGACTGCTGCACCATATCTCCATCTGTACTTAGTTCATTACTGCTACATCCATAGATATACCTTCACCGAGATCATAGCCTGCACTCTCACTGAGATCATCATCTTGTCTTCATCTGGATCTTCATCATGACCTTAATTACATGGTTGCCATTGTGTCTAGTTATGCCAAGAGTATATCACTGTTGGATCATAATTAAGCCGAGACAGTGATCCGAGACATGAATACAGAGACAAAGGTATGTCGAGAGTATGTCACTGAGAGATCTTCAAATATATCGAGACCATGACTGTGTTTTCTCCTTCTGGAGTACCCATCTAAAATATACAAAGATGTTGGTCTGTACCTATTCGAAATATAGAGATGCTAGTATGTACCCATCCGAAATTACAGTCCCACTTGTCCGAGATCCTGTACTTACTGTGTCATCCGAGATCCTATAATAGACCTTCGAAAACCTCAGACAAGTCCGAGTTCTATGTCTCTGTTCTGCGCAGACCTTGACGGGGTATATATAGTGGTTAGTCTCCCAAAAATAAGCCGACATGTCACAGTGAACCGTTGTGACTTTATTTTTGGGCCAACTTGTCATCTATATATGCTTTGAGGCTGACATGACTGTCTTCTTCATCGTTTAGCTTGCAGACTTCTTCTTGTGCTTGTCTTGGAGGATTGTGCTTGTCTTGGAGGGTTGTTTAGACTTTTCATTACACGACATTGACTCTTTGACATCCTAAGGCTCTCAATGGGAGCCACTAAATAAATAAACCTCTTGCTCATGAAACCCATGCAGCAAGGAATAATAAATTCATTTTACAAAAATCATAATTACAATGTCATGAAGACCGAACCTAGTTACACTTTCTTCAACATGAATGAGGTGATTAGGATGCAACAAATGATGATTGATGTGAGGGAGAAGTTGATTCATTCCGCAATAGGGAATCCAGACATGATTGCAACTGATGTGGAGTTATTGGGAACAAACTAGAGGGTATACCAATCCTTGGGTCATGGCATTCAGGCATCCCTCTCCTTTTGGGAGTTCTGTGAACTAGAGTCATGCACAAACCAATGGAGATTCAGTGGAATTTTGCGAGGATGATGAGGAGGATTAAGGAAGAAGACGAGAGAGTAGTTCAAGGAGACAATTGAGCATACACCCGTTGTTGAGGTATCCATTGATGACGTATCCTGGGTTGTGACCGAGTTTTTAGGTGATAGTAGTGCACCACAGGTTGATGAGGTGTCTGGAGACATCTCCACTGTTGATCAAGAGCCAATAGGTACAAGGGGCATCCATATCTAGGATAGAGTTGTCAGACAACAATCACCTATAGATGACTAGTGAGCATATCTTGCATATTGGGTTGTCTATGGAGGACCAGTTGGAGGCTCATGTCGAGCTCGTGATGGAGGATGATGTGCAGCCATCCTTTGGGCTAGCCATTGATGAGGGGCAGCATAGAGACCACACGTTGGGATTTTAGCACAGTTCGCTTCATAGGCGTACTGACAGGGTCTACAGCGTTATCATCCCATCCCTACGCATTGGATTGAGAGAGGCGGAGTTTCCTAGGCATACCAGAGGGGATGACCAGGTTAGCAGCACTGTTGGATCACCTTTTCCCATTGGAGAGAGAGAGATAGAGCTACCTAGTCAGATCTCATGCGTTGACTTGGGTAGCGAGATTAGACGATCGGAGATGCACAGGGTACAACATCCACATGTTGGGGTTGTTCTATGTACAGGAGTTCATGCATTCGATTCCTCAATTGGGGTTGGATGGTGAGAGATTCTGAGTTGGTACCCTGTGGAGTGGGCTATGGAGATGGTGGTGGACATAGGTGTAGCTCAGCAGGAGCTTCCAGGCACTGGGGATACTGACAGCGCAGACTAGCATTGGGTTCCGGGTGGGACTACCTATCATTTCTAAGGTATGTCGGTTGTCTACAACCTGGATGGTACACTTGACCTAGCCGTCGAGCGTGCACATTCGCTAGGGGAGTCTCGGTCACCACCAATGGCCAACTGTTTTATGGACAGACTCCTTTGGTTGTCTTGGTATGACGTCTGTACACTCGGTCACAGGGTGATCAGCATACTCTAGCAAGAGTTTGTTAGAGGAGGTGGCATTGGCAGACCACCAGACGGTGCCTTGTATGGGGCTAGGGACTTTTCACTTTTGTGTGGGGCACAGAGGATGCAAAGGAGCAGCGCAGTGGTAGCATCACTGCTCACACATAGGGAGATTCACTTCTCGGATCCCTCGGGGGGGATTTGGAGTGAAGATCCATTCATCGGCGGGTATAGTGATGCGATGGTGGAGGTGATGATACCGATCAGGTGTGGGCCGACACATAGAGACACAACTCTAGGCCATCACATCCAGGGATGTGTGGGAGCATCTAGTGTTGATTTGGGGTAGCATCGGATTTGCTCTAGCCATGAAAATTGGTGGAGAGGCTAAAGCACATGAGATCTACAAGACCCAGAAATGGTTTGGGCAAATTCTAACAGGTTTAGGAGATATTAAAATAATTAATATTTTTAATGAAGTCCCTAAGTCTAAACTTAGGAAAAATAAAATATTAATGGGTATTAATATAAAACTCGGTTAGATGGTTCCAAAAGTCATGGATCAAGCCAAATCTAATCTTAGCTGTTGATTAGAGATTTAATCTCAGTCGTTGAAGGACCAACAAGAAAAGTATAAGAGGAGGCTTGAGGGTCAGTCGAAAGATACACCAGAGTGATCAGTCATTCGATTTACAAGAGCGGGGTTGCTAAGTAAAGTTGAATTAGTGATCAGCAATGAGGGGCAGTGAGTACTGCACAGAGAGGCAAAGATAGTGCCAAGAGACCAACACAAAGGCAGAGAGGCAGACACAGAAGCCAGAGCAGGCCACGCAGAGCCCAATAGAAACAGCGCAAATGCCAAAGGGTCTACGTCATCCACGCAGAAGGCAGCAAGAGTGACGCAAAGGATCCCAGAGGTTGTGCAGTGCCTCAGAGGGCTGACGTAGAGGATTCTGAGCCTGATGCAAAGGCCAAGAGGGCTAACGCAATGCTTCAGTGTTGTTGGAGAGGGTTTTGTGGGGCAGGTTTTCTGAATACCTGCTTCCAAATAGAGAGGTATTACTGCCGGTTGTTTTTCTCTGTCGGGTGAGCCAGTTTGGCACCCAGTTGTACTCAAGGATATACTGTATAATAATAAACCCTCATAATTGTTGCACCGTTTTCCCACATTTGAGTTTTCTAAGGACGAGTTGTCCAAAAATAACGGTGTCACTTGTGTGTTTGTTTTCTTTCAACTGTTGATCTGTAGATGGTTGAGACTATATTGTGTTTATTTCATTATTTATATCTTTTAAATGACTTGTTTGTAATTAACAAGTAGAAGAAATAAACCAGAAGAATACAAATTAAATTTCTAACAGATAGACTTAGAAATTTCAACTTGGTATCAGAGGACGGTTACAGATCACAAGAGAGCTGAAGACATCAGCTGAAGCAGAGCATTTGTAGCAGAATCAACTGTCCCGAGTGACAGAAATTGATCCTTGCAGAAAGCAACAAAAGAAGGGTTGACGCAGAGGGATTGCGTCATCAGTCCGGGCTAGAGAGAAGCCAGTGCAGAGGCTGAGGAGGGCATAAAAAGGCTCACGTAAAGACCAGGACGGTTGACGCAGTTGGCTGAGGGAGCATTTTTGCCAGTGCCGAGATTGTGCAGAGCCTAGAGGCTCAGTCCTTAAGTTGTTGGGGCATAGGAAGTTGTGGGCAGTTGCGAGGAGTGAAGTTGGTGGGGTACTGTGGGCAGAACAGTACCTAATAGGGCAAAACAAAGGTAGAGGGAGTCACTACCGAGGCGGATTTCTAGCCAATAATCTAGATCAGTGTTGCAAATGCACAGAAGATCAAAGAGGTGCGACTTGACAATTGGCAAAAGGATTTCCAAAAGGAAAATCGAGACTCAAAGGAAGTCTAGCAGAGAACTTCTTGGCGGGAAGTAGAGAGACTCAGCAAGAGTCGAAGAGAGAACTTCTAGAGGGAAGTAGAGAGACTCGGGGGAGTCGACGAGAAGAGAAGACAGATGGCCATGAATGGGCTGAGGGATTAGGACAGGCTAAATGGGGCGTCCAACTTTGTGGTATGGAAGGCCAGGATATTGTCCATTCTAGATAGACATCGCATCAAAGGCCTTCGCCTTGAGAACAGTGGCGATCCTAGTTGACCCAGTTAATAATGAGAAGTACGAGGAGGCAATGGCCAAGGCGAAATGCATCATCCTTGACGTGGTCAAGGATCATGTGGTCCAACATATTGCCGAGAAGGAGACGGCAAAGGAAATGTGAGATGCCTTGAAGAAGTTGTACCAGCATACTTCCGTGCAGAGCAAGATGTTACTTGAGAATCAGCTATGGTCATACCAGATGCAGAAGGGGAAGCAAATGGATCACTTCCTCGATCGGTTGAAGGAGATCCGAGACCAACTGACTTCCATAGGGGCCATGCCGGATGAGGAGATGTTGGTGAGGACCGATCTAAATGCAGTCTCCGAGGAGTGGGAGACATTTATCCAGAGCATTCTAGGCAGGGCAGATCTTCCAGATTAGGAAGAATTGTGGACGGCTCTTCGTTAAGAAGAGATCAGATCGCTAAGCAAGACGGAAGTAGTAGCAAAGGAGTCCGGATCAAGAAGGAAGAGGAAGAGGATGCAACTCTAGCATCTGCAGGAAAGCGGGAGAAGAGGAAGAAAAAGGACCTCTCCAAGGTCAAATGCTTCAACTGTGGGGAACTGGGTCATTATGTGAAACAATGTCCGAAGAAGAAGAGTAAGGGAGAGGCGTCTGACTCTAAGGTAGCGCCAGCAAAGGCAGAAAAGGAGGTTGACGATTGTGCCAAGAGTGCTCATGTACCTCTAGAGAAGAAGTGGGGAGACATTGACCTATAGTCAGGAGGACTACAGGCAATGAGGGGTAGGATCCTTGAGGTACCCAAACTCTTGGATCAGATCCTTGTTATGGGAGCCTCGAAGTGAGAAGTAGCAGGACTGGCGAATGTCGGTAGAAACGGATGCGGATGAAGCGGCGGAGAGTGCTACAGTGTAGGAGTCCCGGGCAGCGCAGAGCTAGCAAACTGCAGCAGTGCGAGAGGCATGGAGGACATTGCAACAGTGCAGGATGGCACAGAGAGGTTTGCAGCAGTGTGAGATGCAGGGAGTTGTTGTAGCAACGCAGAGGTAGTAGAGTGAGCACTTCTTAGCGGCAGAGAGAGCTTCAACATCGGGAGTGTTTCTAGCCTGACAGGGATGTCAGAAATTGGGTGGATCAATTACTTCTCTATAACTGAGTTGCAGTGCAGTAGCACGATGCAGCATGATGAGAGGGGGTTGTAGTGCAGATGTAGTGTTGGAAGGATGGACCAGCAGCAACACGGATGCAGAGGGAGTTGTCATACGGATGCAGTAGTGGCAGTGGTAGGGCCATGGGCAGCAGTATAGGATGCAGTAGTGCAGAGGATGTTGCGCAGGGAGGCCTAGCATCAGCATAGGTACCGATGTCGGATAATTAGAGTCATGCTCAGTGCAGAGTATTACTAAAGCACAGTCCTCGCTAAGAGGGAGTGTTAATTTTGGGTAGCATCGGATGTGCTCTAGCCATGAAAATTGGTAGAAAGGCTAAAACACATGAGATCTCCAAGACCCAGAAATGGTTTGGGAGGATTCTAAACAGTTTGGGAGATATTAAAATAATTAATATTTTTAATGGAGTTCCTAAGTCTAAACTTAGAAATAAAATATTAATGGGTATTAATATAAAACTGGGTTAGAAGATTCCAAAAGTCATGGATCAAGCCAATCTAATCTTAGCCATTGATTAGAGATTTAATCTCAGTCGTTGAAGGACCAACACGAAAAGTATAAGAGGAGGCTTGAGGGTCAGTTAGAAGATACACCAGAGTGATCAGTCATTTGATTTACTAGAGCAGGGTTATAAGTAAAGTCAAATCAGTGATCAGTAACGAGGGGCAGTGAGTACTGGACAGAGAGGCAGAGATAGTATCGAGAGACCAGTGCAGAGGCAGAGAGGCAGACACAGAAGCCAGAACAGGCCACACAGAGCCCGGCAGAGACAGAGCAGAGGCCGGAGGGCCTGCGCCATCCACGCAGAAGGCAGCAGGAGTGACGTAGAGGGTCCCAGAGGTTGCACAATGCCTCAAAGGGATGATGCAAAGAGTTCTGAGGCTAACGCAGAGGGTTCTGAGGCTGACGCAGAGGCTAGGAGGGTTGACAGTGCTTCAGTGTTGCTGGAGAGGGTTTTATGGGGCAAGTTTTCTTAATACCTGCTTCCGAATAGAAAGGTATTATTGCCGGTTGTTTTCTATGTCGGGTGAGCTAGTTTGGCACCCAGTTGTACTCAAGGATATACTACATAATAATAAACCCTTAGAATTGCTGCACCGATTTTCCCACATAGGGTTTTCCCAGAGACGAGTTGTCCAAAAATAACAGTGTCATTGGTGTGTTTGTTTTCTTTCAGCTATTGATCTGTAGATGGTTGAGACTGTATTGTGTTTATTTCGTTATTTATATGTTTTAAATAACTTGTTCATAATTAACAAGTAGAAGAAATAAACCAGAAGAATACAGATTAAATTTCTAACGAATAGACTTAGAAATTTCAACATCTAGTATTGAGCAATGGACTATAGGTGGACATGGTGGTGTACCGTAGTGTGTTGGATCACGTGGTGGAGTAGGAATGCCTTACATCACATTGAGTACACGTAGGGAGTGACTGGTGCCTTGACACAGACAGGATGCGAGGCGGTACAGGATGGTATAGCCTTAGCCGAGGGTATCCAGTGGTGTACAGGGACATGTTGCAGCTTACAGTGGCATGAAGAAGGGTACAACGATTCTTGGTGGTATGCAGTGACACATGATGCAGTGCAATGGACTCTTGGAACATTGCCCCCAAGGGGACTTGTGGACCAGGGCATTGGATGTACCATTAGATGCATCTCACCTAGGATCGATGAGGACATTGTTGAGCATTTGGGGACACCATGTTTAACGGAGACAGGGCTTCGAGGGAGTTATCAGTAGATCTGAGGCAAAGAGAGTGTCATTTGTAGGATCACTCTTCAGCATGCGGGCAGACTTTTGATCATACCGTTTGGGACATACCCACCCATCATCCTCTAGTTTTGCTTACAATCACAAAGTGTTTGGCTGTTTTCCCTTGACACTCTCCATTCAGGGAACTAGACATGGGAGGCTCACCCTAGATAATTGGATGAGACACTGCGTGTCATGAACCAAGAGGAGACTCTCCAATTGAGACCCTTGGTAGGTGCACGAGTTGTCAGATACAGGCTTAGGGATGGCGTGGTTGATAGCTGAGGTAGCATATGTTCCACCCCTGAGCTCACACTCGAGGGACGATGGATGGTAGACTTCGTCTTGAGGAGGGTACCCAAACTCCGAACAATGTGCAGGTGTATCGTCAGGAGTTGGGATAGCAAATTTCTCTACATGGTCTAGCAGGCACAGGGTAGGTTCGCATGTGTGGGACATACTCCTGATACTTAGGGTATACCTAGGGGATACATACCAACATCAGAGATGAGGACTAGATGGGTTTTAGCAGATAGTAGTGCTATGAAGCGACATCCTATGAGGAGGAGTTATGAGCTTCCCGTATGTTTGGGGGATCCAGGGACCCGATTGGCGGGTGGATCACCCCCTTTGTGATGAGCAAGGTGTAATGTCTCAAAAGAAAAGAATTTGGAACAAACCCTTCACATAAAATTTCCACTCATAAACAGAAGATTGCCATGTAAAATTTAACAACATAGAACATGCAAATAACGATGATGAGCAGAAGGAAATCTCAGCTTTATTATATTAACCAAAAATAGGAGTACATAGCAATATGAAATAGCTGGAAATGGTTGAGAAACTCAAACAACTACTGCAAACTAGATCCGGCCTCAAAATGTGTCTGCTATAGCACTGGATCTGGCCTCTCAAAATGAAACTGCAAACAATAAGAGCTCCTGTGAATTCTGAATGAATTCACCAAGGGAGATGGGTACTCGCCCAATCTCACTGAATCACCCGAGGGTTTCCGTCCTGGGGCTACTAATGGAGTAGAGAACCAGGTTCTCAACCTCTCATACCAGAAACAATACCAAATCCAAGATGTCTCCAAATGACCTCCTCCTTCCCTTTTATAGATCTAATGGATAGATCTCCAAGCCTCTAGAAGCATCTTATTTTATTATTTTTTTATTATTCTAGAATTTCCTCCATTGATTTTATGTTAAGTGAACTTTTAATTTTATTTTATTTCACTTCAGTCACTTTTGGCCCATTTCCTCCAATTAATTATTTTTCCTTAATTAAATGACTAATTAAAGTCATTTTTAATCAAGGAAAATGGTAAATCGCCCACCATACTCTCTCTAGCCACTAGAAGTCACTTCTCAGCATCCCATCCTATAGATCTTCTCGTTCTGGTTCCAACGAGTTATTACACTGAGGTGTGCCATCAATTAATCTCCTCAAAATGCCACCTCAAGCATAATTAATTAAGTCCAGTCCCATAATAATGCTAATTTTTTAAAGTTGTCGAAATGCGAAAGAACAAAAGGCAAATTGTACGGATGATGGAATATGCCAAGCGAATGCCATCAAATCCCATAAAATCTCCTCAAAACTCCATCGGAACCTCTGATGACATAAACCTGCTCCATTGACCTAGCCATCACCTTCCCTAGAAATCCACCCTAGTTGTACAATGGGGACATTACAGTCCTCCCGCACCAAGGTTTCTTGCCCTCAAGCAATCCAAATTTTTGGACCAATCTGGTGGCCCAACGCAACTGTGACATGATGCCTGAATCCCATACAAACCAATGGGTGAAGCTCTGCTCCTGTGTCATCAACAAATCCTCCTGGATCCCAATGCCATCAAGAACAAGTATCAAGGCTCCATGGCTCATGTTGTGCTATAACTCCAACCATGAGTGTTGCTCCATCCACTGTGTACCAACTCATCACTTCTCTCCAGTCCAATCCTTGGCATAAACCAAGGTCAACCTCACCATGCTGATGTTGTGCTGAAATACTAATGAGTGGCCAACCTACATCCTGCTGCCAGCTGAAGCACGTAGTATCCCTTATCTCTAAGGCTCCTGCAGTGCAATGCTCAAAGGTACTCCATCAATAGGGTACCAGCTCATGATCTCTCGCCAATCTAATGCACAGACACATGTGCGAGGAATACATCTACCAGTCTTATACTCATCCATGCTCAACTCTTGAAGCTCTGCGCGATCAACCAACAAAATTCGTCCAAGAAACCCTACCCTCTCCCTATCATGGGCAAAAGTGGGTACGTTGTGTTGCAAGCCCTGTCTATGTACTCTTGGACAAGATTGTTAGCTAAAAGTCCTGCAGCTCTGCCAGCTGCCCATTCATCTACCCACACTTCATCAGTGGGTCAGCCCAAATATGGATGCACCACCATCTCCAACAGTTATTACCGTCTACTAGCTTCCTGCAAAACTACCCTGTCAATCTCCAACACCTCCTAAGGACAAGTGTCTGCAAATACTACCTCCCTGGAGGCTGCCTTCACATTTGTCTGCTCCACTCCAATGGTTGGCCCCAAGGGTGTATGCTCATCCTCCATCATGGGCTCAACATGATCCACTAGCTAACTCTCCAAAAATGGCCCATCCCGCACACTATATGTAGCATTTGTCTCATGCTCCTCTATGTTCTCTCTATGTTGAATCATCAGTCGCTCATCTGCTCCCGGATCTCCTTCCCTCATGGGAACAATTGGCTGCTCATCATACTCCTCTACCGCACATGTATGCATATCTGGGCTACTGTCATCAACTCCACATGACTTCTCATGCTCCTTAGAGGTATCAATGTATGAACCCATGGATCCGTCCAAGGAAGAATCGTCACCCTGAAAGTCAGAAGGAATCTCCTTCTGCTCTACCTCTGTCATCTCCTCAGCGTCACTCAAGCATGAGTGGTCAGGTCCCCAAGGTCTCTTGCAGACAAAGCAAAGTCCCTTCCTCCTCATCTCATTCTTGTTGCATGATCCACCAAACCTAAGCAATTCCTCCTATTGATTTGGGGTAGCATCTGATGTGCTCTAAGCCTCAAATTTTGCAGGGAGGCTTGGACACATGCGTTCCAAAGAACCCAGAAAGCATTTCGGGAAATTCCACCCAGAAGTGATTTTATTAAAATAATTAATATTTTTAATGGGATTCCCAAATCTAAACTTAGGAAAATTAAAATATTAATGGATATTAATCTAATCAGGGGTGAAACTCCTAGAAAAAGCTACGGATCAAGCCAAAACGATTTGAGCCTTTGATTTTGATTTAATCTAGGCCGTTGGTTGCCTAACAGGAAGATATAAGAAGAGGCTTGAGGGTCATTTGGAAAATACATGAGGCAGATACAAAGTTGCCCAAGTAAAATCGATTTTCTCACTGGTCAAAGTTCGGCAAGAGAAAATCGATTCAGAGGGAGAGTTGCAGGTGGAGAAGAGACAGAGAGGGTTCAACATCGGTGAGGGAGACAGGGACGAAGACGCAAAGCAATAGAAGGGACAACGTTGGGCAGATTGACGCTGGGAGAGGCAGCGCTGGCTTGAGTTATGCAGACATTGCACAGGCCAGTCCAGAGGCCAGAGAAAGTGACACTAAGCAAGCCAAAGAGACACAGAGAGTGGAGGAACCTCTCTCTCGGGTCAAATACTTGTTCAGGAACGTCTGTAAATTTTTCTCAGAAAGCCTTGTTTATACTGCTGGGTGTAATTTGTACATGATTTTTGTTGAAGAATAAAACCCTCATCTACTGCACCGGATTTCCCACATTGGGTTTTTCCAAGGACAATTATCCAAAAATAACTGTGTCATTGTGTTTGTATATGTGCCAGCATTTTACTTACATTTACTTTATGCAATGTTTTAATTGTGAAGGTTGCGTAGAATATGTTTCAATATTTGCCATAAGAATATAGTAGATAACTTATTTCTGAGGTAATAAGTAGAAGGAATTACATGAATCACTACAATAGGATTTCTATTTAAGAAATTTTCACATGGTATCAAAGGTACAGGGAAGCAAAAGAGAGAAGCCGGAGGATCTAGCGCTGAGAAGAGAAGGGAATTCGAAATTCCTGCAGGGGCAGAAATTTGAATCTCCCAAAAGATTGCGCAGTTCAAACCAAAGAGATTGAATTTCGTGGGAAAACTCTCTTTGAGTGAGCCGACAGAGAGGTAAGTTGTTTCCAATCGAAATTTATTAGTGGTAGAAGGCACAATGCAGCAGAAGATTCAGCAAGGAGGATTATTTCAAGTGGGATGCAGTTTTTCCTACAGCAGTTGTTGGGATAGGTTAGCGTCAGAAATTGGCACAATATGGATACTCAAAGTGTCTCAGATTTATCTACCAGATTAGATGAAGAATTTGCATGCCTAGCTAATTCAACATCAGCGGATGTTTGGTACATTGATAGCGGGGCTTCAGCTCATATGACTGGAGTACAAGAACATTTCTCGAGCTATCAAGAAGAACAAATGGACTTCCAAATAACTATGGGAAACAGAACGAAATGTACTCCAATAGGGAGAGGCACCATAGCTTTTCAAACAGAAGCAGGGACCAACATCCGAGCCACCAATGTTTTGCATGTGCCAAGATTAGGAATGAATTTAATTTCAGTGTCCCAGTTACAGGACAAGGGATATGATGTATACTTCATCGGGAAGAAAGTATACGTTAAGCATCCAAGCTGGAAGAAGAAAAAGCAAATTGGGGTTCAAAGCAACAAGTTGTATAGGTTGCAGCTCGAATTGCCAATGGCACTGATAGGCAACAACTATAATGGTGAGAAGGAGCGAAATGAATTATGGCACAGGCGAATGGGGCACTTACACCATGGAGCACTAAGGATGCTCAGAGAGACTGTTACAGGGGTACCAATCCTAAGTAGTGAACATGATGACTTGTGCAGAGGATGTGTGCTAGGAAAGTACGCTAAAGCAACTTTTTCTAGAAGTAACAATAGAGCAAAGGATGTATTAGGATTAATACACTTAGATATCTGTGGTCCTATGTCCACAAGGGCTCTTAGTGGTGGCGAATACTTCGTCACTTTTATTGATGATCACTCCAGAAAGACCTGGATCTATTTCTTAAAGACCAAGGATGAGTTATTTGATCGTTTCTGAGAGTTAAAGGCTCTTGTTGAAAATATGATAGGGAAAAAGATAAAGGTATTGCATTTAGATAATGGTGGAGAATATACAAACAAATATTTCAGAGATTTATGCGCAAAGGAGGGCATCAAAAGAGAGTGGACAGCTCCATATAATCCGGAGCAAAATGGAGTGGCAGAACAGAAAAACCAAACTATTGTTGGGGCAGCCAAAGCCATGTTGTATGATCAGGATCTACCTAAGTATCTATGGGGAGAAGCTTGCAACATGGTAGTATATATCCAGAATAGAACTCCGCATAGAGCATTGGTGAAGAGAACGCCCGAAGGAATGTTCACAGGGAAGAAGCCGGAATTTATTCATCTCAGGATATTTGAAAGCGTGGCTAATTGCCACATTCCGAACGAGAAGCGCAACAAACTAGATTAGATTGCAGAAAAGGGATATCTCGTAGGATACAGCAAGACCTCAAAGGCATATGGAATCTACATTCTAGGCAGCAAGAAGACTGTAGTAAGACGGGATGCAAAGTTCATGGAAGATAGAGCTTTTAGGAAATCTCGTGAAATGCCTGCAGAAGATCACTCAGGAGATGTTTCATTAGTCCAAGAGCAGCAGGGGCAGCAAGAAGGTCAGGCAGGAGAGCATACACCTGGGTCGAGTACAGTGACCAGTACTAGTATTTCTTCAGAGGGAGGAAATGCAGATGCTTCTCAATGGACAAAACAACAGGATCAAGAGGAAGATTTGGCTGAGCCTCCCACCACCAGTGGTAGAATGAGCAGAGAGGTGTGGCAGACACTGAGGGACACAGTGGAGTTTGTTGGAGCTCCTAGAGCCGAGAAGAGGCAGCGTAGAAAACCAGATAGATACCAACAGATACTAAGTTACCAAAGTAAAATTGATTTTCTCACGAGTCGAAGTTCGGCAAGAGAAAATCGATTTAGAGGGAGAGTTGCAGGTAGAGGAGAGACAGATTGGGTTCAACATTAGTCAGGGAGACAAGGACGAAGATGCAGAGCAACAGAAGGGACAGCATTGGGCAGATTGACGTTGGGAGAGGCAGTGCTGGCTTGAGTGACGCAGGGATTACGCAAGCCAATCCAGAGGCCAAAGAAAGTGATGTTGGGCAAGTCAGAGAGACGCAGAGGATGGAGGAACCTCTCTCTCGGGTCAGATACTTGTTCAAGAACGTCTGTAATTTTTTCTCAAAAAGCCTTGTTCTATATTGTTGGGTGTAATTTGTACATGATGATTTTTGCTGAAGAATAATAAAACCCTCATTTGTTGCATCGGTTTTCCCACATTGGGTTTTTTCAGGGACAATTGTCCAAAAATAACTGCCATTGTGTTTGTATATGTGCCAGCATTTTACTTACATTTACTTTCTGCAATGTTTTAATTGTGAAGGCTGCAGTAGAATATGTTTCGATATTTGTCGTAAGAATACAGTAGATAACTTATTTTTGAGGTAATAAGTAGAAGAAATCATATTAATCATTGCAGTAGGATTTCTATTTTAGAAATTTTCACACATCCCCGGTCAACTGTCTCCTAAACAGCCCAATGCCTCGCTCAAACAAGCTCTCAATTAGTTCATAAGCAACAGGTGAGACCAAGTGTTCTCTCCTCCAAACTTACAGCAATCGAGCCTGCAACTCCCGGCAAATGGCATCGCGACCTCTCATACATGATGACAAGATGGACTGCATGTGTGCTATGACTGTGTCAAAATGATGTTTCCTAACACTGAAGAAGCATTGGAACATATGCAAGATAAGATCATCACACTCAAGATCAAACATGATTTCATAAGTCCTAGGCATGGCCATAACTTCTAAAATCTCCAGCTTCTTCCCAAAGGTAGAGCCTGCACTGTTGTCCAAGTCTTGGAAAGTTTCTATCACCAATCTGAAAGCTCTCCTCATAACATCATCATTGTAAGGAGCTATAGGGGCGGTTAGTCTCATGATGTTACTGAGACAAGATACAACTGGAAGTCTAACCCCTTCACAAGGTTCCTCCAAGAACTTGTGTTGTATGAGGGCAAGCATAGCTGGTTTTAGAGCCCAAATTAGTTTATTCCCTTCTAACAGACTCACTTTGGAAAGGAGTGCATCTAGTTCATCAAGTTTGAAAAGAATTTTCCATGTGACCCTCTTGTGCTTCAAATTTGTCCCAAGTGCAAATATTTTGTGCCCCAACTCATGCTCTTTATGTGATTGCTCTTGCCATAACATTGTATGTATTCTCTTGGAAAGAGATCTACTAGTTTTTGTTACTAGTTTATTGAGGGAATTTATGAAAGTTTGATCCATGTTTCAGTACATCAATAATACAATAATACTTGACTCAATAGATGTCCTAATACATAGATCTCTCATAGTTGACTAGTAGCAAGCATAACACTCAACAATCAAGCACTCAACCCTTTTGTGACAAGACACACTCAATTCTAGCAACAATACTCTCAACAATAATTATCCAACCCTCTCTCCTCATCAAAATGGCTTTTACTGACAGACTTTTCAACAAAATTCAACACTTAGCGATGTTATACGACACAGCCTCACTCCTTGAGACTATGACAATACTCTGACTTAATATGACAGATGAACTACAACAGCACGAAACAACTTTATAGACTTACTATACTAGCACAGTCAAAAGCACCCTCTCTTTACATTTAGTTGAACCAAACATTCATACCATAAACCAACATACAAGCCTAGCATACAGATGGATCTCTGCAAAGAGAATCTGAAATTAAGAAATACTAAGAAGTAATGGAATCTGAAATAAGTTGAGGAGAAATAGAATCTGCCTTCCAAAGAGATAGTCTACTACATGCATATAATAATGCACTGGTCCAAACCCTACCTTAAGTTCAGTCTTCAAACAATGTATCAACACTTAAATCTGCTCATGAAGCCTTCCAATCAATGCCATGAATTCAACTGAGTTAATTAAGCCAAGGTTGCTCGAGATCAAGATGAGATTCAGACTACTGATAAGAGAAATTGGGCTCTCCTGTAACACTAACAACAATACTAGCGGCAGCAATATGAAAATAATTCTTACAATGGCTCGATGATTTTATCGAATCGTGACTCCACAAGCCCCCCTGCTGCACAACTCACCCCATTCGCACTTTAAGTGACAATGAATGGAGAAATTTAATCTCAGCCTGGGATCCCAACGAATTTGTGCATAGTTGGTAGCCTTGACTGGAGTTAAAGTGATCCCTTCCGCCTCTTTTTCAAACCTACAGATCTCCTCTAGTCACGCGACAATCCAATCACAGTGCAATTGCTCCGCCTGTCGTGCAATCAATTAGCATGTATACACAAAGGCCCCTTTTAAACTGTATGCCGACTTCCTGACCTAATTCTCACCTCATGCGCAGGTTGCCAATGGATCTTTGTACGCAAACACATTCCACAAGTGCATTCTCATAGGTCCAGGTAATATATTAATTATTCATTGCAAGTTAATAAAATCACATTCCAGCGACCATGCCTCCGCCTGAGAATGTTGTCAATGGGCCTGAGGTTAATGTCAACCACAATCCTGCCAAACAACTTGGAATAGTGGCTTGATCTTCTGTGACTATATTGTTGGCCTGTCTGTCATGTTATACGTGGATTGACCCTATTGTCATTATCCCTTGATCACACAAACAGCATGACCCTCCTTCTAGACAATGACTCTGCAACCTGACACTCGGATAGAGAGATTCGAGCTCCTTTGATGCTCAGGAAAAACGATGTCTCAACTCTTTGTTCCTCAACCCTCGACTGTTACTCCAATGGTATTACACCCTTCAACTCGTCCCCAGCGATGAAGGAACTCGTCCAATGATGAATTCGGGCCCTTCGTAGAAATAATTCGATTTTGGCAACCAAACCAAGAAAACACGTCCTTTGTAGAAAAAGACATACACACTTGAGCAGAAGCCAAGTCTGCAAGTGTTGTTTAGAACACGAGTGTCTCCAAACAGAGATCTCAACCCTTGCTTCGGTGGACTTCAAGTGCTTGCCCAAGGAGGGAGCTCCATCCTTTTCCGATTGTTTCAGCAGTGGGAGTGTGAGTTTGTGTGGAGGAGACACTAGCAGCAGCGTAGGGACTGCATAGTGCTTGGAGGAGACACACTTGGGAGTTGAGGAGCGAAGCGAGTTTGGGCCTAAAACTTGAGGTGGAGTCTGGGGAAGTGTTGTGGTGGCTTTTCCAACATTTTGGCAGAGTAGCAAACGCAACATCTACTACAGGCTACATCTTTTGCTTGTGGAGGAGGGCCAAGCATTTGGGGTCAGTTCTGGAGCATCAAAACTAGGACAAACCCTTTCTGGGTTCTTCTGGGTTATTGGCAAAGACCTCAGTAATAATTTGGCAGAATTTTCTAGGCAGATTTGAGGGGTCAAACAAGGGTCCCAATCCAGGCAGCAGCTAAAGGAGCTAAGGGAAATTTGGGCCGAAATTCCGAGGTCAACATTTGGTCAATTCCTTTGTGGGATTTATGGGTTATTGGTGGAGAGGCCAGGGTTAATTTCCCAGAAATTTTTGAGCACCAAAGGAGGCCCTAACAGCAGATCTTCACACCCAGCAGCATATTTCTCGACAGTTCAGCACAGAGCCAGGAGATAGAGCAGCAGTATATTTGAGGGGGACTTCTTATTATTCATTTGGGCTGAGCTAGCTTTCCTTGAGCAATCCCAGGTGCACACTTTCTAGCACCTCATTGTACCCTCTTCATATTATAATAAAATGGCTCAGCAACATAATTTTTGGCTTTAAAATGGTGTTTTGATGCTTAAGTATATTTTTGTGTGTTTTTGGCTATGTTTGCTTGTTTATCATTGTATATTTCCATTAGGAATATTACAAAATTGAAAGTAAATTATTTTTCAAGCCTAGACCATAGAGTATATTGTCGAGGTGTAGCTTTGCTCCATTTTTCAGCTTCAATGATGTAGATCCAAGGCCCTTGACTGCATAATTGTTGTTGTTTCCTAGCTCCACTGCATGAGATGATTGTTCCTTTGATAGATTGTGAAGTTGTCCACTTTCTCCTGTCATATGTCTTGATGCTCCTATGAAAATTCCTGCACTGGAGGAACCCCTACTGCAGCAAATCTGAATCCACTTCACCTACTTGATTTTTAAATTACATTTATCAAGTTATTATTCTTAATACTGAAGCAAATCACTTCTGCATCCTACACTAATTAAATATTTGATCTCATGAAACAGAAAATAGGGCAAAAAACAAGATATATATGACACACTTGTTTTTGGACACAATAGTCCCTGGAAAAACCCAATGCGAGAAAATCAATGCAGCAGTTTTGAGGGTTTATTATTATGCAGGAGAAATATCTGTATACAACTCTAGGATGCTCATCGAGCAATCCTTTACAGAGAAAATATTGGCGAAAATTTTGAGTGAGTTTTACCTCACTTCACCAGCCAGAATTTCGGTTCATCCGACACAAGACTGGCTAACCCCAGCTATTTCTGCGTTGGCTCTACATCAGCCCTGAGGCACCTTCTCTGCCCTCTGCGTCAGCTCTCCAAACTGTTCCGGTAGTTCCGAATTCTGCGTGATAGGCAGCTTTTCTATGTTAGCTCTCCCGGCTACAGCACTACCTTTGCTTCAGCTCTCTTGGCTACGTCGCTGCCTTTGCATCAGCGCTCCAGGTTCCGGCAGTTCTGGATTCTGCGTGACAAACAACTTTTCTACGTCAGCTCTCTCGGTTGTTCCGGCATTTCTAAATTCTGCGTGATAGGCAACTTTTCTGAGTCAACTCTCCCGGCTACTGCACTGCCTCTGCGTCAGCTCTCCCGGCTACTGTGTTGCCTCTACGTCAGCTCTCTCGGCTATTCCGACAGTTTCAGCTGTTTCGGCAATTCTGGATTCTACGTGACAGGCAGCTTTTCTGCATCAACTCTCCCAACTATTGTGCTGCCTCTCTGTCAGTATTCTCCAAAAAGTCCTCCTTCTGGATTCTTACTGCCCCTATGCTACAAAATCTCCCCAATCGATTTTCCTCCTAAGAACTTCTCACCTTAGAAAATCGATTTACTCAATCTCTCTGTGTGTTTCCAAATGAACCTCAAGCCTCCTGTTGTCGCACAGATTGTCACGACAATGCTCAGATGGGGGGCTATCACTTTGATCCCCGATCTCTCCGTTTAAGCCTGTCTCACGCGGCTAAGGGGGTTACACCCTGTAGGGAAGGACGACCAACTATGAACTAGTTGGGTTGGGAGACACGAAAGGAAACCAGCACCAAATAGATTTTATTAGATTAACAGACCAGTGCCTTATGAAGTTAATGTTTAAATGATTACTCACTAAATGTTGCAGAGGTGTAAACCATGTAGAGCAATCATTTATCATCAAATAACTCGAACGATGCAAGATATCCAGTAAATTCACAATGCTTTAACGATGATCTAGCAATTTAAAACTTCGAAAGATAAAGCTTGATACACAACCACGTAATTTTAAATGCTAACCAGATATTACATTTCATGATCATTCGAGCACGCCAAATCACATAAAAGATGATAAACATTAATCCCACATCAAAATTTTAGCCTCAGCAGGAAAAAATAAAACGTGATAAGTATCAGAGACCAAAACTGAATCTGGCAAAAAATTTCCACAATTTTTTTTTTTTACGCTTTTCAAAATAAACAAGACTATAAAGTCTAAAAAAGGTTTTTTTTTTTTTTTTAAATTTAACAAAATTAAACTAAATTTAAATAAACCTAAAATAAATTAAAAAATGAAACCAAAACATTATAATTTAAACCTTTTTATGAATTTTTGATTAAAAAAAATAAAACTAAACTAAACTAAAAGGTAAATGGAAAACAAAATAAAGACTAATGCCTAATGTATAACAAAAAAATAAAGTCTAATCTTAAATCTAAGAGCTAATTTTTTTTTCTTTTATGATTTTATTATTCTTTTACTGAATTTTGATTTATTTTAAAATAGAATTAAATGAATCTAAATTAAAGAAATAACCCAAAGACCAAATACGAGTTGATCTAAAGACTAAAGGAAAATAAAAAGAAAGAAAAAAGAAACGAAAACCTTACCTAAGGAGAAATACGATTACCTGGCAACGACCATTCTGGAGATCCCTGTCCGAAAGAAGAAAAACGAAGGCAAGGCTTTGGCTCTGCACGCATACACGCACCCAAAAGAACATTACACAAATTACACAAATTTGCAGGGATTTGAGACTGGGCTGCACGAGAAAGGGAGACGTTCCTGCTGTCGGCGGGATACCTTTGAAGGCGGGTAGAATTTATGAGCGTTTGCAGGTTTGGAACTCCTTCGATGGTAGGATGAGATTGTATTTGCGGGTTAGCAGAGGAGTCGACGCTATGCAAGGAGGGCAACACGTTAAGAAGGAAAAAAGGTGATGACGTCTGCGGAATGCTTGACGCACAGAGAGAAAAACTGCGATCTGGAAAAGAGCTGACAAGGCCATGGATCGATGCGTATTTTGGAGAGAGCTCAACGACAGGGTCTAAACAAGGTGCGTGGGAGCCCACAAACTGGCCCACATTCAATAGAAATCGATCCAACAGATTGCATTAACCATACTTCTGTTTGCTTGTTGTGCACGTCAGCGAAGGAAGCCGCGGGTCAGTTTCTTGGGCGTAGGCTGGAAAGCTGACGGAAACTGCGCTCAGTAAAACAACCAGCTCTCTCTCTCTGCTGTTTGATGGAAGCAGTGGATCGATTGCGTGAAAAAAAAAAGGCCGCAGCAATGAGGGGCAGAATATTGGAGAACCAGCGTATGGCTGCTTGGATGAATAAAACCGTTTATGTATGGCTGTGTTTGCTGATGAGAGAGAGAGAGGTGGCCTGAAGGAGCTTCGAAGAGATGGCAGCAGGATGAGAGTAATAGTGTTTGAAATCCAGTAGCTTGATCACAAAATTCTCAATCTTTCCCGCTCCAGAAACCCTGAAGAATTTCTCAAAACCCTGTACCTGCAACCTACAATAACAGAAAACCCAGAAATAAAATATGCCAGAGACAAAACCCTAAAGCCAACTAAATAATTACAGTATTTACAGATCTAAGGCTCCTTAGTAGCCAGATTTATCAATAACTACAGTAATATTATCCGAATTTAATTTAAATGTAAAATGCTTCAGAAAACCCTGCATGTATTCATAAAAAATATTTTGAATGATAAACCCGGGATCAAGAACTGGTTGGGCTCTTTCAGAAAACACAACCCGGGAGTTGGCTGGTTCAGCCGAGAACTTCCCCTAACGCCCGGTAATCTGAAAAAAGGATTTCCTACATAGCTTAAAATCAACCATCAACAAAGAAGGAGAAAAAAATAGTGAAACCCCGATCAAATGGAGATACCTGCCACTATATTTCAGAATCTAAACTATCATTCAAACCCCAAAGATCAGACAAGATACCTGTGCCTGGATCAATCTTCATTAAGCTATCATTAATGGCTGAAAATAAAATTATGCAGAAAAATAGAACAATCTTACAGCATTTTCAGAAGAGTAACACCAGCAAGATTTTTAACCCCAAAGTCTTCTTTATTGCACAAAAAATGACTACAAGAGAGCTTTCTTTAGCACCAGACTCACAGATCGACTGATCTCAAATGACCCCCTAGGACCCTATTTAAAGGAAAAAATCCCAACGGCTAGTTCGAGTGATCCATGTTGAAATGATCTCGACCGTCGATGAGAATCAAGATATCTCTTAATCTCATCCGTCGAATTAATTAAAAAATGAAATTTTGCATTTATTTACTCAAAAATATTATTATTTTATTATTTTTAGGGTTTTTGCTTTATTTTATAATTTTTTATTATTTTTTATTATTATTTTTCAGTTATTTATTTATTTATTTTTAATTTTTTAATTCATTTTTAAATAGATCCTCGAACTTAGCCTTTGGAAAAATCACCTAGGACCTAGGACTTAAGACTTAAAACTTATGAGGGGATTAAAACATTTTCTAACCCTCAAGACACTTTACATCATGACTTTTACAACTTTACATCTTAAGGGGAAAAACCCATTTGACATAGACCCTCATAAACCACCCAGTTCTGCGACACAACTATAATCTAGCAGATTAACATACTAGGATTCTCCTAAGATTCTAGTGACAAAATCCATTCGGGCTTTGGGGTTAGGCTGAAGGAAAACTCTGCCGATCATGGATCGGTGAGACGAAAAACCTTCCGGGACGTAGATTATCACTTAGAAAATTAGGTCCACCTAGGCAATTGACAGACATGACTCATATCTGCTAAGATTATTTACAATTTATACATGCAGACTGGGTTTACAACATAAATTGATCAAGCTGTCGATGACTGCAGAATGGCACGGACATGTCGATCAAGCACTACCCCTTTTTGCGAAGAAAAGGGGGTGTACTGCTATGGGCAGTTGACCGGTAGTGGTCAACATCTGGCTCTACTTGGGGACACGTTGCTGCACTGTAGGAATGTGAGAATCCAGAATCTGCACCCATGCAATACACAACGAGACATAAGTAGCGTCCATCCAAAAATCATCATATACATTAAGCACAGGAAAAAGCTCTTCATTTAGTAACATGAAAAGTAAATCTAATCCTAAAACAGAAATGAAAATGCTGAAAAAACAAGGAGTAGGGTTAGAAATGCAATACAAAGGATGCCCCATGGCATCAGATGTGTTCAATATAATGTATACTAAGCATTTGCCTACTTTCAGGCAAATCTGTCGGCTGTTTGTCAGATGTGCCATGTCCAATTCTACATATGGTAGGACTTTTTCCTATCCGAAAATCAAGCTGCTCGCGGTCGTCTGATGCATCAAATCTTCTTCTCATTTTCTTTCTCTTGCGCTTTTTCTTTGTGGCAGTTTGTATCACTGATGACATGGAACCTTTTGTTTCAAAGCTATCAGATGAAGTATGTAAGATATGCGTGACATGTCTTTCTTTATCCTACATCTGATCTTTATCATTTTTAAGTCTATCTGGATCACCTTCAATTAACCATCTTTCAATCGAACCAATGACCTCCTCATAATAAGATGGAACTTGTTGCAACAAATGAGAAGGGTCCTGATCTGTTGATGTCCCCTGGTTTCTCTCATCCTTTGACCACTGTTGAAACTTTTGAACCCGTATTTTAATGGCATCCATCTGACTAGAGTGTTCAACCTTTATAGCACTGATTTGCCTGGCATGGCCTTCTTCTATATCTTTTATTACTTTATCGTTCTTTTCCTTTATATTCATCAAGCAATACTGCATGGAGTTTATTTCTTCTTTATGATTTGCTTGCATGGTAGCCAACTGATTATTATGATCAAACCTCATGATAGTCATTTCTTCGTCCATAGTTAATAACTTGTTTTGCATAGAATTAATTTCCCTATCATGATCAGCTTTCATGGTCGTCATATTTTCCTCCAGTGTTACTTGGGAGCGGGAGCGGAAGCGGGGAGCGGGAGCGGGAGCGGGAGCGGGAGCGACCATTTTCAGAAGCTCCCGGTTTGGGAGCGAATCCCGGAGCGATTTTTTAAAAATATATATATTTTTTATATTTTTTAATTTTTAATACATATATGTCAACAAAAACATGTAGAATGATGAAATAGACATAAAAAACATAAAAAAGCATAAATTGATCATTGAACCATATCACATCAATCATCTAGAAATTATAATCGTCATCAACCTTAGTAAAATAATAAATTAAAATAACATTCAATTCAATAACATTTATCATCATTGATCACCAAAGTAACAAGTTGTACTTGTAAGCCAAGTTTAACCATTACAAGAAGTAATATCGAAGATATTTCTAAGTCCTAACTTCTAACTGTTAACATGATATGAAATGTTAAAAATTTATAAAATGAAACATGAATAATGAGATGAAATGAAACAACTTTAGTCTTTCACAAAGCATCATATTCATAATTCACAATCATTACCAATGAGTTATAATTGCCAAGGCCCAACTTCAAACTTCAAATTTTCATTGTCACAGTGATATAATGTTTACAAAAAATATCATAATGTCATAATGATATGAAAGAGTCAAGAGTCAAGAGTCAAGGACTCAAAACTCAACACTGAACAGTTATGAAAACTAAAGTGACAAGTCTAATAGAAACTAAAAAAGACAAGTAAACTGTAAATCTACAAGTGGCCCTTGCCACGAGAGTCTCCAGGAGTATAAGTAGGTCGTGGCGGTCTTCTAGGAGTCTCTCGCCCAGACCGACGACCAGAACTAGAGCCTCCACGCGAGGGTGTCGATGGAGGTGGCGACAGCAATGGAACAAGACTCGGGCCCCGAGAACTGCTACTGGATGGTGGAGGTGGAGGTGGCATGGCTGCTGCAGCTGCTTCAGCTTCATCCCGTACAAGCTCATCTTCTAGTTCTTCCATATGTACAATGCCATCCTCCAAATTGTCGTCCTCAGGGTGATTGTCCCAAATTTTATATGTGGGATCTTCATTAGCCCGATCACAGTAATGGCTCAACAACCTCAAATTGTAGTGCACATAAACCAAGCTTTCTACTCGGTTTTCGTTGAGCCTGTTTCTTTTCACATTATGTATATAACTGTAGGTGCTCCAACACCTCTCTGCAGAAGAAGAATTTACAACCTGTGCAAGAACTTTCAATGCCAATTTTCGCAAAAGTCTGTCGCCGCCATATGTTTCCCACCATGTGAGAGAATCAAATTTATCTTTGTCGTCCATTGCATGGAAGTTACCATACAAACCACTGCCAGTGAAGTATCTGCCTATTTCAAGGCGCACAGCTGCACATTCCTCCCTGTCAGGCACCAACTTTTCTAATGCATCCAGATATCCTTTAGTTACCTCTCGATCTAAATGGGGTTTGGTCCTAACACCACCCCCTACTGCAGGTTTGCCCAACCAAGAATCTGAGTAGTATTTTGGCGTAAGGATATACGCCAAGCAATGTAGTGGAAGGTTAAGCCTTTTCCACCGTTCACACACACAATCGTGAATCAGATTGTACAAGTCGGGATCTCTGTTATTAACAATGTCTTTTATTTCCCCCAACATGGTATCCATTTGCTCATACACCTCGCCAATCACTGGTTTGTCTGTATCTGCAAACCGAATCATGTTATAAATTGGCTTGGTGAAATCCAATACCTGTCTCACAGTTGTCCAAAACTGCCCATCAAGAGCGGCCTCCTCCACCGTTTCAAAACCTGCAATGTCAGCTACATTTGTAGCCCTTTCCTTTAACACCTGCCAATTTGGACTTGATACCATGCTAGCTAAACCCTCTCTTACCTTCAAAAGGCGCCTGAAGGTGAGGTAATAGCTACCAAATATAGTCCTCGCAATCTTCAGCAACTCCAATCTCGAGTGACTGCGGAAAAGGCCATGGGTATTGCTATGATTTGTAATAAATTTTATCATTTTTTTTTCTTTCTTGTACAAATCACCAATCCATTGGTATTGTTCATTTTTGTTTTTGACAATATCATGCAACAGAAGGTTCAATGTGTGAACCAAACATCCAGACCAAAATATGTTCGGGTATCTATCCTCAATAATTGCTCCCGCTGCCTTACAATTAGGAGCATTATCAGTGATGACTTGGATGACATTGTATGGGCCAATACGCTCAATTGTTTCAAGCAATGCTTCTGCAATGTTGATAGCGGTCTTGAACTTGTCTGAGTAATCATGTGCAGCTAGAAAAATGGGACCACTTCGGGACACAGCAAAAACACTTATCAATGGCTTGCCTTTTACATTTGTCCATCCATCGGATACAATGGACACCCCATTGTCAGTCCAAGAACTTGTCATTTTATTCAAAGAATGTGATATTTTTGCTTTTTCATGATCAAGGCCAACAGTTCTTGCCTTGTCATACTCAGGGCTCTTGTATCCTTTAGGGGCATCATTTATGGCAGAAACCATTTCGTGCCAATAAGGTGAGCGTAGAACATTGAATGGTATCCCATTTGCATAGAGGAACCTGTAAATTTTTGAATCCACATCATTCCTACACCCCTCATCAAGGAAATCTGATATGGTTCTACGGCGTAAAGATGATGACCCTGAGCCTCCATGTCCATATCCACTGCCTTGGGAGGATGCTGAAGGAGTTCTTTGTGAGCTTTCAAAGAAACCCCTTGATCTTTTTGCTTTGTATTGGGCGTCCTCCTCTTCCTTTATGTATTTGGCTCTATCTGCTGTTGACACCGCGTCGCAAGTTCTGATTCCTATTTGTTTCTCTCCATCCCATGCCCTTTTCCCGCAAAGGTGTCTTCTCAAACGGGTGTATGAGCCTGTGTAATCAGTGTTGCAATGGGGGCAATGAAATTTAGTGGTTCCACCCCCTCTCCCTGTTTCAGCCCTCTGAACATATTTCCACAATGGAGTTTGGTCTTGTTTAGTTTTTTGAGGGTCTATCCCTGGCAACGGCGCCAAAAAATGTTGGCGTTGCCGGCTCAAATGAATGACAAGAAGATGAACGATGAATGATAAAAAGTCGTTGAAACACCGAGAATAAAGTATCCCCGGCAACGGTGCCAAAAAATGTTGTCGCACAGATTGTTACGACAATGCTCAGACCGGGGGCTCTCACTTTGATCCCCGATCTCTCCGTTTAAGCCTGTCTCCCGCGGCTAAGGGGGGTAGACCCTGTAGGGAAGGACGACCAACTGTGAACCAGTTGGGTTGGGAGACACGAAAGGAAACCAGCACTAAATAGATTTTATTAGATTAACAGACCAGTGCCTTATGAAGTTAATGTTTAAATGATTACTCACTAAATGTTGCAGAGGTGTAAACCATGTAGAGCAATCATTTATCATCAAATAACTCGAACGATGCAAGATATCCAGTAAATTCACAATGCTTTAACGATGATCTAGCAATTTAAAACTTCGAAAGATAAAGCTTGATACACAACCACGTAATTTTAAATGCTAACCAGATATTACATTCATGATCATTCAAGCATGCCAAATCACATAAAAGATGATAAACATTAATCCCACATCAAAATTTTAGCCTCAGCAGGAAAAAATAAAACGTGATAAGTATCAGAGACCAAAACTAAATCTGGCAAAAAATTTCCACAATTTTTTTTTTTTTTACGCTTTTCAAAATAAACAAGACTATAAAGTCTAAAAAAGGATTTTTTTTTTTTTTTTTAACAAAATTAAACTAAATTTAAACAAACCTAAAATAAATTAAAAAATGAAACCAAAACATTATAATTTAAACCTTTTTATGAATTTTTGATTAAAAAAAATAAAACTAAACTAAACTAAAAGGTAAATGGAAAACAGAATAAAGACTAATGCCTAATGTATAACAAAAACATAAAGTCTAATCTTAAATCTAAGACCTAAATTTTTTTTTTATGATTTTATTATTCTTTTACTGAATTTTGATTTATTTTAAAATAGAATTAAATGAATCTAAATTAAAGAAATAACCCAAAGACCAAATACGAGCTGATCTAAAGACTAAAGGAAAATAAAAAGAAAGAAAAAAGAAACGAAAACCTTACCTAAGGAGAAATACGATTACCTGGCAGCGACCATTCTGGAGATCCCTGTCCGAAAGAAGAAAAACGAAGGCGAGGCTTTGGCTCTTCACGCATACACGCACCCAAAAGAACATTACACAAATTTGCAGGCGTTGAGAACGTTGAGGAGACTGCGTGTGCGACTTTATGCAACGGATCGATTGCTTGGCGTATTGATTTCGATTTTGCTATTCAACGCAGGGATTTGAGACTGGGCTGCACGAGAAAGGGAGACGTTCTTGCTGTCGGCGGGATACCTTTGAAGGCGGATAGAATTTCTGAGCGTTTGCAGGTTTGGAACTCCTTCGATGGCAGGATGAGATTGTATTTGCGGGTCAGCAGAGGAGTCGACGTTATGCAAGGAGGGCAGCACGTTAAGAAGGAAAAAAGGTGATGACGTCTGCGGAATGCTTGACGGACAGAGAGAAAAACTGCGATCTGGAAATGAGCTGACAAGGCCACGGATCGATGCGTATTTTGGAGAGAGCTCAACGGCAGGGTCTAAACAAGGTGTGATGGGAGCCCACAAACTGGCCCGCATTCAATAGAAATCGATCCAATAGATTGCGTTAACCATACTTCTGTTTGCTTGTTGTGCAAGTCAGCGAAGGAAGCCGCGGGTCAGTTTCTTGGGCGTAGGCTGGAAAGCTGACGGAAACTGCGCTCAGTAAAACAATCAGCTCTCTCTCTCTCTGCTGTTTGATGGAAGCAGTGGACCGATTGCGCGAAAAAAAAAAAAAAAGGCCGCAGTAATGAGGGGCAGAATATTAGAGAACCAGCATATGGCTGCTTGGATAAATAAAACCGTTTATGTATGGATGTGTTTGCTGATGAGAGAGAGAGGTGGCCTGAAGGAGCTTCGAAGAGATGGCAGCAGGATGAGAGTAATAGTGTTTGAAATCCAGTAGCTTGATCACAAAATTCTCAATCTTTCCCGCTCCAGAAACCCTGAAGAATTTCTCAAAACCCTGTACCTGCAACCTACAATAACAGAAAACCCAGAAATAAAATATGCCAGAGACAAAACCCTAAAGCCAACTAAATAATTACAGTATTTACAGATCTAAGGCTCCTTAGTAGCCAGATTTATCAATAACTACAGTAATATTATCCGAAATTAATTTAAATGTAAAATGCTTCAAAAAACCCTACATGTATTCATAAAAAATATTTCAAATGATAAACCCGGGATCAAGAACTGGCTGGGCTCTTTCAGAAAACACAACCCGGGAGTTGGCTGGTTCAGCCGAGAACTTCCCCTAACGCCCGGTAATCTGAAAAAAGGATTTCCTGCACAGCTTAAAATCAACCATCAACACAGAA
This sequence comes from Pinus tabuliformis, assembly GCA_031772625.1. Lineage (NCBI taxonomy): Eukaryota > Viridiplantae > Streptophyta > Pinopsida > Pinales > Pinaceae > Pinus > Pinus tabuliformis. The sequence continues at coordinate 1,285,760,293 of CM062819.1, forward strand.
GGAGAAAACAACAGTGAAACCCCGATCAAATGGAGATACCTGCCACTATATTTCAGAATCTAAACTATCATTCAAACCCCAAAGATCAAACAAGATACCTGTGCCTAGATCAATCTTCATTAAGCTATCATTAATGGCTAAAAATAAAATTATGCAAAAAAAATAGAACAATCTTACAGCATTTTCAGAAGAGTAACACCAGCAAGATTTTTAACCCCAAAGTCTTCTTTATTGCACAAAAAATGACTACAATAGAGCTTTCTTTAGCACCAGACTCACAGATTGACTGATCTTAAATGACCCCCTAGGACCCTATTTAAAGGAAAAATCCCAACGGCTAGTTCGAGTGATCCATGTTGAAATGATCTCGACCGTCGATGAGAATCAAGATATCTCTTAATCTCATCCGTCGAATTAATTAAAAAATGAAATTTTGCATTTATTTACTCAAAAATATTATTATTTTATTATTTTTAGGGTTTTTGCTTTATTTTATAATTTTTTATTATTATTTTTCAGTTATTTATTTATTTATTTTTAATTTTTTAATTTTTTAATTCATTTTTAAATGGATCCTCGAACTTAGCCTTTGGAAAAATCACCTAGGACCTAGGACTTAAGACTTAAAACTTATGAGGGGATTAAAACATTTTCTAACCCTCAAGACACTTTACATCATGACTTTTACAACTTTACATCTTAAGGGGAAAAACCCATTTGACATAGACCCTCATAAACCACCCAGTTCTGCAACACAACTATAATCTAGCAGATTAACATACTAGGATTCTCCTAAGATTCTAGTGACAAAATCCATTCTGGCTTTGGGGTTAGGCTGAAGGAAAACTCTGCCGATCATGGATCGGTGAGACGAAAAACCTTCCGGGGCGTAGATTATCACTTAGAAAATTAGGTCCACCTAGACAATTGACAGACATGACTCATATCTGCTAAGATTATTTACAATTTATACATGCAGACTGGGTTTACAACATAAATTGATCAAGTTGTCGATGACTGCAGAATGGCACGGACATGTCGATCAAGCGCTACCCCTTTTTGCGAAGAAAAGGGGGTGTACTGCTATGGGCAGTTGACCGGTAGTGGTCAACACCTCCATTTTATACTTTTCCGGTTGAGTCTTCAACGACCGAGATTAATTCTCTAATCAACGGCTAAGATTAAAAAATGACTTGATCCGCCTTCTAGATCATTCTCACCCATATTTTGATTAATACCCATTAATATTTTAATTTCCCTAAGTTTAGACTTAGGAACTCCATTAAAAATATTAATTATTGTAATAAAATACAATCCAGGTGGAATTTCACCAAATAGTTTCTGGGTTCTTTAGAACTCATGTGCCTTAGCCTCTCCACCAATTTTCAAGGCTAGAGCATTTCTGATACTATCAAAAACTAAGATCTCCACTATAAATGATCCATGCATTGTCATCATCAAGAGTACCTGTACGTGCAACCAAGAACCCTTAACTTTTGACTGTCTCAGATAAGTTATAGATAATCCTTCCAATCCAGCTTCCTGCAATTCTTATGATATTGAATCCCATCTTCAAGTAACTTGTCATAGAGGAAGTAACCTTTTCTTCCAAGCCAACAAAGTGATCTCCAACCTTCTTCGTCCTTAGCTTTGATACCATGTTGAGAAATCAATACTTGTAGGAATTAGGGTTTTGATTCCTCTTCTTGATAATTACTTGTGAATTATGTTGGCTTCTTTTACTTCTTTATTAGATTATGTTTCATCAAGCAATTACCAAATTATGTGTATGAAGATCACAAGAACAAGAGACACAAGATGTAGGTGCATAGCCAAGGCAGAACTCCTATAAGGGGAAAACCCAGTCAGAACTCTTCCTTTAGTAGTTTCAAGAACAAAATGAGACAATCCAAGACTCTTTTGACCTAGACATAGACTTCCTCCAATCACCAAGTCAGCCCTTCCTTCTTCTCCAAGCGACAACTTCCCAACAGCAACTTCAACCTAGAACTTCGACCATCTAGTAACAGAATTTCGGCCCCCAATAGAACTTCAACCTCCAGTAGATTTCAAAATTTCAACTCCAACAAATGCCCAGTAACTTCGCACGTGAGAGAGATAGATAGCCCAAAACTTAGATTTAGATCCTTCCCAACACACTTCGTCCTTCTCCAGCTACTTCGCACTTTTTTTGCCTCTCTTGCTTGTATATCGAACTTGTTGAGTGAATGTCTCAAATGGATCGAACTGCCTCTCTATATATAGCCTTTCTGTGGGTCGAATTGCCCTAATGTAGGCCGACTTCATAGGGATAGGGCCAACTTGGTGTGGAGGTGTCAAATGACCTATTTGACTCAAAAATAATTCTTTTTACATGATACAAAAGCCCAAGAAAGGCTAATAAAAATGACAATGGTTCTATTGAGTCGATATAAAACCTAGAAGCCTAAAATGGAGGCTTTGACCTAAAAAATGATGACCCAAGCATGAAATCCATGCTTTAATAAGTCATTTTATTAATAATAAAATTTCTTTTGACAAATATATTACATCATAGAATTATGAAGACCAAACCTAGTTACATTCTGCAACACGTGATGCATGCACTAGACGTGTGACATTTAGTCCTAGCCTAGCACATGACACAAGCAAAAGTTAAAACCAGCATCCAACCTTCTCCCTCTCAACCTGAGAGGAGAAATCCATGCTTGCTCCCTCTTAAACGGGGAGAGTGCATCAACAAGCCTTAGCTTGTGTCACAACTACTCATACTTCCCTTTCATCAGCTACTTGTTATTGTTGTAGCTTCCTCAACCAACCCTCTTATCATTGACTTTGCTCATCTTGCAACTCCTTAAACTAGGGCTCCAAATCTTCCTCCTAACAGTCCATGATCCTGTACTTGAGGTCTTTACCTACTGCATCCTGAACTGTGTCCAACACTACTTCTTGTACTGCTTCCTGCCTTGAAGATAGTCCATCCCGCAGTTCCTTCAACTGACTGATTGTCGTAGAGCAAGGTTAACCTACAACTAGTACTCATGAGACTAGATGGAAGATCCTGAAAGAATCATGACTTGGAAAAGGTAGTTGTATAAAGAATAGCCAGATGATGACTAGAAGATCACTTCCCAATGAAGAGAAGGATGACATGATTATTGGTTCAACACTATGTTTCGTTGAAGGGAAGTGATGGAGAAGACGGTGGATGCCCTACGAAGAAGTTTTGAAAGAAGAAGCCTCCTTGATGAAGAAGTTGAAGTTCATGACATGATGCCAAAAGGAGGATCCCTACAAGCAGTTGATAGTACCATGATCTCCATCGAAGAGCGGATAGTTGTTGTTGATAACAAGTCCCTAGGTAAGAGGGAGCTTTGGCATAATTTCTTTTATATGAATGAGTAGATCCTCCCTAATTAAGAGGGAGATATAGACACATCATTCTTGCCTACATTATGAAGAAAGGATGGAGGATTGGGTAAGCATCTGGTCTCCAATACTCTTTGAGGATGAGGTAGGGCATCCAATAGATAAGAGTAGTCGAAGAGGAAATTCGTTGAGGATGTGTTAATCCAAGACAGGAATGTTCCTAGAAGGACATACCTTGTGAACATTTGGATGGGGTATGTGCCTTAAGAGACAATGATGATAGTGTCTAGAAGTCATTGTCTCACCAGTATTGTGCTTTGACCTTGTGGAGAGACAAAGTTGTTAGTCAAGGCCTTGCTATGTGACAATGTTGGTTAATCTGATGAGATGCATTGATATAAGCCGAACAAATAGCTTATGAGATGGCTTACCAATCCGACTCTTCTTATGAGAATTCTTCAGTATGAGAATGTCCAAGTACATTGTATGTATTATGAATACCTCCCTAGTTAAAAGTGAGTGTTGAAATACGTAACTAGGTTCGGTCTTTATAAATATGAAACGTACTCTTGATTCTTGTATATTGTAAAAGGAAAGGAAAATTATTATTATTATTATTGTAGCATGGGTTTCATGCTCAAGGCCATTTTAGTTGTAGGTCAAGCACCCATTGAGTGCTTCTAGGTTTTGTCACTGAGTCAAGAAGTCAACTGAGTCATTGTCATAATGTAAGCTTCAAGAAGTCTGAGATCAGTTGGCAGTTGTAGGGTCATCACCTCAACCTGCAAAGATGTAGAGATTGGCACTGAATTCAGTCTCAGAATAATGGCAAGTATTTGTCCAGAGTATCCTGGGTAGGGAGAAATTGCCAAATTGGGAAGAGATGTGAACTACTCTTCAACAGGAAGAGATGAGGCGAGACTTAATCAAGTGCAAACTTGACGGCAACAGCAGCGGTGGGATGAAGCCCAAGGAGGAGGAGGAGAATGCAACCCTTGCATCAAAGGGGCAGCAGGAGATGCGAAGGTGGAATAAGGACGTCTCAAAGATCAAATGTTTCCGGTGTGGTGAATTTGGTCACTACGTTGCACAGTGTCCTCTCAAGAAGGAGGATAAGGACAAGATACATGATCTGCAGGCTACAACCACAAAGATCGAGGAGGAGGAGTTTGCCATGATTGCCTAGATACCTCCAGGGGAGAGGTGAGGTGATCTAGTACTGTAGTTCAAAAGAACTGCAGATGGGCAGGTTCCTTAAGGATTCCACCTCTTGGATCAAGACCTTGCTACGAGAGCCCATAGTCAGCAATAGCAGGATGGACCAATGCCAGGTGGTGCAGTTAGGTGCCAGAGTGACAGATGTAGTGGCTAGTAGCAATCAGATACTGAGCAACATAGAGCTAGTGTTGGCAACAGTGCAGTTGGCACAAAGCAGAGTCAGCAACAATGTAGAGACTTCAGTGACAGCGCAAAGGCTAGCAGCAGTCAGAACTCGAACGACAGATGCATCATACTGAACACAGTTGGTTCAGTATTTTGGATGTTTTTCCATTGCAGTTGTTGCAGAAGGCAGCGACAACAGAATTGCAATGCAGATGCAGTTGGCAGCATCATGCAAAGTCAGCAGCAGCACAGATGCAACATTTGCGCAGTAGTTGGTGGGAAATGATGTCAGACATCAGCAGCGCAAAGGGAAATGTTACAGAGTCAAGGTGATGCTTCAGCAGGTTGCATTACTAGAGCACATTCCTCGCTAAGAGGGAGTGTTGAATTCTAGTAGCATCGGATGTGCTCTAATCCTCAAAATTTGCAGGGAGGCTAGGACACATGTATTCCAGAATACCCAGAAATTGTTTTGGGAAATTCCAATTGGAGACAGTTTTATTAAAATAATTAATTATTTTTAATGGATGCCTAAGTCTAAACTTAGGAAATTAAAATAATTAAAGGGTATTAATTAAACTGGGGGTGGAACTTAGAGAAGAAAACGAGGATCAAGTCAAAATGATCTTAGCCATTGATTAGAATCTAATTTGGGTTGTTGATTGATCAACGAGAGGATTATAAGAAGAGGCTTGATGGGCATTTAGAAGACACATCGGGTGAAAAATCAGAGATCGATTTTCTCAAGAGAGCAGCACAGCAGTTGCCGGAGAAGGTGATCGAGGAGAATTCTGGTAGTGAGGGGCAGGGATAATTTTTTGGAGGAGGTTTTCCAAATTCGGAGAGTGCAATGCAGAGAGGGCAGAGAGTAGTCCGGAGAGGCAACGTTGGGCCACACAAAAGCAACATAGAGCTACGTTGTGGCAACGTACAGCTTCAGAAGGAGTCTGGATTTCTGCTGAGGAACAGTTGGGATCTAGTGACGGAGCCGGGGTGTGAGACCGAGAGGCCAGAGAGCCAAAGTTTCCAGCGAACAGAGGATTGAGCAGAGGTGCACCGCAGTCCCAGCAGCGGTGACGCAGTAACTGCATGGGTGTGACACAGTACTACGTAGAGACAGTGCAAAGGCTCATATCCAGCACAAATTAGTGCCGGATTTCCCAGTGACAGGGTGAGATCATCTCACTATCTTTTTTTTCCATTTAGATCTCTATATAGGATTGCCAGTTTGGGCATCTGAATAATTTTACTAAGAAACTACTGCATAATAATACAAACCCTCAGTTGTTGCGCCGACTTTCCCACATTGGGTTTTTCTGGGGACATTTGTCCAAAAACAATGGTGTCACTTGTGTGTGCTATTTCATTCTTGTTCAGTTCTTGTTTCCACATATTATTTAAGTTGTGAAGGCTGCAGTTGTATTTATTTTGATATTTACTGTATAATATTGTAAATAACTTGATTCAGTAAGAGAAATATAATCAGTTGCTGTAGTAGTGATTCGGGGATTCCGAATTTTCACACTTCCTTCTTTCCATAGATGCTTGATGTGAAGTTGCCCTATTCCTGGAGTAGTGCATTAAGCACTGTGGTGGTCATTTCTTTATCGAGCATTATTTCTCCCAATTCTTGTAGTTGGTCTCTTATTTCTAACACACTCATAAAGTATGAGGCTATTCCATCTTCCTTAGATATCTTCATCTTGTAGAGTTCTTGTCTTAATGATATTACTTATCCAGTTGTACTTACGGAGAACAATTCTACTAGCTTATCATATCTTTCTTTTGATGTCTCGAACTTTGATATATAGGGTATGAGAGGATCTTTGATGGATTCTATAAGGATCCTTTGAGCCTTAACTTCCCCTTTCATGTACTTTGCAAGAGCTTGAGCTTCTTCCTTTGGAGGTTCAGTGATTGATACCTTAACATGATCAATGACTTCATTTTCTATGAGGATCAAATCAATCCTCTTCTTCCATGCAATAAAGTTTGATGACCCAATCAATTTGTTGTTTTCCTTGCAGAATGAAGTCATTTTGATAGATTTGGATGTGGACATAAAGATACCTACTTGTGAAGATACTCCTTGAAGACAATATCTTCAACTTGATGCCTTCTTGATTTTGATGATGATGTTGATAATAGAAGATGTATTCTTGATGAAGATGTCTTCCTTCAAAGAGAGGGAGATCACCTTGGTTCCTTGATGATGATGACAATGCCTTCAACTTGCTTTTCTTTGATGTAGAGGCTTCAAGATGCTCCAATTTGTAGTTCTTCGTTATTTGAGAAGAGGTAAGGTCTTTTGAGCAATGTGGAAAAAGTCAAAGTCGAGATTAAATCGGCAAGGGTCCAAAAATTGAAAAAGTCGTTAAAGTCATGAGTTTTTTTAAAAAGTCGGCAAAATTAAAAAAATACAAATATATTCATTTTTTTTTAAAACCCAGACTTTTTCAACAAAATCTTGACTTTTTCAAAAAAATTAAAAACTTGTTAAAGAAACTACCTCATTCACGATTTAATCCGGACTTTCTCGATTTAATCCCAACTTTTTCAACTGGGAAAAAATCGGCCGATTTAATTAGCCAGCAAAAAAATCGTGTTTTAGGGATTTAATCCCGACTTTTTCCCGACTTTTCCCATGCTGCTTTTGAGGTCTCCTTTTTTGAGGTGATGATTGTGCGAGGTTCCCAAGAATGCTTCAAGTGTAGAATCCTTCTTTGAACGAACTAGGTTTTTGAGGTTTTCTTTAGTAACTTCCTTCAAGATGATGATGTAATCCTTTTCCTTGTAGTGCCTTTCAGATGAGTGGTCCTTCTTGATGATTGATTCTCTTGATGATTTTCTAGTGCTTTGTTCCTTGAGTGTCCTTCTTTAAGCTGCCTTTCCTTAACTTGTCACCTTAGCTCTGATACCATGTTACAAAATCTAGGGGCAGTCAGTGTAGGTGATTTCTCTTACTTTAATAGTTGTTTGTGATGTATTTTTATTTCATTAGATTAACTTCTTCTTTTGTTGTTTACTATTAGTGTTTTTCTTCATCAAACAACTACCAAACCATAAAGAACAATAAGACAAATGACACAAGATGTAGTCGATCAGCCAAGGCCAAAACCTCTCCAATCTGAGAGGAAAACCCCTTCTTATATAATCTTCAATTGACGAATTCCAAGACCTAGACCCTTGACCCAAAACCCCTCCAATACCAAGTCAAAGCTTCTTCTTGATGAACTTCAATTCCTTCAAGTAAACGTTGGTCAAACTTGTTCCACAACTTCAGATTTCGGCCCTAGCTCAGAATTTCGACTCACTGTTTCAGACCTGCAATTCCGAATTCTTTTGCAGAAACCCTAGGTCACACATGTGGCTTGAAAATGCACAAATTTTCCTCCTTTCTTTTTCGCTTGACTTGACTTGCCTTCCTTGATGATTCGACTTGCTAGAGAGACCTTCTTTGACCCAAAAACTTCGACTCTCTCGGAGTGACTGCAATTCAGTATCTTCTGCTACAAGATGATGCCCTAACCTTCGCAAGTGTGGAGGAATTTAGCCCAAAATAGATCTAAAAACTCAATCTTTCTTCTCTTCCTTTCGTCCTCCTCTTACTCGCACTTCTCTTCTTCCTTGATCGAACTTGAGTGAGTTGTAAGTGTGTTCTTGAATGAGATCGAGTGCCCTATATATAGGCTTCCAGTCACTTGATATTAGGCCGACTTGTCACTATCTTAGGCCGACTTGTTTAGTAGCACTTGACGAGGTCTTGGAGCATCATTTTGATTCTATTTTGACTCAGATAATTTCTTTTAAAATATGTAACATGCCCGAAATGGGTCTTTCATATATGACAATGACTTAATCACTTGTAAACTCAATGACAAGCCCTAGGAGCTCACAATGGGAGCTTGACCTAAAAAAAATTCTCTTGAACATGAAACCCATGCCTCAAGAACAACACTAGTAAGTTTATTTTCTCATTACATCAAACAAATAAAATCATGATTACATCTGTCATTATGAAGACCAAACCTAGTTACATATTTCAACAATTTGAAGGAGATCAATCAAGCATCCAAGGAGTTTGATGAACGAATAAAAGAAGACCATAGAAAAACGTAGAAGAAAAAGAAAACGATATAAAAGGTGAAACCGAAAATCTTAGTTTTGGGCTACAATCCCTCACACGTGCGGAAAAGTTAGGGCAACACTTATTGTAGCAGAGATCGAAATATTACAGTCATATTGGGAGGCCGGAAATAGATATCAAAAGGATTATCTTGCAAGCCAAATTGCTAGAGAAGCAGTTGTCCAAGCGAAGGAGAAAAGAGGAAAAATTCACCATCATTATCTTACACATGCCAACTAGGGTTTATGCAGCATAAGTCGAAATTGCAGTTTTGAAGCAGCAAGCTGAAATCTAGAAGAAATAAGTTGATATCTAAAGTCTAGAGCAAGTTGACTTGGGTTGACTTGTGGAAGGCAAGCTTATCAAAAGGAGAAGTTGACTTTGTCTTGGAGGGGTCTTTGTCAAGGGTATTAGGTCATGGAATTCGTCATCTGAACATTCTATAAGAAGAGAAGAATTCTTGTGGGTTTTCCTCTCAAGAGGAGAGGTTCTAGCCCTGGCTTACAACCTACATTTTGTGTCCTCTTGCTCATTGATATTCATTATTTGGTAGTTGTTTGATGATAAAGAACACAATATTAATCAAGTGAAAGAAGAAGCTAATAACAAGAACATCAAGTTGAGTAAAAGAACATCACAAGCAGTTTTCAAAGTAAGAGAAATCACCTAATCTAGTTGCCCTAGATTTCCCAACAATTTGCAAATTAGAATTTGGGGAGAATCTCATGTAGAAATTGTCCCTCTCTAGGCTTGCGCAAGGGTCACTAGTAGAGCTTGCGCAGGGGCCAAGAGACAAGTAGGATTGAGGGTTAAAGGGCTGGAGAAATAAGGGGAAAACTTGAGGAGGAAATTATGTCAGGAATTTTGTAGGGATTTTTGGAGGAAATTTGGGAGCACTCTACAGCAGTTATCTAGCAGTGCATACATGAGAGGAGATTGGGGAAATTTGCACTATTTTTGTGGGCTTCTGGGAGAGTTGATTTGGAGCCAAACCCTTTCTGAGTTTTGTTGGGCTTGATGAAAAAGGACACTAGCTAATTTCCTAGAATTTTCTGAGCACATCTAATGGCAGATTTCCCATTTCCTATCCGGCAGCAGCAGCAGTAAATTCTTGGGCCAATGCAGAATTTGGAGGGGAGCTTTCCCACTTGGGCATCATAAATACAACCTGAGTTTGGCCTTGCTTGTTGTAGCAAGCCCAGGTTCCTCTATTCCTATCTTTTTGTACTCCATTCTGGTCAGAAATAATAAAATGGCTCAAAATTTTGGTGCAATTTCTTGTGTATTCTGATATATTGTGTGTTCAAATTTTGGTTGGTGTTCATAGTTCATGTTTTTTTTATTCACTTAATATTTCCATTAGGAATATTACAGTTGCGCATTCAATTGCCATGATTTCTGTTAATAAAATTGCTGGTAATGTCTGCTTTAAGTTGCATATCATACTGAGTCAGGATCTTCATTCGCTATATGCTAAGTACTACTACAAATTGTTTGTAAAATTGCTCACAAGCAAACTGTTAGTCGAAATGTCCTTGAGAAAGTTAAGTGCAATTGGCTTATTTACGAATTAATTCGATAGGGACAATACAGTGTTCCAAAATCCATTGAAATTTACTTAAAAGAGACATTACATCATGTGCATGCATTTTCTATGAAACAAACAATGAAAACACAAGGGATGTCACTTAAGCTCTTATTTCAACTTAGTCTTATATACACATGATCAACAAAGATCAAGGTATGGCGTGCATTGTACATAGATATTACATCCACTTATCTTGAGAATTCAAAATGGGATGCCTCTTATGTAGAGATTCTATTAATTTGTAGGTCAGTGCATATCTGTTCACGCAACTAATTAGGACTTTGAATTATATATTCATGCAAATGACCTCGTTACTTAATTCGTGAGCCACAAATGAAGTAATTATATCATCATCATATACTAATTCCATCAACCACGTGTGAGTAACTAAAAGACAAAAACAGACTAAAAGACAAAATAGAAAAGTCAATATTTTGGAACTTACAAAGGCCTGAGTTAATTTTCTGGGCAGTTGATAATCAAATGTGCAAAAACACAAGACAAGATGCTCATTGAAGTTCATTTGTGCCTCTACAAGCTATTAAGGTTATGCCTATCAATCGATCAATTGTTAAAATTCTGTTTTGAAGGCCACCTGAGTTGATGAGATTGAGTAAAACAACGCCGTCGTTGCTTCACTTTCTGCTATAGGTGGTTCATCCCAAAGAACTTCCTACATTTCAACCAAATGTGAATACAAATTTCAAAAATTTTGAAGCTAGAATGTTTTCAATAATATAATTTTACTTTTAAAAGGGAAAAAGAAGGAAATAGATATTATAAATAAACAAAACCAAACACAATATACCTGCACTGACTGGCTTAAGCCCCTCATAAGACCAACTTCAATAAAAATGAGGGGCTCACCTACATAAATAGTATTTCATGTCAGAAGACTATACCATTCAAAAATGGAAATCATAGCTAATTTATGAAGTTTTCTAGAATTATAATTCAGATGTACCATATTTTGTGTGTACTTAGAAGAGCGCCCATACAATGACTTCTTCCAGGTAATCAACATTATAATTTATATACAAAGACTTTTACTTTGTCACCAACTAACAATATAAACTAGAGATGTGTTTGTGATCAATCTATGTACTTATTTTATTAAGCAAAGTAACAGTGCATTGGCTCTAGTGTCATGATCAAATAGCATTGAAATATATTTATTTCAATATTGAGTCCTGTTACAGCTCAAACTCTCTCCTAGAGGGTAAGATCCTAACCCCAACAGGAAAGCCTAGAGGCAACTCTTAGGCAAGCCACCCACTATCACCACAATGGCCTTGCCCCACTCTTTAGACAACAGAAAAGTTATCCTAGTCAAGGGGGGGATCCCTAAATGTCAAGCTAAGCTAAGTCATTGAATAAGGATAGGAAGTTCTGTAACTTGGCTTGACGGTGATTTACTGATTTTACACACAACTCAATCTGAAAGAGGAAGGCAAGTTTAAGTCTGTAAATAATAGATCAAATCACCAATTATCAACAAGCCTTAAATAAGTTGAATTAGACCAAAATGTTTATTCATGAAAGGAAATTATGTTTGGAAAACTCAAAGATAGGACTTGCTCAATTAACCATCTGGCATCAATGCTATCAAGGTGTGAAATCAATTAAATAATGAAATGTGTCCATACAAGTAAGGCATTAGATATTTTATTCACCACATTCATAAACTTGAAGGTTTGTGATCATTATCAAGAGACCGTTCCAACATGAGATCATATGGCCATAAGTCTAACCCTGTTTTAGGACATCAAGGAGTTATGATATGTGTTTGTTTAAATGCAAAGAATAACCATGAAATTTACCAAGCTTACTGCAGTTATACAAGACAGTGAGGACAGCAGAAGTAGATGTGAATTCAGCACATACATATGACATTCAAGATTCATTCAATGATCATGAGCTTATCACCATTCATAACATGTGAATTAATGCATTATCTGGACAGTTTTTAACCACAAAACAGTGATCAAATTGTGTAATTTACTCTCCAGGGCCTAGATCTGGACTCCATGCAGATTTCTTCCTCAGATCTGTCGCTGCAAGACAACAATAAAAAACCCAAATGATATATACAAAACCCAGAAAAACCTAAGTCAGAAAACTAAAAAATAATTAGAGATCTATGTACATAAATGGCAGATTTATCAGATCTAGAGAGTGTGAGTCTGACTCTACTCCCAGATCTGATAATCTGAGGCTCTCAACAGCCAGATCTATCGATTTAGCATAGAAAAAATTAAAATTTTCAAATTTTAAAGGAGGTACTAAGCTCAAAACCCTTCATGCATCACCCATACAAAAAAAAAATCTTATGATAAGCCCGGGATCAAATCAAGCTGGGCTCTTCAGAAAACATGGATCGGGAGTTGGCTGGTTCAGCTGAGAACTTCCCCGAATGCCCGATGATCTAATAATCAAGGATTTTCTGCAAAACTCAATTCAATCATTAACATAGAGCAAGAAAACGATAATAAAATTCAGATAAATAGAGATACCTGCGATTATATTCAAAACTTGAATTATCATTCAAACCCCAGCGACTGGGCAAGATACATGTACTCAAATCGCTCTTCAGAAAGCTATCATCAACGGCTAAAAAGAAATCTATGCATGAAAATGACACACCTTACAGTATTTCCACAAAGAGTAACACCCGCAGAAATTTAACCCCGAAGTCTTCTTTTATTGCTCATAAAAAGAATTACAAGAGAGCTTTTCGCTTAGTACACGATCCAGAGATCGGATGAACTAACTGATAAATGACCTCCTATTTAAAGATAAATCCTCCAACAGTTAGTTCGTGTGATCCTCGTCAAAGCAATCTCAACCGTTGATGAGGATTAAAATTTCTTTTAATCTCATTCGTCGAAAATTTAAATTATTGAGGAAATTTAAATTTTTCAATTAAATGCATTTTAATTAACCCTAGGTACCAAAGGCTTAAAATTCAGCAAAATAATTAATTTACCTTAGTCCTTGGACCTCTTAAAATTTAATTTTTAAGGACCAACGAATTTTTCCTTTGGAGAATTTAAATTTACCCAAGACCTAGAATTAATTAAATTTTTGGCTTAGGATTTTAATTAATTTTGGCCAAAAAATTTAATTAATTAATCTATGAGGGGATAAATTATTTTTCCAACCCTCAAGACACTTTACATCATGATTTTTACATTTTTTCACATTTCAAGGGGGAAACCCCCTTTGTGATAGACTCTCACAAACTACCCAATTCTGTGACACAAATATAATCCAGCAGACCAAGCAATTTGTAATAAAATAACCTAAACAAATGGTTAGGATTATTCCCAAATCACTTTTACATAGACTCGATCCAGAACACTATGACTCCCTTAAGATCCTAGTGACAAAATCCATTCCGGCTTTGGGGTAAAGCTAAAGGAGAACTATGTTGACCATTCAAGAATGGATCGGTGAGACAAAAAACCTCCCGAAATGTAGATCGTCACCAGAAAAGTAGGTTTACCTAGGTGATTACAAACACGACACGGATCTACTGAGATTATTTACATTATACACATGCACATTGGTTTTACATTATAAGATGATGATCAAGCTGATGATGATAGTTGGATGGCAGGAACACATCGATCAGATGCTATCCTTTTTGCGAAAAAAGGGGGTGTACTGCTATAGGTCATTGACACGTAGTGGTCAACAGGTCTTACATATAGCCCTTCTGGTGCTGGAGAATGGGCACTTATGTGAGAGCCTTAAGTCCTTTTGTAGAGAAGAAGGTAGCCCTTTTTGAAAACATGAGCCACATATGGTGAGAAGTTTTCAGTCCTTGTTGTAAAGAAGGATAGATAATAAATGATTCGTTCATTAAGCGAATCCGGAGACATAGCCAGGGGGGCTGGTGAACTCTGTTATCAAGATGAGTTTGCAAATTGTCTTTATGTGATTGCTTCTTGTTCACTTTGTTTCCTTAAAGTAGAATTATGATTCAAATTGCATGTTAAGATTGTATAAGGATAAACTAAGCAAGTTTTATAACTGGCTAATTTTGGATCATTTTGGTATCAGAACAGGTTGATTGTTTTTCTTAGTGTGAATATTTAACAAGGTTTCAACTCAAGAAAGGATTCGAAATGGCAATTCCAAAAAATGACAAACCTTTCAATCCTCTTTTTGTAAGTCTTTGTAAAGACCCAGCTTTTCTTAAAGGATTCTTAACCATGACAAAAATGGTGGAGGAAATGTATAAAGAGGAAAGAGAGAGTGTTGAGTTGCAGACGCAGTTGAAAACATTAGAAGATGAGAAGCAAGAACTTCAAGATAAAAAAAGGATGGAGCTACAATTACAAGCTACAGAAGAGGCCTTGGAAAAGTGTTAGAACATTAAGGTAAATGAGGTATGCAGTAATTGTTCAGGTTCAATTTCAACACAAATAGATGCTTGTTTTGGTTCCTTCCAGAGGCACTATTATTAAAAATGGGTTATGAAGGAAAGGGCTTGCGAATCCATGACCAAGGAATAACAAAACCCATTGAGTTTGAAGACCAACCTCGATATGTTGGATTAGGATATGGTAAAGAGGAGGTTGGAGAGTGTTCCAAAACTGCTGAAGCAAGTGATGTTTCGAAAGAAATTCCTACATTGTCAAATTCACCTCGGCATAGCTGTGACAAAGACAACCATCAATGGTATAAACTTGACTACACTAAAGTTTCTTTTGATTAGAAGAAACATGGTTATGCAACTCATGATTTATGGCATAAAACTTCATGTTCATTTTGTGGGCTAAACAATCATAGAGTTTCCAAGTGTTGGAAGAGAATGTCTATGTACAGGAAAGTAATGTCTACCAGGAAGGTGACACGACAGAAAGACCAATCTCCAAATCGCAAGAAAGAAAATGGAAAGGAGCTGCAGTTGCGGTATTATTGCACTTGGTGTGAGATGAGTGCTCACTAGATTGTGAAATGCTAGAAAATTCACCTCCAACTTCGTCCAAAGTGTGACAAAGGAGTTGTGCAAGCACCTCCAAAGAAAAAAGAACGGGAGGAAAGAAGGCCAGCAATGAAAATTCAAGAATCAACACATGAAGAAACGCAGTGTAGGAGAGAGGATCTATTTGAATGGTTTGGTAAAGAAATGGTTGGCATGTCTCCATAGTTGAGTTTGCATGTCATGCATATGCGATAACTCCAAAATCATTTTAAGTTTTTTTTCATTAGTGAAAAACATAATGTCCCCTATTTCTTGAGCTTGGAGCCACTGTTTCTGCTTGCCTAATTGTCTCCTTTAGGCTAGTGAGAAGGAAAATTATCTGGGAGACCCAAACACATTTACCCAATTTTGATATTATTTTATATTATTAAATAAAAGAGGGTAAATTATGATTACTAAAAAGGGGCAAAAAGTCACTTAGAAGAAAAAGTGATTTCATCAATAAAATGATATTAAAAGGAGTTCTAGAAGCTTGGAGAAAACTCAATGAAAAGATATAAAAGGAGGGTGGAGAACATTTGCTAATCATTCTATCTCATGATTTTTCATTGCCATTGAAGAGAAGCTCAAGCAAGTTTCAGACTAAGGGTTTCAAGCGAGATCTTCACACTAGTTTCGATGGATCTTATTTCCACCTTAGTTAATCTTCCCCAATTTTGATGGACCACATTACCACCCTCGCTAGATCATTTTCAGGAAATATTTTGAAGATCTAATAGAGTTTGTGTTGCAGGGAAACTTCAGCATCCATAAGCATTATATCTATTTGCAGGAGGGTGAGAATTATAATTTCTCCGTAGAGGTCGAGCTACCCTTGGAGAGGAACAAAATCATTACCAGATTTATGACCGAGTCGAATTGTTATCAAGAGGTCGAGTCAGGATTCTTCAAAAGGCCGAATTCTCTCTATAAGAAGTCGAATCTTTGGAGATCACATTATCCTCGGCAAGGCCACATTATCCAGCAATTAGAGGTCGATTTCAGCAAGGAAATAAATATAGACTAAAGAGGCCAAATTGATTTTCTCTTGTATCTTTCTCCCAGCATTAAGATATCAGTCCATCAGGGTTTATTCCAGATCATTTTTGCATCAAGAGGAGGTCGATTCTATGTGTAATTGCTATCATTTGGAGCTGAGATTTAATCAAAAAACAAGGGCCAAATTCCCCATATTTAAAGGGTCGAAATTCTCCTAAAAGCCTGATATACCTTCCAGTATTTAATTCCAGATCTGAAATTCAACTTTCTAGCAAGCCCATGAATATTCCTTTGTGATTTTCAGGTGTTTATCTTAACCTAACCAGAGGCTGAGTTCCATTCCTAGAGGTTGAATATATTAGCAAAATTATCAGAGAAGAGAGAACCGAATATATTTCCACCAGTGGTTCGATTTTATGCGGTTGAATTCTCGCATTGTGTAATATCCCCAATTTTGATTTTCAGCATTAGAGATGAGTCTAGGGATAGGACACAATTCTGGACTTGGAACTTAGGAGGAAAAGAATATTGCGGCTCTAGTGGAAAGTGGGGACCACAAGAAAGAGAATTCGACCCAACGAGGGAACTCGAACTCTTGGAAGAGAGAGGAAAAAGAAGGGAGTGCGAATTAGGAAGAAAGAGAGAGTGGGGACCACAAGGAGAGAAGGAGCCACGAATTATAAATAGAGCAAGAGGCACTCATTTTAAGCAGTAATTCATCTATTCAGAAATTGTGTCTTTGACATCGCATGTTTGAGTTGAAGCCAAGTCTGCAATGTTGTTTAACACATGAGTGTCTCCGAGTGGAGATCTCAAGCCTTACTTTGGTGGACTTCAAGTGCTAGCCCAAGGAGAGAGTTCTACTTCGTCCCAAGTCATACCAACAGCAGCGAGTCGAGTTACAGTAGCAGCAAAAGTAGTAGTAAGGAAGTTGAGTTACAGCAGCAAGAAGTTCGAGTTACAACAGTGGGGAAGTAGCAGCAAGGAAGCTGAGTTACAGCAACAGGGAAAGTTGTAGCAATGCAGGGACTGCGCAGTTCCTGGAGAAAGCACGTTGGGAGGTTGAGGAGTGAAGGGAGTTAGGGGCTGAAACTTGAGGTGGAGTCCGGGAAAGTGTTGTGGGGGATTTTCCAGCATTTTGGCGGAGCAGCAAACGCAGCATTCGCTGCAGGTTACATCTTTTGCTTGTGGAGGAGGGCCAAGAATTTGGGGGTCAATTTTGGAGTGTCAAACCTAGGACAAACTCTTTCTGGGTTTTTCTGGGTTTTTGACAAGGACCTCAAGAATAATTTGACAGAATTTTCTGGGCAAATTTGAGGGGTCAAACAAGGGTCCCATTTCAACCAGCGGCTAGAAGAGCTAGGATAAATAGGGCCAAATTTCCAAAGTCAATCATTGGCCAATTCCTTAGTGGGTTATTTTGGATATTTGGTGGAGAGGCCGGGATTAATTTCCTAGAATTTTTTGAGCACCGGAGGAGGCCCTAGCAACAAATCTTCACACCCAGCAGTGTTTTTCTTGGCAGTTCAACGCAGAGCTAGGAGATAGAGTAGCAGTGTATTTGAGGGGGACTTCTTCTTATTCATTTGGGCCTAGCTAGCTTGCCTTGAGCAAACCCATGTGCACTCTTTCTAGCACCTCATTGTACCCTCTTCATATTATAATAAAATGGCTCAGCAGCGCAGTTTTTGGCTTTAAAATAGTGCTCTGATGCTTGAGTATTTTTCAATGTGTTTTTGGTTATGTTTGCTTTGTTTATCATTGTATATTTCCATTAGGAATATTACAGTGGTATCAGAGCCATAATCTTGGCTCAGCCTGTGGGAAAGATTAGAATCAAACAACATGGCGGTAGCCTTGAACGAGATGATTAGGATGCAACAAATGATGATTGATGCGGGGGAGAAATTGATTCATTCCACAGTTGGGAATCCAGACATGATTGCAACTGATGTGGAGTTATTGGGAGCAAACTGGAGGGCATACCAATCACTGGGTCATGGCATTTAGGCATCCCTCTCTTTTTGGGAATTCTATGAACTAAGGGACATGCACAAACCGATGGAGATTCAGTGGGATTTTGCAGGGATGATGAGGAGTATTAAGGAAGAATATGAAAGAGTAGTTGAAGGAGCCATGGTTGGCAAGGGGGGAGTTGAGCATACACCCATTGATGAGGCGTCACCCATTGTTGCAGTATCCATTAATGAGGTATCTAGGGTTGTGACCGAGTTCTTAGGTGATAGCCACCACAGGTTGATGAGGTGTCGGAAGACAGCTCCACCGTTGTTGAGGAGCCAATAGGTATAGACTCATAGAGGCCTCCAGGTCCATGACAGATTTTCCAGACAACAATCACCTACAGTTGACTGGTGAGCATGTCTTCCGTGTTGGGTTGTCTGTGGAGGAGCAATTGGAGGCTCATGTTGAGTCCATGATGGAGGAGGATGTGCAGCCATCCTTTGGGCTAGCCATTGATGAGGGGCAGCAGAGAGGCCACACATTAGGTTTTCAACATAGTTCGCTTCAGAGGCACATTGATCGGATCTACAATATTATTATCCCACCCTTATGCATTGGGTTGAAGGAGGCAGAATTGTCTAGACAAACCTGAGGGGACGGCCAAGTTAGCAGCACTAAGTGACATGAGCCGAGTATGACACCCATCATCTTGGAGGGCTTGTTCTTGTTGATTTGGGGTAGCATCGGATGTGCTCTAGGCCTCAAATTTTGCAGGGAGGCTTGGGCACATGTATTCCAAAGAACCCAAAAAACGTTTTGGGAAATTCCACCTGGAAACAATTTTATTAAAATAATTAATATTTGTAATGGAGTTCCTAAGTCTAAACTTAGGAAAATTAAAATATTAATGGGTATTAATCTAATTATGGATGTAGCTTCTAGAAGAAGACGAAGATCAAGCTAAAATGATCTGAGCCTTTGATTCAGAGTTAATCTATGTCGTTGGTTGTCCAACAGAAGATATATGAAGGGGCTCGAGGGTCATTTGGAAAACACACCGAGAGATCAAGAGATCGAATTACTAAAGTGAGAAGTTCTCAGGACGAAATTTCGATCAAGGAGATTTCTTGTAGTTGAGGGGCAGGGATAGTTGGGTTGAAGCATCTTCTATAGAACCCCGAATACTCAGCAGAGAGGCAAAGAAGCACCAGTGGAGGCAGCGCAGACCCAGGAAGGACTGACGCTGCGCCAAGAGGGCCCACGCAATGCTTGATGCAGAGCCAAAAGGGCTAGTGCAGAAGCAGAGCTGTCTTCTAGCAGAAGTCTGAAATTTGTTGGGGAGTTGTCGAATCAGTCAAGAGGGTTGACATCAGAGCTCTAGGAGGCAAGGAGACCCAGCACAGAGCCTCAGAGAGCTCCACGCAGTTACTGCAAAGGGGCAACGCAGTTGTAGCTAGGGACAGTTAGTTCAGCTGTCGGACCAGTGGGGATTTGCCAGGTGGAGTGAGGTAATCTCACTAAGTTTTCTGCCAGTCTCTTTTTCTCTGTAACTGGATTGTCAGAAGGGCATCTAGATTTGTATTCAGAACTACTACTTAATAATAATAAACCCTCAGAACTGCTGCACCGATTTTCCCGCATTGGGTTTCTCCAGGGACATTTGTTCAAAAATAATAGTGTCCATTGTGTTGTATTTTCTTTCTTGCTTAGTCTCTTGTTTCCGCATAATACTTAATTAAGTGAAGGTTGTAGTGTATGTATTACGATATTTGCCCTAGTAAACTGCAAGTAATTTGCTTAAAGGAATTTAACAAATAATAGTAATATCATCAGTTGTTGTAGTAGGGGTTCCAGGTGTGGAATTTTCACAATTCCTTCCACAGGGGATTGTACATTCGATCCCTCCTTTGGGATTGGACAAGATGATTTGACAGGCGAGTAGATAGATTTAATGATTCGTCTTGGCATATTGACAATGTGTGGAGTCACAGGGTGATTAGCCTACTTTGGCAGGAGCTGGTAGGAGGAGGTGGCACCAGTGGGCTATCAGACGGGGCATTGTATGGAGACAATGCTCTCTTATTGGCATATGGGATGCAGGGGCTACTGAGGCTAGGCACAATAGTATCATTCCCATTAGCATGTGAGGAGTTAGGCCGCTTAGGTCTATCTAGGCAGATGAGGAGGTATAGCTCACATCGTGGAGGGCTTACCAGTAGAGTGGTAGTAGAGATGGTGATCCTGACAGGATGCGAGATGTTGCCTATGGACTCAGTCTTCGACCTTGATATCCATGGGGTGTATAGGGGTATGCAATAGTGCACAACAGTATGTAGAGGAGCACAAAAGTGTGCAGTGGTGCACAATGGTGTGCAGGGTTGCATCGTGGTGTAGGAGGAGCGGTTCACATCTTAGTGCATTACCTCATAGAGTGACAGACACATCAATACAAGAGGGATACCAGTTGATCTGGGATGATGCAGTAGCATGTAGCAGGGTCGGGTGGTGCACAAAGATGTGCGATTGGGTGCAGTTGTATGCCAGGAGACATGAGGATACATGGTTATATGCAGTAGTGTGCGGGGTTGCACTGCAGACTAAGGGAGTTCTACTAGCAGGGAGATTCCTTGATGAGGATGTCAGGCATGTCATTAGGGTGGACATACCCAGGTTGGGAGAGCGGATCGGTCACGATAAGGGCCGAGAGCGTCCACACGGGTTCTTGATCATACCCATCGGAACCCATGCATCTTCCACTCGTTGGCACCACGTGTAGTTGAGGGGAGCCTTGTGTTCGATCTAAACCCACAGTATGGATAACAAGACTTGGGAGATTTTCTTGAGACGACGCTATGAGATTCAGTGCCTCAGGGGCACGATAGATATTCTCCAGTGGAGGAACAGGGTCGGTGTGCGAGTTGACAGCCACAGCGTGGGAGATGAGGTGATCTTCTACAGGGGTGGCATATTGTTCATCGTTGGGCCTATACCTGGGGAGTTGATTACGGGGGGGACATGTGCCACTCTTTCCACAGGGCATGTCCAGATCTTGCATGAGCAGAGTACCATGTGTGATTGAGGCAGTTTTCCAGTGGGTGTCCTGGCTCCAGACATTGTATTGGCACATTCCTGAGAGGGTGGATGGCAGACTTAGTGGTGATGGTTGGCAAGAGCAGGATAGATCTATGAAAATTCCTATACTCAAGGAACCCCTACTGCAGCAAAACTAAATTTACTTCTACTTAATATACATTATGAAGTTATTTTCTTAAAAATACTGAAGTAAATTACTTCTGCAGCCTACACCAATTTAATTTGATTACATGAAACAAGAAACTGAGCAAAGAAGAAGATAAATAGGACACTGTTATTTTTGGACAAAATAGTCCCTAGAAAAACCCAATGCGGGAAAACTAGTGCAGCAACTCTAAGGGTTTTATATTATTAAGCAGTAGTTCTGAAAACGATGCTAGATGACCTCCCGGCAATCCAGTTACAGAGAAAAATATAATGGAGGAAAACTTAGTGAGATTACCTCACTTCACCCGGCAGTTTCCAGCAGATCCAGCAACAGAACTGGCTAACCCCGGCTATCTCTGCGTTGACCCTCCATAGGCTCTACGTCAGCCTTACAGGATCTACACCTGCGGTGTTTCTTCTACCTCCTGGAGCTTCTGCGTCAACCTCTCCCGGCTGTTCCGACAGTTCCGGATTTCTGCATGAAGGTCGCTTCTCCTCTGTGCTACCCTTTTGGCTCTGTGTCAAGCCTGCATAGGCCCAGACTGGCCCAGTGTCAGTCCCTCTAGGTGTTGCGCTGCCTCTACTAGTGGCTCTCCACCTCTCGGTCTAGTATTCCCGAACTATCCCTGCCCCTCTACTGCACAATGATCACTTAGAATTTCTTAGCTTCCTAGCCCCAGAAATTTCGAAACCCTAGATCAATTCGTTCTCTTTGCGTGTCTTTCTAAATGAACCCCAAGCCTCCTTCTTATACTTTTCTCGTTGAGACTTCAACAGCCGAGATTAAATCTCTAATAAATGACTAAGATTAAAACTTGACTTGATCTGCTTTCTAGAACATTCTCACCCATATTTTGATTAATACCCATTAATACTTTAATTTTCATAAGTTTAGACTTAGGAACATCATTAAAAATATTAATTATTTTAATAAAATACAATCCAGGTGGAATTTCACCAAACGGTTTATGGTTCTTTAGAACTCTTGTGCCTTTGCCTCTCCACCAATTTTCATGGCTGGAGCACATTCGATGCCACCAAAAACAAACACTCCCTCTTAGCGAGGAATGTGCTCTAGCAACAATGTCCAACTGCATGTTTCTCTATCTCTAAAGCATCTCCTTTCTGCACTGTTGCTTCCACCAACACTGTGTTGTTGCTGCTACTGTACTGCTGCCCATGACATTGCCACTGCCATTGCTGCATCTGTACTACAGCTCCCTCTGCATCTACTGCTAACACTGCCACTGCTAGCTCTGCGCTGCGTCATTTTCAAATTGCTGCTGCTCAGCAACGAAAAACTATCCAAAATTTCTGAACTAACTGTGTTCAACATAATACCATGTGAATGTTGGAATTTGGCTCCTACTAGTCTCTGGCCCTCTGAATCTTCTGTGTTGCTGCTAACTTCTACACTGCTGCCAACCTTGCTTTGCGTTGATCAGTCTCTGGTCTCAGGCTATTGCATCTGCCTCTCCAAACAATCCACTACATCATCTAACACTAAGTCAATCTTGCTACTGTTGAATCTCAGGCTCCTGTAACAAAGAATTGATCCAAGTGGTGGAGTCCTCAAGGATCCTGCCCACAACTCAATATCGCCCTATTTCCCTCCTAGAGATGCGTGGGCACTCATGGCAAACTCATCTTCGTCAATTTTTGTTGGAGCAGCCTTAGGATCATGTTTCTCATCCTTATCCTTTTGCTTCAAAGGACACTGGGATGCAAATTTGCCCATCTCGCCACATCTGAAACATTTCACCTTCGAAATGTCCTTCTTCATGAACAAGAATCACAAAGCCATATAACCATATGCACAGCAAATTAACACACAAAAATTAAATTGGCGGAAAAGGCAAAGAGCCATCATGTGGTCTCTCATGAAGTTCTCGGGCTTGTATGCAGCCTCTACACGGCTCAGGTTCACACAAACTTCGACAACTTCAACTGTCTATTAATGTTTCCAAAAGTGATCTCGATTACTCAGGTCTGATGCTCCAATGCTCCACACTTGCGTTGCACAGGAAAACTCCGAAGCAGACTCCTCTAACCAGCTTACCATATGCAGACTCGGATCATGACATAATTCTTCCGTTGTGCGCAGGTGAAGAGCTTCTCGCTCCCTTTGACTCGAGGCACAACTGTAGCAATCCGAAGATAGTGGACTCATGCAGCCACCAGAAAACCCTCTCTGCAAACACTGGTTGGATCCAATCCAATTCAACTGCGGGCAGATCAACACAACGACAGTAATCTGCCAGGAAAAATGCAGGTCATTCAATTTTCGAGTATTCTAAGAACTAAAAGCTCTGATACCACATGAAGAAGAATCACAAAGCCATATAACCATATGCACAGCAAATTAACACACAAAAATTAAACCGGCGGAAAAGGTAAAGAGCCATCATGTGGTCTCTCATGCTCATGTAATTCTCATTATTCAAAAGAATTTAATAAATACATGAGTAAGTGGTTTTAAGATAGTGCGTCTATCTTAGACTCACTTGGTTGAGACAATTTCTCAACTTACACACTAATTTAGGAGAGCTAGTTGGAGAGAATCTCTTATCCAAATTAGACTCCTTAGTTTGAATTATTCTCATGATTTTATTTATTTAATTTAATAATTGGATTTATTATTGATTTTTAAGAGAGTGAGGCTAACACTTCCGCTTCGGCTTCTGCTATCCCTTTGATGCTAGAGTTGCGTTCTCCTCCTCCTCCTTGGTCTTCGTGCCACTCCCACTACTACCATGGAGGTTGACCTTAACCAGATCCCTCCTTAATTCTTCCTATTGAAGGGCTGCCCACATCTTCTCCGATGAAAGTATTCTTTTCCTGCCCAATATACTTTGGACGAAGACTTGCCATTCATCCAAGACTCCATTCAGGGCCGTCCTTACCATCGCGGTAGATTGAGGAGTAGACCCCACTGCAGCAAGCTGGTCTCTGGTGTCCTAAAGATGTTGAAGATAGGAGTTATCCCCTTCTCTCTTCTGCATCAATGTCTGCTGCAACTTTTGTTCTAAGTACATCTTCCGCTGTTCGGAAGAACCTTCATACAGTGAAGACAAAGCTTCCCACATTTCTCAAGCTATATCTTTGCCCTGCTAGTGTGAGACCACATGATCTCGAACTCCATCGAGTATGAACCTCTTCGCCTTTCCCTACTTGGCCTTGTACTTCTTCTTCTGATCATTGTCAACGAGAACAACCACAACACTCTTGACATAAGCTTCAAGATCGTACTCCTCTAGAATAGTTAAGAATCTGGTCTTCCATATGACATAGTTGGAAGCTGCTTCCAACCTGTCCTGATCTCTGAGCCCATGTGATGCCATATCACCCAAACCATTGAATTGACTCCTCTAGTCACTGCTCAACACTGATTTGTTGTCCGGCAAGTGAAGAATTTGGACATTTGGCAAAAAAAGTCTTCTGAGGAGAAAATTCCCCTTCTATGTGTCTTCGCTCTTTTCCGACAGATTTCTGCCCCGGCAAAAACTGGATCCTTCAAGCACTGCGCTGAGGCTCTGCGTCACTCTCTCTACCTCATAAGCTCACGAACCAGAAATCGTACCTCTCTGTCGACTCTCTCAGAGAGAGATTTTCTCATAATCTCTGCTTTCTCGGCAAGGACTGCGCAACTATTGGCCTCTCTACTTAGCGTTGGATCTGCTCTTCCTGTTTCAAAACCAATGCTCTAATACCATGTGAAAATTCCTATACTCAAGGAACCCCTACTGCAAAAAAATTGAATTTACTTCTCCTACTTGATTTTAATATATATAATCAAGTTATTTTCTGAAAAATACTAAAGTAAATTACTTCTGCAGCCTACACCAATTTAATTTGATTACATGAAACAAGAAACTGAGCAAAGAACAAGATACATAGGACACTGTTATTTTTGGACAAAATAGTCCCCAGAAAAACCGGTGCAACAGCTCAGAGGGTTTTATATTATTGAGCAGTAGTTCTAAATACAATGTTGGATGCCCTCCCAGCAATCTAGTTACAGAGAAAAATATAGTGGCAGAAAACTGAGTGAGATTACCTCACTTCACCAGTCAGTTTCCGGCTAATCCGGCAAAAGAACTGGCTAACCCTAGCGATCTTTGCGCTAACCCTACGTCAACCCTGCACTGTCTCTTCTGCCTCCTGGAGCTTCTGCATCAACCTCTCCTGACAGTTCCGAATTTCTACATAAAGGCAATGTCTCCTTTGAGCTGGCCCTTCTAGCTTTGCATCAAGCCTGCATGGGCCCAGAGTGGCCCAGCGTCAGTCCCTCTAAGTGTTGTGCTACCTCCACTAGTGACTCTCCGTCTCTCTGCCCAGTATTCACGAATATCCCTGCCCCTCTGCTGTAAAATGATCACTTAATTCGAATTTTTCAGCTTCCTAGCCCCAAAAATTTCGAACTCTAGATCAATTCGTTCCCTCGGTGTGTCTTTCTAAATGAACCCCAAACCTCCTTCTTATACTTTTATCGTTAAGACTTCAACAATCGAGATTAAGTCTCTAATCAACAGCTAAGATTAAAACTTGACTTGATCTGTTTTCTAGAACATTCTCACCCATATTTTGATTAATACCCATTAATACTTTAATTTTCCTAAGTTTACACTTAGGAACCCCATTAGAAATATTAATTACTTTAATAAAATACAATCCAGGTGGAATTTCACCAAACAGTTTCTGGGTTCTTTAGAACTCATGTGCCTTAGCCTCTCCACCAATTTTCATGGCTAGAGCACATCCGATGCTACCAAAAACTAACAAGATCCACATACATTGAGTCGATTCAAGCATTTGAAACCCATCCATTGGTTGCATTTAGCGGATAGCTATTTGGCACATGTGGTTTCCAGTGGTCATCAGTACTACGCAGTGGCAAGCACAGGGCAGTTTAGCATGCATCAAATTAGTTCATAATATATGGAGCATCTATATTGATTGCATGCAGGGACCAAAGATGAAGCATGGATGGATTCCAATGGTTGTCAGAGCTATGTCGCAACAGGTCTGGCTATGGGATCTGAGGATCCAATTGGTTGATAGATCCCTCTG
Organism: Pinus tabuliformis; assembly: GCA_031772625.1. Lineage (NCBI taxonomy): Eukaryota > Viridiplantae > Streptophyta > Pinopsida > Pinales > Pinaceae > Pinus > Pinus tabuliformis. The sequence continues at coordinate 1,285,787,002 of CM062819.1, forward strand.
TCTCATGATGAGAGGAGTCATGGCAAAGAGTGACCTAGTTCACTCTTCGGTTGACACATGGGGGTTCACGGAGGCCTTCATCGAATGGCGAGGCAGGCTTTCTCTGTTGCTGCACAGGTTCGAGTTAGATTTAGATGGGTAGACTTTGGCATCATGGAGATGTCTGGGCAGGATGTGTCTCGCCTCTATCAGTATTCCACCATCGGGTTCCAAGAGAGGAGGATACAGTGTACGCACGATGGGCAGTCTGTTAAGGCCAGAGTGGCGCAACGACAACATGGTGGCACCCTTCTATGGCTAGAATGCGACCCAGGTATCACAGTACTAGACAGCTCAACGACCATTAGGGGTGAGCTGGCTGCTACAAGGGGAGGTCACTCAGATCTTCCTTTGGGCTTTAGCGAGTCACCGATGGCATGGGGCACCTCTGGTATTTATACCAAACAGGATAGTGAGTGGAGCGAGGGGAGCTTCAAGTGGGACAGGATGGATTGGGATCCTGGTATTGTGGGATTTTTTCATGTTAGGACAATGCAGGGACCTAAATTGACTCAGCGGCACGTTTGGGGCCCACGATATCTCTAATGGTGATAGGGGTGATCAGCAGACAAAGGAGGCGTTGGTTCAAGCATTGCTTGAGGACAAGCAATTTTTGGCAGGGAGGACTATAATATCCCCAATTTTGATTTTCAGCATTAGAGATGAGTTTGGGGATAGGATGCAATTTCAGCACCAGGACTTAGGAGGAAAAGAGAATATTGTGCCTCTAGTGGAAAGTGGGCATGACAAGAAAGAGAAATTCAACCCAAGGAAGGAACTCGAACACTTCGAAGAGAGAGGAAAGAGAAGGGAGTGCGAATTAGGAAGAGAGAGAGAGTGGAGACCACAAGGAAAGGAGTCACGAATTATAAATAGAGCAAGAGGCACTCATTTTGGGCATTCATTCATCTATTAAGAAATTGTGTCTTTGACATAGCGCGCTTGAGCTGAAGCCAAGTCTGCAATGTTGTTTAGCACACGAGTGTCTCTGAGTGGAGATCTCAACCCTTGCTTCGGTGGACTTCGAGCGCCAACCCAAGGAGGGAGTTCTACTTCGTCCCAAGTCGTACCAACAGCAGTGAGTTGAGTTACAGCAGCAGTAAGTTGAGTTACAGCAGCAGGGAAAGTAGTAGTAAGGAGGCCGAGTTACAGCAGCAGGGAAAGTAGTAGTAAGGAGGTCGAGTTACAACAGCAAGAAGGCCGAGTTACAACAGCAGGGAAGTAGCAACAGGGAGGCTAGGCTACAACATGTAATGTCCCCATTTGTATTTGCCTCCATGGTATAGCCAGAGTGGATTTGCATGGCAGATGATGGTCAGGTCAGCGGCATAGGTTTATGTCATCAAGGGTTTTGATGGAGTTTTGAGGAGTTTTTATGGGATCTGATGGCATTCGCTTGGCATATTTCATCATCCACACAATTTGCCTTTTGTTTCGTCGCATTCCAACAACTTTTCAAAAATTATCATTATTATGGAACCTAACTTAATTAATTATGCTCGAGGTGGCATTCCGAGGAGATTAATTGATGGATCACCTCAGTGTAATAGCTTGTTGGAACTAGAACGAGAAGATCTGCAAAATGGGATGTTGAGAAGTGACCTCCAGTGGCCGAAGAGAGTATGGTGGGCGATTTACCATTTTCCTTAGTTAAAAATGACTTTAATTAGTCATTTAATTAAGGAAAAATACTTAAATTGGAGAAAATGGGCCAAAAGTGACTTAAGTGAAATAGAATAAAATTAAAATGTCACTAAAGATAATGTCAATGGAGTAGCTTCTAGAATAACAATAAAATAAGATGCTTCTAGAGGCTTGTAGATCTATCCATTAGATCTATAAAAGGAGAGGAGGAGGTCATTTGGAGACATCTTAGATTTGATATTGTTTCCTGTATGATAGGTTGAGAATCCGGTTATCTACTTCAGCAGTAGCTCCAAAACGGAAACCCTCCGGTGATTCTGTTAGAGTGGGTGAGCACCCATCTCTTCCCTTGGTGGATCCATTCAGGGTTCACAAGTTGTAGTTTATTGATTCTCAGATTGTTTTAGATGCCAATCGTGGCATTATTGTAGATCTATTTGAGGCCAGTTTATCTAAGCTATATGGGTTGTATGTGCATGTAAACCCCAGTTTATCTAATATAACAAAGCTGAGTATTTTCCTATTCATTGTGTTATGGGATTGTAGTGCTCTATTTGCTTACATGGAAATCTTCTAATAAATGTATGATAATTTTATGTGAACCGTTTGTTCCAAATTTTTCTCATTTGGAACATTACACAGCAATAGGGAAAGTTGTAATAGCGCAAGGACTGCGCAATTCCTAGAGGAGGCACGTTGGGAGGTTGAGGAGTGAAGGGAGTTAAGGGCTGAAACTTGAGTGGACTCTGGAAAAGTGTTGTGGGGGATTTGCCAGCATTTTGGCGGAGCAGCAAACGCAGCATTTGCTGCAAGTTACATCTTCTGCTTGTGGAAGAGGGCCAAGCATTTAGGGGTCAATTTTGGAGCGTCAAAACAAGGACAAACCTTTCTGGGTTTTTCTAGGTTTTTGACAAGGACCTCAAAAATAATTTGGCAAACTTTTCTGGGAAGATTTGAGGGGTCAAATAGGGGTCCCAATTCAGCCAACAGCTAGAGGAGCTAGGGGAAATAGGGCCAAATTTCCAAAGTCTAGCATTGGCCAATTCCTTCTTGGGTTATTTTGGGTATTTGGTGGAGAGGCCGAATATTAATTTCCCATAATTTTCCGAGCACCAGAGGAGGTCCTAGCAGCAGATCCTCACACCCAACAGCGTTTTTCTAGGCAGTTCAATGCACAGCCAGGAGCTAGAGTAGCAACATATTTGAGGGGGACTTCTTCTTATTCATTTGGCATTAGCTAGCTTGCCTTGAGCAAGCCCAAGTGCACTCTTTCCAGCACCTCATTGTACCCTCTTCATATTATAATAAAATGGCTCAACAGCATTGCTTTTTGCTTTAAAATGGTGTTTTGATGCTTGAGTATTTTTTTGTGGTTTTGGTTATGTTTGCTTTGTTTATAATTGTATATTTCCATTAGGAATATTACACATTGTTTGGAACTTGTTCATCATATTTATATCAGAGATTTCTAAAAGTAAATTCCAGTGCTGAAGAAGACTTCTATTTGAGGCAGAGGTATTCATCATTCTTGGATCAATCAATTCCAGAAGAAAATTCCCAGTGTTGTAGCAGACTTCTTGTCCAGGGAGCCAAGTTACCCAGAATGTGTTGAAGTGGATCTCCAAACATTGCAAAATTTGTGGCTTAACGTTTGTTGGAGCGAGTTCCATGTTCTGCCTGGAGTTGGCATTGTAATCATTGAAATTCCTCCGCAATAAAGATTCAGTTTGCCTCAAATATATTCTCTCTTATTTTGCTTGTGAAATGTTTAACAGAAGTTTGATTCCTCAAGTGTTATTTGTTGACTGCTTTCTTTGGGTGTTTGTCAAAGATTGTTCATCAATTGTTTATAAAATGGTGTAAAAGATAAAGTTTTTAAATTTGTGGAAAATTTTGCTCTAAATTTTGCCTGGGAACATTATAATGGTAACAGAGCATGATCTCGGCTAATTGTGGTATCAATACTCATGACCTTAGAAAATTTCCAGAATGTGACATATAGGAGACAGCAGTACATGAACAATGAAAGAGAGTTGTAAATTGATCCAGAACCAGACTCTCCATTGCATAGAGAAGAAATAATTACTACATCAAAAGAGGTCGACATGACAGGTTCGAATAAGGAAGAGGCAACATTTTAGAGCCTTCTAAAAGCTCTAAATAACTTGGCTAAGGGGCAGAAGTGTTGATTTCTGGTAGCATCGAATGTGCTCTAAGCCTCAAAATTTGCAAGGAGGCTAGGACACATGTATTCCACAATACCCAGAAATCGTTTTCGGAAATTCCACTCGGAGACAGTTTTATTAAAATAATTAATTATTTGTAATGGATGCTTAAATCTAAACTTACAAAATTAAAATAATTAAAGGGTATTAATCATATTGAGGGTGAAACTTCTAGAAGAAGACAGAGATCGAGTTGAAATGATCTGAGCCATTGATTAGAATCTAATCTGGTCGTTGATTACTCAATTGAAAGATCATAAGGACTTCGATGGGCCTTTGGAAGAAACATCGGAGAGAGATAAAGAGATCGAATTTCTCAGAGAGGGCAGCGCAACAGTTGCTAGAGAATTGTTCGAGGTGATTTCTTGCAGTGAGGGGCAGGGATAATTTCCGGAGGGAAGTTTTCCTGGACCAGAGAGTACAAGGCAGAGAGGGCAAAAAGACGTCCAGAGAGGCTGACATAGGGCCACATAGAGCTATGTTGTGGCAGCACAGAGCTTCAGAGGGAGATCGAAATTCTGCTGTGGAACAATCAGGATTAAGTGTCAGAGTCTAGGTGTGAGACCGGGAGGTCAGAGAGTTGAAGTTTCCAGCCAGCAGAGGATCAGAAGGAGGTGCAACGCAGACCCACCTGCAATAACACAGTCACTGCGTGGGAGTGACGCAGAACTGCGTAGAGGCAGCGCAGAGGCTCATCTCCAATGCAGATCAATGTCAGTTCTTCCAATGACTGAGGGTGAAATCAAAGCAGAGAATATTATCAAAATGGTGCAGCGAAATATGGCCTACCTAAATATCACTTCATTGGGAAGACCAGATCTCAGGGTGGAAGGAAAGGTAGATAACTAGTTCGACCATTATGCGAAGGAGTGTTTGAATGGTAGGGACACGTCACTTGATGATGACAACAATCATTCCCGGGAGATCTTCAATGGTCAAAGGAATGACAGGTAATGCAGGTCATAAAGGAAACGACCGACTCCTTAGAGAAAGCAAGGAACCCCAGGTATGAAGAATCAAATGTTGTTTCTAATAAGATAAAGAAGCGTTATCTTGTATTGGCCCTCTCCTTCAGATTCTTTGGGAATCTGGCTTATCAATTATAGTGCTTCAAGGCACTTCATCAGATAGAAGGGTGCTCTCTCTAATTTGGTAGAGATGGAAACAATCGCGGGATTATACTTGGAGTCGATGCCACCTATCCCAGAAAGGGTGTAGGGAATGTTACCCCTCAATTGAATGAGGGTAACTCGATTCATTTACAGAATCTCTTTTATGTACCTGATCACAAGAAGAACCTGGTGTCCATTTCGGCAATGGAAGTCAAAGGTTACAGGGTGGCATTCATCGATGGAAAGGTACGTGTTTGAAAATGAAATTTTCAAAGATGCTTTTACTAATGGGTTCAAGGTTGGCAGTTTGTGTCAAGTTGCAGGATGGTCCATTGGGGATCATGACATATCTCATCTATAACACCTGAGATCTACTTTATGAGGCCCTAATCGATGTGAATCAGATGGTGACTCGGATACCTAAATTCAAGAAGAGCATGAAGGTACATGTTTGAGATGTACCGAAGGAAAATCTTACAAGGGGACCATTCCCCTCATGTAGCAAGTCCACAGGTTTGGAACAACCCGAGGGGTTTGACATTCATGATTGTGAATCTCATGTATACAGGTGGAAGAAAGCCCTCTATGGCTTGAAGTAAAACATCCCGGGGCTAATATAAGAGGATTGATAGCTGTCTGATGAAGCTGAGATTCACTAAAAGTGAAGCCGATCCAAACCACTGTTTGTGTTGATTTCGGGTAGCATCGGATGTGCTCCAGCCACGAAATTTGGTGAAGTTGGGGCACATGAGATCTCCAATACCCAAAAAGGTTTGGGCAGATTCTAAACAGATCAAGAGATATTAAAATAATTAATATTTTTAATGGAGTCCGTAAGTCTAAACTTAGGGAAAATAAAATATAAATGTGTATTAATATGAATCTGTGTTAGAGTGGTCCAAAAGACATGGATCAAGCCAGATCTAATCTTAGTCGTTGATTGGGGACTTAATCTCAGTCGTTGAGATGTCGACAGGAAAAGTATAAGAGGAGGCTTGAGGGTCACTTGGAGAATACACCAAAGTGATCAGTCATTCTATTCTCTAGAGTGAGGTTTGCTAAGAGAGATAGAATCAATGATCGGGAGAACAACTGAGGGGCACTGAGTACAGAGAAACAGAGAAGGCAGAGATTGTGTCGGGAGAGCAGCGCAGCAGCCAAGGAGAGTGACGCAGAGCCAGCAAGGGTTCAAGCAAGGCCACGCAGAGGCAGCCAAGTGTAGCGCAGAGCACAAGAGAGGCCAGCATGTCTAACACAAAGGCCCAGAAAGCTAACGCAGGGCCTCCTGAGGCTGACACATGCCAAGAAAGGCTGACGCAAGGCCAGCATGAGACAGAGAGGGGCTAACGCTATCCAAATTGGGCAGACGTTGGGGTTGCAAAGCAGTTTTGTGCTAAGGAGCTACTGGAAGGATTTTCCGTGGTTTCAACCAGGAGATTTCTCTCAAACTGTGAGGTATAGCTGCTAAGGAAATTCTCTATTGGGTAGCCCAATTGCAGCACCCAAACTGTACTCTGATATTGCTTAATACGAAAACCCTCACATAGTTGCACCGGTTTTCCTGCATTGGGTTTTTCCGGGGACATTGGTCCAAAAATAATGGGGTCATGTGGTGTGTTTGTTCTTGTTTCTTTTAGTTGTTAATCTGTAATATGTTGAGCATGCACTGGTATTTTTCAGTATTTACCTTGTAAATAACTTGTTAAAGAAAAATAACAAGTAGGTAGGAATAAATCAGAAAAACTGTATGAAGGGTTTCTAAACTAAGTAAACTTAGAAACTTCAACACGATATCAGAGCGTGATTGCAGATCACAGGAGGACTAACAGACATCAGTCGAGCGGAGCAATAGCAATAGAAAAAAGTTGTCCTGAGGTGACAGAAGTTGTTTCTAGTAGCACACAAGCCAAGGAAGTGTGACGCAGAGCCAGCCAAAGCCACGCAGAAGAAGCCGAGAACTACGCAGAGGCTCAGAAAGGCCAGCGTTGCTGATGCAAAGGGATAGAGGGTTGATGCAGGGCATCCCAGGGCTGACGCAAACCCATCCCAGGTGACGCAAAGCCAGCTTGAGGCAGAGAGTGGCTGACACAATTCACAGAGAGGCAGTTGCTGGGGTCTAGAAGGCTGCAGAAATATTGCAGAGTGGAGCTGGTGAGGTACTATAGTCAGAACAGTCCCTGACAGAGCAAGGCCAGAGGAGTTGTTACCAAGGGTTTCTAGTCGAGGAACCCGGATTAGTAGTGCAGTTGCATAAGACGATCAGAGTAGGGGGCATCTTGACAAGCGGCAAAAGGATTTCCAGGAAGTAAATCAAGACTAGAGGGAGTCTAGAAGAGAACTTCCAGACGGGAAGTAGAGACTCAAAGGAGTCGAACAGAGAACTTCCAGGAGGGAAGTAGAGGAGCGTCATGGCACTACACAGGGTAAGAGACCAGGATAGGTTGGACAGAGCATCGAACTTCGCAATCTGGAAGCCCAGAATCTTATCAATGCTTGACAGGAATCGTGTCAAGAACTTCGCCTTGAAGGTTATAGCTATCCCAGTCGACCCCAATGATAATAACAAGTACGAAGAGGTGATGGCAAGGGCCAAGTGCATTATCCTTGATGGGGGCAAGGATCATGTGGTACCACATACAGCCAAGAAGGAAATGACAGTTGAGATGTGGGAGGCTCTCAAGAACCTGTACCAGCATACTTCTGTGCAGAGAATAATGCTGCTCGAGAACCAGATGAGGTCGTATCAAATGAAAAAGGGTCAATCGATTGACACCTTCCTCGGAGGACTGAATGAGATCTGAGACCAGTTGACTGCTATAAGAGAGACACCGGATCAAGAGCTTATGGTGAGGACAGCCCTGAACGTTGTCTCAGAAGATTGGGAAGTGTTTGTCCAAAGTATCTTGGGCAGAGGGATTCTCCCACCTTGGGACGAGATGTGGGCAGCTCTTCACCGGGAAGAGATCAGACGGTAGTCGAAGACAGGTAGCAGCAGCAAAGGGATCAAGGTCAAGCAGGAGGAGGAGGATGCGGCCCTAGCATCTAAGGGAAAGCAGGAGAAGCGAAAGAAGAAAGATCTCTCCAAGATCAAGTGCTTCCACTATGGGGAGATGGGTCATTATGCAACCCAGTGCTTAAGGAAGAAGAGTAAGGGAGAGTCTTCCGAGACTAAGGAAGCGCCAGCACAGGCAGAGAAGGAAGTTTTGACAGACGATGACTATGCCATGAGTGCACACGCACCACTTGAGCGGAAGTGGGGAGACATCGAGCTGTAGTCAGGTAGACTACAGGTCATAAGGGGCAGGATCCTTGAGGTACCCATCCTCTTGGATTAGACCTTGCTACAGAAGCCCCGACGAGGAGTAGCAGGACTAGCTGAGTGGGTAGAGATGGATGCGGATGGAGCGGCAGAGAGAGCTACAATGCAGGAGTCTCGAGACAGCGCAGAGCTAGCAGGCTGCAGCGGTGCGAGAGGCACAGGAGTGTTGCACCAGTGCAGGAAGGCACAGCGAGGTGTGCAATAGTGCGAGATGCAGGGAGTTGTTGCAACAACGCAGAGGTCAGAGAGAGGAAGCACTTGTCAGCAGCAAAGGGAACTTCAGCATCAGTGGGTGTTTCTAGCCCAACAGGGAGGTCAGTTGGGAGATCAGTTACTTACTTCTCAGTAATTGAGTTGCAGTGCAGTAGCGGGCAGCATGATGCAGCTTGATGAGAGTATGTGCAGTGCGATGCAGTGCTGGGAGAAAGGACCAGCAACAACACAGATGTAGAGGGAGTTGTCGTACAGATGCAGCAGTGGCAGTGGCAGAACCATCAACAGCAGTGCAGAGGATGTTGGGCAGGAAGGCCTAGCACCAGCACAGGTACCAATGCCGGATGATCAAAGTAATACTCAGTGAGGAGTATTGCTAGAGCACAATCCTCGCTAAGAGGGAGTGTTGATTTGGGGTAGCATCGGATGTGCTCTAGCCAGGAAATTTGGTGGAGAGGTTGGGGCACATGAGATCTCCAATATCCAAAAAGGGTTTGGGCAGATTCTAAACAGATCAGGAGATATTAAAATAATTAATATTTTTAATGGAGTCCCTAAGTCTAAACTTAGCGAAAGTAAAATATTAATGTGTATTAATATGAATTTATGTTAGAGTGGTCCAAAAGACATGGATCAAGTCAGATCTAATCTTAGCTGTTGACTAGGGACTTAACCTCGGCCATTGAGATGTCAACATGAAAAGTATCAGAGGAGGCTTGAGGGTCACTTGGAGAATACACCAGAGTGATCAGTCATTCTATTCTCTAGAGCGGGGTTTGCTAAGAGAGATAGAATCAGTGATCAGGAGAGCAGCTAAGGGGCATTGAGTACAGAGAAACAAAGAAGGCAGAGATTGTGTCGGGATAGTAGCGCAACAGCCAAAGAGAGTGACGCAAAACCAGCAAGGGCTCACGCAAGGCCACGCAAAGGCAACCAGGTGCTATGCAGAGCACCAGAGAGGCTAGTGTGTCTGACGCAGAGGCCCAGAAAGCTGATGCAGGGCCAACGTGAGATAGAGAGGGATTGACGCAGTCCAGATTGGGCAAACACTGGGGTTGCAGAGCAGTTTTGTGCTGAGGAGCAGCCAGAAGGATTTTTTGGGGTTTCATCCAGGAGATTTCTCTCAAACTGTGAGGAATAGCTGCTAAGGAAATTCTCTGTTGGGTAGGCCAGTTTCGGCACCCAAATTGTACTTTGATATTGCTTAATAAGAAAACCCTCAGATCGCTGCACCAGTTTTCCCGCATTGGGTTTTTCCGGGGACATTGGTCCAAAAATAATGGTGTCATGTGGTGTGTTTGTTCTTGTTTCTTTTAGTTGTTGATCTGTAATATGTTGAGCATGCACTGGTGTTTATTTTCAGTATTTACCTTGTGTTGACCACTACTGGTCAACTGCCCATGCAGTACCCCCCCCTTTTCTTGGCAGAAAGGGGCAGCACCTGATCTATGTGTCCAAGCCATCCTGCAGTCATCAGCAGTTTCATCATTTTGATTGTAAACCCAGTCTGCATGTATTAATTGTAGATAATCTTAGCAGACATGAGTCGTGTATGTGAATTGCCTAGGTGGACCTAACTTTCTAGTGGTAATGTACGTCCCGGAAGGTTTTTCGTCTCACCAATCCATGGATCGGCAGAGTTTTCCTTCAAACCTGACCCCAAAGCCGAGATGGATTTTGTCATTAGAACTTTAGGAGAATCCTAGTGTGTTGATCTGCTAGATTATAGTTGTGTCGCAGAACTGGGTGATTTGTGAGGGTCTATATTAAGTGGGTTTGTCCCCTTGAGATGTAAATTGTAAAAAAGTCATCATGAAATGTGTCTTGAGGGTTGAAAATGTTTTAAATCCCCTCATGAGTCCTAAGTCCTAGGTCCTAGGTGATGTCTCCGAAGGCTTAGTTCGATGATCCATTTTAAAATGAATTAAAATAATAAAATAAATAAAAAATTAATAAAATAATTAAAAAAATAAAAAATTAAAATAAATAAAAAATAATAAAAAATTAAAAAATAGAGCAAAAACCCTAAATAATAAAATAATAATATTTTAAGTGAATGCATGCAAAATATTATTTTTTAATAAATCGACGGATGAGATCAAGAGATGTCTTGATCCTCATCAACGGTCGAGATCATTTCAGCATGGATCACTCGAACTAGCCGTTGGAGTCATTTCCTTTAAGTAGGGTGCTAGGGGTCAGTTCAGATCATTGGAAGATCTGTGAGTCTAAGACTGAAGAAGCTCTCTTGTAAATCTGTTTCTGGTTAATAAAAGAAGACTTTGGGGTCCATATCTTGCTGGTGTTACTCTCTTGAAATGCTGTGAGATTGTTTAATTTTCTGCATATGTTATTTTCAGCCGTTAATAATAGCTTTTTGTAGAGTATTGTGAGCACAGGTATCTTGTTCACTTGCTAGGGTTTGAGTGTTGTTAGGGTTTCTGAAGTAATGGCAGGTATCTCCATTACTTTCTGAGATCTAGCAGCATTTTTGCCCTCTTTACTGATGGTTGTTCTGAGCTGTGCAGAAAAAACCCTTATTGAAGAAGATTTGGTGGGCGTTAGGGGAAGTTCTCGGCTGAACCAGCCAACTCCCACAAGCATTTTTTGCTGAGCCCAGTTGGATTTGATCCTGGGTTTATCATTCAGTTTATTTTGTTTATTTGCATGAGAGATTTTCTGAAGTTCTTCACAGTGAAAACCTAAAATTTCTGTTCTTTAAAATATTTTCGTGCTCATTGCTAAATCTGGCTGTTAAGGGGCCAAATCTGTAAATTTATTAAGCTGATTTAGGGTTTCAAATTTTTTGATCTGGGGTTTTAAATTTCCTTTTTTTGTTTTTCTTGAAATTGCAGGTATAGGGTTTTTCTCCAGAGGTTTTCTAAATAAATAAATAAAAAGAAAAAAAAAAAGAAAAAGAAAGTTTTGTGATCAGCTCTGCAACGTTGATGATTTGCTGTCAGTCCTTGAGCCGTTGACGTCTTTCCTTATTTTTGACAACGACTTGCTCTCATCCGCCACTAAGCTGCCCACACGTTTGCGCTAGATTTTTTCTTACGGGCCAGATAATTCGAAAATCTCAGCATCGATTGACAACATATATCCACGCGCAGAGAAGGGTTTCGGTGTGGTATCAGTGAAAGTTGCCATTGCATTCATGCAAAAAGCTCCTTAAATCTCCGCCAGCAGAAGAAACTCCTGAAAGCATCGAAAGAGAGCACGTTCACTAAAACTCATTCACGTCAGTCCATGGCTCAGTGATGTAGTGAGTAGCAATTCCGATTTTGCCCAGCGTTTTCCCTTGGCTGTATGCGGCAAGCACTGTTTCGTTTCTGTTGCCGCCGTCTGCATATCAAAGACTGTCCAGGGTTACGATTCTTCAAGCAGATTTCAAGGTATATCGATTTCACTCAGTGGATCATTTTCTATGCGTTTGCGTTTGGATTTCGTTCGCCGGCTCAGGTAAAATTTTTTACGCATCTGCAAAATTGATTTTCAAAGCTGTCGTTTGCATATCATTGTCGATTGTTGCTGCGGCTAGGGTAGGATGCCTGTCAATTTCAGTCTCAGGCTTGTTTTCTGACTGCGTATGCTTGGGTCTAGGATCCGTAGCAGGTAAATCTAAATTTTCGTGGTCATATAATACATTACGTAAGTTTAATTTAGGGTTCAATCATAGTTTCGTTTTGTTTTAATTAGATTTTGATTTGTTTTTATTAGATTTGTTTTGTAAATTTTCTTTTAGAATATGATATAAAATAAAAAATGGTTAAGCGTAGATTTTATTTGTTTAACGTAGATTTTAATTAGGTTTTGTATGGTATCGATTTTAAATTTTTAGATTTTAGTTTATTTCTTTAGATTCTAGTTTTAGGTTTATATATTTGCATAATCTAATTTGTAGATTTTAATTAGATTTTAATCTATTCTTTATTTTTAGTTTGAGATTTAATTTTTATATTAGGATTTTAAAATTTTATAAATTTTAGATTTTTTTTTAATATGAAAAATAAAAAATAAAATGAAAAAGATTTATTTATAAAAATTTTAAGCCTTAGTTTTATTTTTTATTTAGATTTTAGATTTAGGTTTTAGGACATTTATTTTTTAATTTAGAAATTAAATTTTGATTAAAAAGTTTTATAAAAAAAATAAAAAAATTTTGGAAATTTTCTTTGTCAGATCCAGTCATTTTCGGGAATTATCATCTTTCATGCTGAGATCTAAAATTTTCAAGTCGAGATGCGAATATGATGTCTGGTTAATGATTTACGATTCTCTTGGTGGTTTAAAGCATTCATCTTTTCAAAATTCTCAGTTGCTGGATATCGTTTTGGTCATTCTTAAAGCATTGTGATTTAGCTGATATCTTTTGATGACAAATGATTGCTGTTCACGGTTTATGTTTCTATATCATCTAATAAGTAATCGTTTTAACAACAATCTCTTAAGGCACTGGTCTGCTAAATTAATTAAATCCTTTTAGTGCTTATCTCATCGTGTCTCGTGTCTCCCAACCAACTGGTCGACAGTTGGTCTCATCATCTCATAGGGTCTACCCCCCTTAGCCGCGGGAGACAGGCTTAAACGGAGGGATCGGGGATCAGAGTGACAGCCCCCGGTCTGAGCGTTGTCGTGTCAATCTGCGCGACAACACCTTGTAAATAACTTGTTAAAGAAAAATAACAAGTAGGTAGGAATAAATTAGAAAAAGTGCATAAAGGGTTTCTAAACTATGTAAACTTAGAAACTTCAAAAGTTTGAAGATTGTGGATGATAGACCTCTCATACCGACACTTTCTGAGAAACAACCTATTTTAGACAGGTGCAAACCCTCTCACTTGCAAAAGTAAGAGGGAGTTGGATTCCAAATATGGAATGGTAAACTGCAAGCCCGTGACTACCTCAAGGATCTTAACTTTCAGAAGTTATATGGTGGTGATGCCAGACCAGATTTGGGAAATGCCTCTGAGTTTCATAAACTCATATCCATTGATGTTCTTGGTGAACTTTCGTCCATATATATGCTTTGCAATTAGCATGGTGAGCTCATATTTGGTTGAGCCTCACTAGATTGGTGCCAAGAATGTTCTAAGACATCTTCAGAGCACAATCTCTCATGGATTGAGATACACTGCCGGAAATATGAAGCTGCATGATTATTCGAATGCTGACTAGGCAGCAATGTGGAGGATCGCTAGAGCACTTCTCAGTGCTGGTTCTCTCTGGATTCTGCTTTGATATCATGGATGAGCAGGAAACAGAAGTCGGTTGCTATAAGCACGGTCGAGACCAAATATATAGCTACGAGTATGATCTTGTGTGAAGTTGCCTAGTTGTAGAAGCTCATCAATGAGTTGTTTACACACATGATGAATACCACTGTGATCCTTTGTGACAACCAAGGGGGGATTCGATTATTGAGGAATCCCGTATTCGATGATTGCTCCAGCAAATAGACATCAGATACTACCTTATCTGGGATATGGTAAGTCGATGAACGAGGAGGCTCCATCGCATTGAGACTGATGTACAGGTCACAGACACTTTGTCAAAGCCCCGGGGAAAGGTCAAATTTGTGATTTTCCCGAACAACTTGGAGTCGTTGAGAGACCTTCGTATAAGGGTCCTACATGTTGCATGCACTGAGCCTCGGGAGCTCTGGGGGGCTTGGGGTACTTACTGGAGCGACATACAACCACAGGGCAACTCACCCTCCGTTGGTGGTGCGCTATGTACAGGGTGACAGGTTCAACCTTTCCCTCTGATACCTCGTGGCAACTATGGAACAGGATGATTAGTTCTCCTGTGGGCTGGGATGATTAGTTCTCCCGTGGCAACTATGGAAAAAGATGATTAGTTCTGCTGTAAGCCGAAATGATTAGTTCTCCCGTGGTGACTGTGAGCCAGGATGATTAGTTCTCCTGTGGGCCAGGATGATTAGTTCTCCCGTGGCGACCAATGGACAGGATGATTTGTTCTCCTGTCGAGGCATCCTACCCATGCAGTGTGGGACTCATGGGAAGTACCTCTCATTTGATCAATAAGCAGGGAAATGGGGTCAGGGACCATAGTAGTGCTATCGATGGACGCATCGTTGTATCTACCGTACTCCCTATGCTAGGATGACCTCAATTGATCTGGGATCAATGAAACTGATCTGGGATGAGTATGAGTCTGTGTTGCATGGGTACCCGCACCCGGGGGTGGGGTTCTCGAACCCGTCCCGGGTTCCCGCACCCAAGTACCGGATTCGGGTACGGGTTCTTCCCAGACGAACCCAGAAGAACCGGGTTCTTCCATGAAGAACCGGGTTCTTCAAAAAAAAAATTTGGGTTCTTTTCCTTTAACGGGTTCTTGGGTTCTTCGGGTGCTTGGGTTCTTGGGTTCTTCGGGTTCTTCGGGTTGGGTTCTTTGGGTTCTTCGGGTTCTTTGGGTTCTTCATAAAAAAAACTATATTAAAAATTTAATTTTCAAATAATTTTTTTTTATTGAAATTTAAAAAATAACTTATAACAAAGGTAAAACTTATAACAAAACCTAAAAAACCCTAAATCAATTCTTGTAAATCAATTTGGAATGAAACATTCTTCCACGGTCCTTACCATCAAAACCTATGTTGCACGGGTACCCGCACCCAGTTTTTTAAGTTTTTTACAAGTCTTGTTTTTTAAGAATTCTTGTAAATCAATTTGGAATGAAACATTCATTCCCGAGCCAAATAACCATCAAATTATAAACTGTAAATGCACACATACAGGTTCAGACATTTTCGGTCAAATAGAAAGTAGGATTGAGACCAGCCATAAGCTGTAATCAGCTGATGCTGTTAAATGGCGAAGGGCTATTTTGGACAATGGCTAAATTAAGTATCAAAATCTGCCAATTTCTCACAGCATTCTGATAACATCATGTTAAGATTAAAACTAGGAAAATATGCCTAAATCATATATGGTCTCTACGGACTTGTACACCAAGTAATCTCTAAAAACTGCGAAGATGTTTTATGTTTAGATAATTAATATTCAGGGAGAGCTTCGCACTCAAAGACAAACTATCCCTCAAGCCATCAGATGGTTGCTGTGCATTTTATTGGGAAACAAAGACTGATAAGCGTGTTTTGTGGAAGGGTAAGGTTGCCACTGTTTTTGGGATTGCTTTACCACAGAGCACACCATGCATGGGGCAAGTGGATGATTAGACATCAAGAAAATTCTAGACCACTATCAGGTTGAGAAGAATCTCCTATGAAAAAATTGTGTTTTTATATGGGAGAGACTAAACATTCAAAGCAAAGTTACAAGCTCAAGCTCCAACCAGAATGAGCAATTTCAATAAGGAGAGAAGTTGTCTTGAAATTAGAGCAGGAGGCAGAAATGCTAACACTCCTTGGCTGTGTAGGAGGAAGGGTCTGTACGACCATAGCTTGATTCATTGATAGGCATCCTTGCAAATGAACCTAAGCTGCATAGTTATTTTAAAGCCTGTGTGTGACAAAATCTGTCCCAAGTTTCACCAAAATAGCTGAGTCTAGCATTTATCCTAGTATGTATTTTGAATTTTCAGTTTTAGTAGTAGCCTTGAGCTCTCTCACATAGCTGTCACAGTGTCATGGTTACACATAAAAGATTCAAAAGAATAGTTTTTTGGTGATAAATTTTGAAATTTCAATGTCAATGTTGAATGTTCAATGATGTGCATGTTTAAATGATTATCATTAAAGTTTTCTTGTTTAAAGTTGAGAAAATATACAAATTCAAATTTCATATATATTATTAATTATAAATTTATAATTTATAAAATATAATTATTAAAATTTAATATTATTATATTACCCGACGAACCCACGCACCCTGTTCCCAAAAATGTCGTCCCCGTCCCCACACCCACGTTTCCTGGCAACATAGGTATGAGTGGTTTGAGACACTCTCTTGTGATATTGATTTGGGATCAATAAAACCAACTTCGGCTCAGTAAGAGTGATATGACACACCCTCTTCAGATGAAACTGACTTTAGGTCAGTAGAGAATGGTATGAGACATTCTCGATCAATTCTTCTTCTTCATGGTTCAGCAGAGCAGAGCAGTGCAGGGCACCAATGGCAGAGATAGTACAATCGAACATATGGATCAGTGGATGGAGTTCTCCCTAATTGAGAGGGAGTGTTAAAATTGGCAACTAGGGCCAAACTTCATGTGGGTAATCTTATTAATGGCAGCTGATATTTTTCTTGGATCCCTCTCATCGAGAGGTGTAGGATTGATCTACAGATCATTTGATTCCGATAAAGATTCATGGAGATATGAATTTATTTGTGTTATGGGACAATTTGTCAAGGTTGGCCAGCAACTAAACTGCCCCCACTTGTGCTCCACGTTTTGGTATAAATACAAGTGCCTTACAAGTCATTTGAACACACAACTCTCTTGAGATTTCTTCTTCTCCACTTGTTTTGGGTTTTAGTGGAAAGAAGAATCTCTAACAGAAAAACACAGTCCTAAAGGATGATGCCCTAGCCGCAGAAGGTGGTCTAGCCGCAATCCAAGAAGGGAGATCTAGCACGGTGAAGGAGGCCTAACAGCTGACCCTAATGCAGTCCTATCATGCCCTAGCCGCAAGTGTTATCATGCCCTAGTTGAATGCAGCCATGCCCTAATCCTATACGTTGTTTTGAAAGGGTTTGAGACAGCCCTTGGACGCAACAAAAAGGGATGCCCTAACCGCAGTCAAAAGAGGCTCCTAGCCGCAGCAAAAGACAGATCATTGAAGGGAGATCTATCCACGTTTAGAGGAGCTTATATACGCAGCCTAAAGAGGCTCCTATACACTGCCCAAACCTGCCCTAATCCGTTGCCTAAAGAAAGCCCTATTCGCAGTCTAGAGAGACCTAATCCAAGGTCATCCATCCACAGTCTAAAGACCCTATTTCGTTGTCCAAAAGGAAGCCCTAGCTGCAGCAAGGAAAGGACTGGATAGTGTGGACATTTGAGGGCTATTTCAGGGGTCTATTTAGAGGACAGTATGACTGATTGGAGGAGGTCGAGACAAGGAGGGTTTGCTAGAAGGTACAACTATAGTTTGACGGTGACAAGTCCATACATTAGGCCTGAATCTGCCCTAAAGGAACAACGTGACAGCGACAGCTAGAAGGAGTATTCAGCGTGGAGAAATAAGGCTGCTCTGAAGCTATTTCAGGAAGATAGTGAGGCTATTTAGGAGGGAAGAATTAGGGGAGCTTAGGATCAGATCCGTTGAGGTATCATTGGAGGATCAAGGATCATATTTGTGTTGCCTACAAGCTACCGGAAAACTGTGTGTCAGGCTGCAGGCCATGACACCACAGTCAAAGATTTGATGACTTGACATAATGAAGGTTTCCCTATCTGTTGTTAATGCAACAAATAGATAATGATGGGCATCATGATGAAGTGTAGTGCAGCATTGATAAATAAATGCTACAATGAGATGCAGCATGATGGGCACAGTGAGGTTCAGTATGAGGCAGCACTGGTGGGTGCAGTATGATGATAAGGTACAACTTGATGATGCAGCAGTATGATGTGTGCAACATGGTAATGAGGTCCAGCATGATGATTGAGTGCAGCACAGTGAGGTGCAACACAGTGAGGAGCAGCATGGTGATGGAGTCACCTTGGATCAGTGGAAGCAGTATGCCTTCTACTCAACTCAGATCAGCTACCTCATATGCTATCTTCGTAGAGAAGATCTCTACTCTTATTTAGATAAGTCAATATGTTGACTTCTAATGTATATGTACTATCTCTCTCTCTCTGATGAACTATTGAAGAACATATAAGAACAATTGATCAAGGGTTTCTCCACATTGGGGTTTGTCCCTGGCTAGCGCCACATCTTGTGTCCTCTTGTCCTGGCTTGTCTTTTGCGATTTATATTTATGTTCTATCTGCAGTTTACTTTAATGCTGATGTGATTGCTAATCTGGAAAAGATATTGAGCTAACTGTGAAAATTGAAATAAATTGCTCTAGCATAGAACATACCTATATTTAACAAGACTAGAGTGTATTAGTTTCGATATTTACTCTATGAAACAGTAAGTAACTTGATTTGTAAATTAACAAGTAGGAAAAACTTAATCAGTTGTTGCAGTAGAAATTTGGGCATCCAAATTTTCACACATCTAAGGGGCAGTAAGAGCAGGGGAGAAAGAGAAAGGACATCTTGAAGATCAGTCGCTTCCGGTGTGGTGAATTTGGTCACTACGCCACACAGTTGTTGGAATTTCTAATTCTAACTGTTAGAAAACCTTCATGTACTTTACTGATTTAGTCCTACCTACTTGTTCTATTAATTAACAAGTCATTTACCATGTAAATACTGGAAATAAATACAAGTACATGCTCAACACATTACAGATCATCAACTGAAGGAAACAGAAACAAGCACACAAGTGACATTGTTGTTTTTGGACTAATGTCCCCGAAAAAAAACCCAATGCGGGAAAATCGGTGCAGCTATCTGAGGGTTTGATTTATTAAGCAGTTTCATAATACAATCTGGGTGCCAAATCCGACTCCCCCAACACAGAAAAAAAATCTCGGCAATAGTACCTCTCTACTCGGAAGCAAATATTCCCGCTGAAACCCTGAATAAACACTCTGGCAGCTCAATCTACCCCACAAAACCCCAGTGTCAACCTCTAGGGACTGCGTCAGCTTTCTTTGGCCCAGCATTAGCCCAGTGTCACTCTGGCTTGGCCTACGTCAGCCTTTGGAGGCACTGTGTCAGTCCTCTGGCCCACTGCGTCACTCATGCTAGCCCTCTGAGGCACTACGCAGCTCCTAGTTGACTCTGCGTGAGCCCTGGCTGGCTCTGCGTGAACCCTTGGCTGGTTCTGCGTCCCCATTTCCAGCTACTATGTTGATCCTTCCGATGTTATCTCTGCGTCTCTACTTCTGTATTCACTGCCCTCAGCTACAACTCTAATCACTCTCTCAACTTTCTCAGCAAACCCAGCGCCAGAAAGTCGAAACCTTGATCTCTTGGTGTGTTCTCCAAGTGACCCTCAAGCCTCCTCTTATACTTTTCTCGTTGACAAGTCAACGACCGAGATTAAGTCCCTAATCAATGGCTAAGATTAGATTTGGCTTGATCCATGATTTTTGGACCATTCTAACACAGTTTTATATTAATTCACATTAATATTTTAATTTCCCTAAGTTTAGACTTAGAGACTCCATTAAAAATATTAATTATTTTAATATCTCCAAAACTGTTTAGAATCTGCCCAAACCTTTTCTCGGTATTGGAGATCTCATGTGCCTTAGCCTCTCCACCAATTTTCGTGGCTAGAGCACATTCGATGCTACCAAAAATCAACAACAATGTCCTCTTAAGAAGAAAACAAGGACAAGAAGCATGATCTAATGGCTACATCCGCAAAGATCGAGGAGGAGTTTGCCATGGTTGCCCAGATACCTCCAGGGTAGAGGTGGGGCGATCTAGAACTGTAGTTCGAAAGAACTACAGATGGGTAGGATCCTTGAGGAGTCCACCTCTCGGACCAATACCTTGCTACCAGAGCCCAAACCAGAAGTAACAAGATGGACCAGTCTCAATTGATGCAGAGGAGTGTCGAAGTGACATTTGTAGTGGCTAGGAGCACCAGAGTATGAACAACGCAGAGCTAGTGTTGGCAACAGTGCAGTTGGCACAGAGCAGAGTCAGCAGCAGCGTAGTAGCTTCAGTGACAGCATAGAGACTAGCAGCAATCAGAACTCCAACAACAAATGCATCACGTTGAACACCTTTGGCTCAGTATTTTGGATGCTTTTTCGTTGTTGATGCAGTAGCAACAGCAGTTGAAGAAGGTTGCAGTGTAGATGCAGTATTGGCAGTGGCAGTGCCAGCAGTAGCACAAATGCAGAACTTATGAGGATTGCAATGTAGATGCAGTGTTGGTAGTGGCAAGGTTAGCAACAGTATAGATGCAACATTTGCGCAATAGTTGATGGGCAATGATGTCAGACATCAGCAGTGCAGAGGGAGATGTTATAGAGTCCGGGTGATGATTTAGCAGGTTGCATTACTAGAGAACATTCCTCGCTAAGAGGGAGTGTTGATTTCTGGTAGCATCGGATGTGCTCTAAGCCTCAAAATTTGCAGGGAGACTAGGACACATGTATTCCACAATACCCAGCAATCGTTTTGGGAAATTCCACCAGAAGACAGTTTTATTAAAATAAATAATTATTTTTAATGGATGCCTAAGTCTAAACTTAGGAAATTAAAATAATTAAAGGGTATTAATCAAACTGAGGGTGAAACTTCTAGAAGAAGACGGAGATCGAGTCCAAATGATTTGAGCCATTGATTAGAATCTAATCTGGGCCGTTGATTACTCAACTGAAGGATTATAAGAAGGACTTTGTTGGCCATTTGGAAGATACATCGAAGAGAGATCAAGAGATCGAATTTCTCAGAGACGGCAGCACAACAGTTGCTAGAGAATCGATTGAGGTGATTTCTTATAGTGAGGGGCAAGGATAGCTTCTGGAGGGAATTTATCCTGGAACGAAGAGTACAAGGCAGAGAGGGCAGAAAGACGTCCAAAGAGGCTGACACAGGGCCACCCAGAGCTACGTTGTGGTAGCACAGATCTTCAGAGGGATATCGAAATTCTGCTAAGGAATAGTGAGGATTTAGTGTCGGAGTCGGGGTGTGAGACCGAGAGGCCAAAGAGTTGACGTTTCTAGCCAGCAAAGGATCAGAAGGAGGTGCAGCGCAGTGCCAGCTGCAATGACGCAGTGACTGCATGGGAGTGACGCAGAACTGCGCAAAGGCAGCGCAGAGGCTCATCTCCAACGCAGATCAGTGCTGGGTCTTCTAGTGATAGTGTGAGATTTCTCTCACTAACCTTTTTGCTCGTTTCTCTCTGAATCGGATAGCCAATTGGGCATCCAACGAATTGTATTCAGAAAACTACTACTTAATAATACAAACCCTCAGCTGTTGCACTAATTTTCCCACATTGGGTTTTTCCGGAAAAATTTGTCCAAAAATAATGGTGTCATGTGTTGTGTATTTCTTTCTTGCTCAGTTTCTTGTTTCCACATTTAATTTAATTGGTGAAGGCTACAGTGTATTAGTTTTGGTATTTGTTGTAGGATGCAATAGATAATTTGTTCAGAAATTTAAGAAAAAGAAGAAACTTAATCAGTGGTGGCAGTAGAAATTTGGGTCGTCCAAATTTTCACAAGAAGGAGATGGTTGAAGAAATGAGACAACAAAACTGAAACAAATGCAGCAATTGTTAGTTTTTGATTGATTTGATAGCATCGAACAGATGTTATAGTCTCGATTTGTGTCTAATAGGCTAAGGAACATGAGATCTCCAAAACCCATAAAAGGTTTCGTGAGTGTATCGAACAAGGTTCATATACTTCAACAGTATGCTCTGATACTAATGTAACGAACAAAGTTCGTATACTTGCAATAATCTTCAGAATACTTCAAAGACAGACACCCATTGTAGGACAAGTAATTGTATATTGAATATTATAAAAGAATTGATGAGATGATTACAAATGAGGGTGAGGGTCTGCTTATATACCCTAGGCAGGTACCCTTTCATGAATGGTTATGTCCTTAGAGACATGCATCTTGATTAATTAATTACTATTTAATCAACTAGTCATATTATTTAATATTTATATATTTATATTTTATTCATAAAAGTGAGCTTGTTGGAAATACTGAGGGGGGGGTGAATCAGTATTCCTTAACAATTAGCACTTTTAAATATTTTCAGAGCATTAGTTAATATTCAATTATTATTAATGTTTATGCAGTAATAACAGTAAATAAAAGAACACAGTAGGCACAAGAATTTTAAGTGGAAAACCCCCTCCAGGTCAAAAACCACCAAAACCACCAAACGCTTTTCTAATAAATTCTGTAATCTTCAGCCCCAACTGAAATGAAAATTACAACTTCCTAGAATTCTAGACAAGCATTCTTCTCTAGCGCCCACTGGAAGGACACCCCAACGCCCTGGTTTCTTCAGTAGTCAACTGAATGGATACCCCAACATCCTAGACCAACCTACCACCCTAAAGTGTTCACAGGCTCCAACCTGTAGGCGACTTCAAGCACCTGCCTAACACCTCCCTGCGACCCTACAATGACTAGAAATCAGACAAGAGTGTGGACTCCCATACCAGGGACAATGATCCACGATACAATATGATTTACAATGATTTTCTTGTACTTGACCAATTACCCAATCACACTATGACCTGCAACCTAACCATGAAATCATCCAACAATGACTCCTATATCTCCCAATAATGCCTCTTCAACTCTAGGCAGATTGACTCTTTTTCAATAATGACTCTTTTACAATTTTACAATGATGATATTTTACAATATTGACTCTTTACAAGAACTGACGCTTGACTTGACATGGCTTCTTGGATCACTTGCAGCTGCTGAGGTACTGTCGTGCTTGCTTCAAGTAATGGTACTTTGGTGCTGCACGTCCTTCTAGTATGTGTCTGAGTTGTCTTAAAGTGTCCTCCTTCCTGCACATGCATTAATGAACAAGACCCAAACCAATACACAAACAAAATACTTATACTGTCCTACAAAACATATGTCAGAGAAAAATTCAAAATTCAAAATGTAAATACTGATTGAACGTACCTTGCTGTAGCAGACTTACCATTGACTGTGGATGTGTGGTCCTTGCTAGCTGCAGTGATCTTTTGAATGCATACTGTGACACTACCATACAACTATGACAATCCTATCACCTAACACAAACAATCCCTCTAGACACAACTTAACATAATCAGACTGTACAACCACCTATCTTTAGCTACCCTTTCACAACTTTGTCACCACTGTTCAGTGCTGCTGTACTGTCATAGATGAGGATGCCTGAACTCAGATGAGACCTGCAATGCCCAAGTGAAACCCCAATATCCAAAAGAAAATAAAAGTGTATAACCCCTTAACCAAAACACTTACCTTTGCCTGCAAAGAGGATTAGTGCAAGAATAATAAAATTGACTACAATAATATTGCAATATAAAACATACCTGTGATATTCTGCTTGTAATATTATCCAAACCTTGATACTTGTGCAAATTAGTCCTAAAAACAGACCCTAGACAGACCTAATAAAACTGAACCTAAACAGTCCCATACACTGTCCTAAAATGGTGATTTATCAGGCTTATAACTTTTATACATTTATGAAATTACTTACAATAGAGACCTAACCAGACATAACACAATACCAATTCTTGACTTACCTCAACATTTATCATAAGCTTGAATTATGCTAAACAGACCTTAACGCTAGCCCTAGACAAGCCTTACCAAATCTGTGGAATTAGGCTTCCTTAACTGTCTTCCACCTTTGAGAGACTTCCTTACTGTGCTTCTCTCTTTTGTCTCCTTATCAGCATGAGATCATGAGACCCTTGCTAGACTAACAAGCAATACTCTGCTTCAGAATTTTGATGCTCAGAAATATATTACATTGAACCCCAGATCACACACAGAATTAACCATGGTAACGTTCCATCTGGTCCTACTTTTGTAGTGACTTTATCAATTTCAAAATACACTTTTCTGGCTCATAGAAAAATGAGGTCCTTTAATTCTTCACTGTCCACAACAGAAAAATGAAGTCCTTTAATTCTTCGCTGTCCACAACAGAAAAATGAAGTCCTTTAATTCTTCGTTGTCCACAACAGAAAGATGAGGTCCTTTAATTCTTCGCTTATCCCCAATAGAATTCTGCGTTAGTAGCCCAAAGGTTAGCGAAAAAATATTTCAGAGCTAGCCTTTTAAAATTTTTGTTCAAGTGCATGATCTACTCTATGCCAAAGTTTCACAACATATATATAGTATAAGGTTCTTAATTAGACGTTGGATAGGGCTCCTTGTTTGTAGGAGACATAACTTCCTTATGTGACAATAAACCATGATCATTTGATCGTTGGGTGTTAAGGAGGAGGGCTTCTTAATGTACGTTAGAGGAGAAATTCATAATATTTTAGAATGTTAAATATTTAAAATATGTATCATTTTATTCTAAGGTAAGTGAATCATTTTAATATTCTTCTTAATATTTGTATTAATACTTATTGACTTAAATTATAATAAATATCCTTAATTTAATTAATTACTACCCCTTATTAATATTTATATAGAAAAAATTTCAATTCCACTAAAAATTTGAAATCAATGATTGGCTTAGTGCATATGGTCCTACCCGAGTGTAAAGTCAATGATTGGTTTACTATCTTTGGATTTTCAATTTATTCAACTTATACGAGGTGAGATTACAGTGAGAATCCCTGTCATATATTGACAATCGTTGGGGAATAAGGTCATGTCTCAACCCCTGGGGTTTTAGCCCACTAATGGGGGTTTCCGACTTCAAATGCAAATAACTCTCAAACCGTGAAGAACTGGGAGGCATACCATATATCAACGGAAACATCTCGACGAGTAGAATCCATCGAGAAGATCTTTGATGCAAAATAATATGAGTTGTCAAGTCAAAATGCCCATGCAAGATCGGGGTAGCCCCTGGTGCTACTTGGGTTGACATCAATGACAACCACTGATCAACAGAGCTAAGCTTACAAAATGCCTTAAATAAATTAATTAGCCATCATTTAAATATTTTCTAAGTCTAACTTAAGAAAAGTGGTTAATTAAAAAGAATTAATTGAGGAGATCGACTTATGCTCTACAGACTTCCAGAAAATGACATGGATCAAGTCTAAGATGATCTTAGTCATCGATGAGTATCTAATTGTGTCCATTGAAGCTCCAGGGAGAAATTATAAGAGCAAGTCGATGGGATGGAAAAAGACACAAGTGGGGAGCGAATTACCTAGGCAAATCGAGCTATCTAGTTGCAGTGATTCAGCAAGGAAGAGAGTTCGAGTGTAATGTCCCCAATTTTGATTTTTCATCTGAGGGAGTTAACGGAGTTTATTGGCGATGTGCTAAGCATAACACAATTTTGTAACTTGGGCATTGGAGATATTTTTG
Source organism: Pinus tabuliformis (assembly GCA_031772625.1). Taxonomy (NCBI): domain Eukaryota; kingdom Viridiplantae; phylum Streptophyta; class Pinopsida; order Pinales; family Pinaceae; genus Pinus; species Pinus tabuliformis. The sequence continues at coordinate 1,285,812,612 of CM062819.1, forward strand.
GCGTATAGGACTTAGGAGAAATAGAAAGTTATTTCGCTAGTGGAATGTGGGGGCCACATCCACAAGAAATACGCACTACTTGGGAGAAAATTTAATTGCTAATGAAGGGAGGTCGAAATATTTGGAGAGACCCATAAGGAAAAGTAAGGCAGCAATTATAAATAGAAGGTTGGGGGCAAAAATTGGCACTTTTGACAATTTGACATTTACACATTGTTGTTCAAGTTGTTCAGTTGGGTCACGAGTGTTTTTTAGCATAGAGTTCTCCAAGGGGAGAACTCACCCTTCTTTCGGTGGACTTCGAGTGCGACCCTAGGGAGGTAAATTTGCTGCTACATTTGAAGGGAGGCCTGTGGAATTTGGGAGCATCTTTCAGCTATTCCCCTCAGCTATGTCGTGCTCTAGGGAGGACGCAATAAAGAAACTCGTGCCACTAATTTCAGCTATTTTCCAAGGGGTGTTTTCCGCGAGAAATTTAGAGAAGCTGCTCTAGGGGAAGACTAAGCTTTGTGGAGAATTTAAGGGCTAGAGATTGTTGCCTTCGAGAGGAATGAATTTATCTTCCTAGGGCCTCCGCAGGGGGTTACTGGACAACATTTCTTTCGAGTTGATTTCAGCTATCTTGTGTCGGGATTTGATGTGAGACTTCTCCCCAACATCCGAGAAAAATTCCTTTATCATCCCAATTGCAGATTAAGGAGAAATAAGGAGGATTTCAGCAAATTTCATCACCGGGGGACACAGTCTTTGTTCAGGAGGGCATAGTGCCAAAATAGAGAAATTTTGGAAGGTCAAAATTAGTCAAAACCCTTTTTGGGTTTTTGTGGGTTTCTTGAGAGGAGTCCGAGGTTAAATTTGCAGAATTTTTCGGGCAATATTCAGGCCAGAAATCCCCTTTTTGTCCACCTGTACGTTTTATTATTTAGCTAGTAATTGCACCATTTTGCGGTTTTCCGAGTGGTTGGTTTGGGGCAGATTCCTTTCTAGGTTTGGATGAGTAATTTTTAGAGAAGCTACAGCTGCATTTTCAGGGGATTTCGGGTATCATAGAGGATTATTCTCAGCATTTCTAGTGCAACAACAGTTGTCAATTTATGGGTCTGCGTAGAAGGATATTGGGCCAAAGTTTCCTAGCTCTTAGGGTCATTTCCTCCACATGGATTTGCTCCAACTTGCTTATGCAAGCCCAAGTGCATTTGTTCCTTGATATGTGTACTCCTTACAGCTAATAGTTTAATAAAATGGCTCCGCTTATTTGCCCAGCTTCTTGGTGTTCTTGATGGTGCATGAGTGTTTATGATTTTATTTGTTGTAGCCTAGTTCAAGTGTCTGCTATTAGCTATAAATTTCAATTTGGAACATTACATCGAGGAAGAGGAGAGTATCAGTTATTGAGGGGGCAGCAAAGGAGAATTTTGGAGAGTTTCCCAGGAGTTTTCCAATGCCAGAGAAGTAAGAAAATGGAGGCTGAAATTATTGTGAAGAGAGGCCGAGTAGCCAGTGTGAGTAGACAGAAAACCCAATTGAGTGCCGGAAAGAGCGTCATTTCAATTGTTGAAGGCCAAGAGATCACCTGAAAGGCAAAGCGAGTCATTTCCAAGGCCAGAGGCAGGTTGGACAGCTCAGTTAGAGCTAAGTAGCAGGCCGTATGAATTTCCCAGGCCAGGTAGTGTGAATTCCACGTAGGCCAAGTTGCCAGTGAGAGGGTTCAAGCAAGTCAGAGAGAGGCCGAGTTGATCTGTAGAAGGGAGAAATTTTCTCCAGATATTTTGCGAGATTATTTCTAGAGGATTGTTAATTGGGAATCCAGTTGTAATCATTTCCAATACGCTAGATAATAAAATAAACCCTCATCTGTTGCACAGGTTTTCCCTTCGAGGTTTTTCTGAGGACTTTTCAGTCCAAAAATTATTGTCATTTTTATTGTGTGTGCATCTATTTCTCAGTTCCTGATTTTATTTTTTCGCGGCGTATTTTTGGTGAAGAATGCAATTGTGAATTATTCTTTAATTGTCATAAACAATTAAACTGCTAATAGTTGGGAGAATAATATCCAATAATTGCAATCAAGGAATTTTCACATGGTATCAGAGTTGGTTGAAGATTGGATTGGAGGCTCAAAGGCAAAAGATCAATGGATCATGCAGTTTCAGAGGGAGATCTAAAGCACAGAGTTCAAATTTGTGCAAGCCAACTAGGCAGTGTGAATTATTGGGTAGGAAAATCAATTTCTAGAAGCAGAGTGCAGGAAAATTTTGGTTAGCCCAAAGCATAATTCCAGCAGGCAATGGATTTGCTAGGAAGCAGTTCCAGTGAGCAGATCAGTTGATTCATTGAGGAGATATGGGCACATAAGTTTTAGCAGCGAGGGTTATAGTTGCAGATCTACACAAGGCAGGGAGAGAAAAGCACAGAGAAATTTCCAGAATTTCTCAAAGGGTTTCCAAATCTAGTTTCCAGGAGGAGATCTATAATTTCTAGTTGCAAAGGATTGTAGCAGGCAAAATAATTTTCTAGTGCGAGTTCACCAGACTAGCCAGTTCGAGTTGCACAGGTTAAGGTTCATGTTCCAGTTCCCAGAGAAGGACATCCGAAAGGTAGAGCGAGTAGTCTTTGTGAGCAACAAAGGCAGTATACTAGCTGAAGAAGGAATTCCAGAGGCAAGCAAGAGCAAGTCTATGCATTCCTAAGGGAGTGCAAGTAGTAGAGGGAAGGTCGAGAAAGGAAGAGAAGGAGATTTCTAGATCCAGTCTCCAATTTATTTGAGTTTCGCAAGATGGTCGTAGCAAGTCTCAAAGATCATGATAGACTTGACGAAGCTTCTAACTTTGGTGTCTGGAAGGTCAAGATGTTATTCCTGTTGGATAAGCATGGTCTGAAGGAGTTCATGATAGCAATTTTTGTTGAACCGACAAATCCTATCCAATATCTTGACAACAACAAGGATATGGCCAAAGTTAAGAAGATGGTCCTCGACAGGGTTCGAGATCATATTATCTTGCATATTGTAGAGAAGGAAACAACAAAGGGCATGTGGGAGGCCATTGTGAAGCTATACCAGGATCCATCAGAGAATCGTAAGATGATTCTCAAGGAGAAGTTGAGGACAATGAAGATGCAAAAGCATAAAGGCGTTACTTCCTATGTCACCAGACTTCAGAACGTCCATGATGAGCTAAGAGCAGTAGGTGAGAAGCCGGATGAAAAGAACTTGTGCAAGTTGCTATAAACGACTTTTCCAAAGAGCGGGCAACTTTCATTTAGGGGATTGTTGGACGAGATAAATTGCTAGATTAGGAATACATATTGAGTGACTTCACTCAAGAGGAGCTAAGGCTCAGTCTTGTTAAGAGTATTACTAGTAGCAATAGCAGAGGGTCAAAGGTTGAGAAGGAAGAAAAGAATGTAGCCCTTGCCAGTAAGGGAAAGCCGTAGAAAGGTCCCAGCCAGGGACAAAACTCAAAAGGAGGCGAGAAGAAGAAAAAGAACATGTTCAAGGTCAAGTGCTTCGAATGTGGTGAGTTTGGTCATTATGTCACCTAGTATCCAAAAATAAATAAGGATAAGAAGGGGTGGGAAATGACGGCAGCTTCGGCAAAGATAGATGAGTTGTCCTCCAGGTTGGAGGACTTTGCATTGATAGTTGCTATACCTCCAGATGGAGGAGGAGTGTGAGGCTTTAGAGTTGCAAGATTGGGCAAGGTCCAAGGAGGCACAGCACCGGGCAAGTGTTTCCTTATGGATCATAACCTTGGTTATAGGGGCCCACATTATTTTAGTAGCAAGAGGATTGAGATGTCAACAAGGTGCATGTAATATGCCTAATTAGGAAAAACAGTGATATGCAAAGCAAAATAATACATGCAAGCACAAAATTCAGAAAATTCAGTGAACACCCATGGAAACTCCAAAAATGCCATCCAGCTGAGCCATTTTATTAAAAATATGGAGCAAGAGTACAATGGTATGGAAGGAGTGCACCTGGGCTTGCCTCAATGGCAAGCTTGACAAGACCCAGGTGAGAAAATAGAATGCCCGGATGAGAGAACAAGTTTCTCCAAAGATGCCCTGCACTGCCCCAGAAAACTGCATTGTTTGTTGGAAAGACATTGCTGGAAAGCCCACCTTTGGTGCTCAAAAAATTTAGCAAAATTATCTTCGAGCTCCTCTCAAATAACCCATCAAAACCCAGAAAGGGTTTGGCCTGGTTCTGACCTCCGAAAATTGGCCCCAATTACCACGTCCTCCCCAACTGGTTAGAAAATACGGCCTGTCTACAATCTCTCTGGAAAAGCTTCCCAATCACTCCAAAAATGTTGAGTTTCACCTCCCCTAAGATCTCCTCAATTCTCCTGGCAAAATCCAGCTCCAAAACACTTCCCCCAATCTCCCACGTGTGCCTAGAAAATGACTATTGCGCAGGGCCTGGGTGAATGAATTTCATCTTGCCTCCAAATATCAATCTCCTACCCCAAAACTCCTCAATTAGCTTGGTCTTCCCCTGGAGCCACTATACAAAATTTCTCCCGGCAAACACCACCTGAAATATAGCTGAAATGAGCAGTTTGTGGTCCCTCACTGCATCCTCCTAGAGTACGAACTGGCTGAGAGAAACGCAGTGTGATGTTCTCTGAATTCCTTCAATATCCCCTCCAAATTGGCACAAACTTACCTCCCTAGGGTGGCACTCGTAGTCCACTGAAAGAAGGGTGAGCTCTCCCCTTAGAAAGCTCTGCGTTGAACAGCATTGTGACTTGGCTAAACAGCGCGATGTTGATTTGGGGTAGCATCGAATGTGCTCTAGCCATGAAATTTGGTGGAGAGGCTAAAGCATGTGAGATCTCCACGACCCAGAAAGGGTTTGGGCAGATTCTAACCGGTTTGGGAGATATTAAAATTATTAATATTTTTAATAGAGTTCTAAGAAAAATAAAATATTAATGGGTATTAATATAAAACTGGGTTAGAATGTTCCAAAAGACATGGATCAAGCCAAATCTAATCTTAGTCGTTGATTAGAGATTTAATCTTGGTCGTTGATGGACCAACGAGAAAAGTATAAGAAGAGGCTTAAGGGTCAGTTGGAGAACACACCAGAGTGATCAGTCATTCATTTTGCTAGAGCGGGGTTGCTAAGTAAAAGTGAATTAGTGATCAGCAGCGAGGGGCAGTGAATGCATTGCAAAGAGGAAGAGTTAGTACCAAAGAGACAGCACAAAGCCTGATAAGTTGACGCAGAGGCAGCTGGGAGCTGCGCAAAGCCATAAGAGGCTAGCGTGGGTGATGCAGAGGGTCTAAGGGCTGACACAGAAGCTTCAATAGCTGCGCAGAGGCTAGCAGAGCTAACGCAGGGCCAAGAGGCAGTGCTGGGAGGATTTTCATGGGGTAGACTGGGTGTTGGTGAGCCGGATAGGGTGACGCAGTCCCTATCAAAATGACACAGAGTAGTGGAAGCTACAATTGTTGTTGTGGGATCGTTCATCTGATGATTAATCAGCCGGAATATCTGTCTCCGAGGAGAGGTACTACTACCGAGGGCATTCTCTGTTGGGTGAGCCATTTCTGGCACCCTAGTTGTATTCTGAAAACTGCATAATAATAAAACCCTCTGAATAGTTGCACCGATTCCCGCATTATGTTTTTCCAGGGACATTAGTCCAAAAATAATGGTGTCACTTGTGTGCTTGTTTTCTTTTAGTTGATGATCTGTAGATGTTGTGATTGTATTGTGTTTATTTTCAGTATTTACATGGTAAATAACTTGTTAAGTAATTAAACAAGTAGGAAGAAATAAACCAGATAGTACAAGAAGAATTGCTAACGGGTTAAACTTAGAAATTCCAATACTCGAGCAACAAGAGAAATGTATGATTAACAAAAGACCCCAAAAGTTGCTAAGCTCCTTCTATTTATAATTTCCCAAGCTACCTTCCCATGTGGGTCCCTCTATCAAGTATTTTGACCCCCTTCCTTGGCAAACGAATTTCCTCCTAAAGCAATGTGTATTTCAAGTGGGTGTGGCCCCCATGTCCCACCATCAAAATGATTTTCGACCTCCTTTTCCTAAGTCCTAGCCCAAAATTTCATGGGTCCCATAGTAAACAAAATTGCCAAAATTGTGATAATAAACTCAAGGAAAATTATTTTAGGAAGGGACATTACAGTCCTCCCCTCCCAAATGTTGCTTTTCCCCAAGCAACTTCAGCGTTGGATGCTCAAGTATGTGCTCTCCCTCCCAAGTGGCATCCTCATCCGATAAGCTCTTCTAGCATATTAAGTATTCCCTTATGGTTTTGCTCCTCAACTTCCTTTCTCTAGTCTCCAAAATGGCTTCCGGCTCTAAAACCAAATGCCCCTCATCATCTAGTGGAGGTAACTCTGTAGCTATTGTCACCTGCTGTCCCAACACCTTTTTGAGGCATGAGACATGAAAGACATTATGGATCTTGCTTCCTGGTGGAAGCTCCAGCTCATAAGCCACCTCTCCAACTCTCCTGATCACCCGGTACGACCCATAGAAATGGGGTTGTAGCTTCTCAGCCCCCTTTTGTTTCAGTGTGGACTGACGATATGGCTGCAGCCGCAGGAAAACTAAGTCTCCCTCCTCAAACTGCCTCTCAATCCTGTGCCTGTCTGCGTACACCTTCTGTTGATTTTGTGCCATCAGTAAGTTATCCTTGAGAGCCTTGAGGATATCTTGGCTCTCTTGGATCCAATCTTTGGCCTTTGGGGCCTGACTGTCTCCAAAAACAATGTCAGCAAAAGATAAAGCATCATAACCATACAAGGCTCAAAATGGTGACATACCAATGGACATGTGGTGGGTGGTGTTGTAGCAGTACTCGCCCAAATGCAACCACCGAATCCATGCCCTCCATTGTCCGGTCACATAGCTCCATAGATAGCCCTCCAACCATTCATTGACCCTCTCAATTTGACCATCTGTCTGTGGGTGGTAGCTAGTGTTGGGGGTCAGCGCAGTGCCCACTAGACTGAAAAGCTCCTGCCAAAATGCCCCCCATGAAACAACTGTCTCTATCACTAACTATGGTCTTTGGAAGACCATGCAAGCGAAAGACCTCCCTAAAAAAAAGCTTCGCTAACTGTGACGTTGAATATCGAGCTGGAATGGCAATAAAATGTGCATATTTGGTCAATCGATCCACCACCACATAGATACAATCTCTACACTGCACCATAGGGAGCCCCATGATAAAATCCATGGAGATACTTTCTCATTTCACCTCAGCGATGGGAAGTGGCTGCAAGAACATGACTAGTTGGTCAACTCCCCCTTGCTCCTCTAACAAGCCTCACACTCCTGCACATATCTCAACACATCTCCCTTGAGGCCTTTCCATTTGAAGCACTCTCTGACTATCATGTATGTCTTTCGGAACCCTTGGTGCCCTGACAATGGAGAGTCATGAGCTGTATGGAGAATCCTCTCCCTCAACTGTGAACCCGGCACCAAGAATATGCATCCTTTGTAGTATATGACCTCACTTATCACCCTGTGACGCTCATCAGTGTGCATACCCTCCAAAATCTCATATCCCCGCCGATATTTGAAGTACTCCACCAACAATTGTGCCTTCCAATCATGGCAAATGCTCATGAGTGAAAGTGTCGAGGGCCACCTAGATAATGCATCTGCCACCACATTGTGTTTTCCCTTGACATACTCAATATCAAAATCGTAGGCCTGGAACTTCCTTACCCACCTCTGTTGCCTATCACTAAGGCCCTGCTGCCCCATAAAATGGCAAAGACTATTGTGATTAGTCTTCACCCGAAATCTGTTGCCCACCAAATACTGCCTGAATTTGGCCAACGCATGCATAATGGCCAACATCTCCTTGTCGTAAATAGAATACGACTTCTCATGCGAGAGGAGTTTCCGACTCTCAAAATGAAACGGGTGACCATCCTAAGATAATATTGCACCAACCCCCTCACCTGATGCATCGCACTCCAAGGTGAAAGGTTGAGTGAAATCCGGGAGTGCTAAAACTGGACAGTTGCTCATCACCTCCTTGAGGCGATCGAACGTTGACTACGCTCTATCTATCCATGCGAAAGTCCCCTTCTTGGTCAAATCTATGAGGGGGGCTGCCAACTGTCAGAAGCCCTTCATGAACTTCCTGTAATAGGTGCATATGCCCACAAAGCCCCTCAACTCAGTCACATTTCGAGGCACTAGCTAATCCTAGATGGCCTTGATCTTCTCCTCATGCACCCTTACTCCATCCTCCCTAATAATATGCCCCAAATAGAGCATCTCTGTCAACCCGAACTCGCACTTGGATAGTTTGGCGTAGAACTGTTGCTCCTCTAAAATGTGTAACACCACCTCCAAGAATACCAACTGCTCCTCCCAGGTCCTACTATAAATCAGGATGTCATCGAAAAATACCAACACAAACTTCCGCAACTGCCCACGGAATACATGGTTCATGCATGACTAGAAGGTGGCAGGTGCGTTGGTTAGCCCGAAGGGCATAGCCAGGAACTCAGAATGCCCATAGTGACACCTGAAGGCCATCTTGAGGATGTCCTGATCCCTCACTCTGATCTGGTGGTACCCCGAACGCAAGTCTATCTTAGAGAAGTACTTGGCTCCTTTAAGCTCATCCATTAGCTCATCAATGCGTGGAATGGGGTAGCGGTTCTTCAAGGTCTTCTTGTTGAGCACTCGATAGTCTATGCACATGTGTATGTCCCATTCTTCCTCTTCACCAAAACAACTGATGAAGCGAAGGGACTAGAGCTCAACCTAACTTGCCCAAGTGCTAGCAAATCCTCAATGGGACGCTCAATCTCATCCTTGTAGGCCTTGGGATGCCTATAAGGAGTGGTGATAACTTCTTGTACCGCCGGCTCTAGCTCAATCGTGTGCTCAAACCCTCTGTCAGGGGGTTGCCTGATGGTACATCCCCAAACACTACCGAGTACTTTCCAAGATGGCTTGTATGTCGGGGTGTGGTGGCTTGGGTTGTCCCCTCACCTCTGAAATCCTCAGCTCCACCACCCATGTATGTCCCCATGCCTCAAGTCAACCACCATCCTGTGCACTGAAACTGTCTATGGAGGATATGAATGCATAGCCCAAAGAACCACCAGCTTGCCATCCGGCTCGGTGAACTCCATCTCCAACTTCCTCCAATAAGTAGTGACCCGTTGTAATGTCCCAAATGGAACAATTTGGTGCTTTCTTGAAATTCTAACTCAAAAATTCTTTAGATGGAACTTTCATTCATAAATAGAAGATTGCCATGTAAAATTCAACACCATAGAACTGTAAATAACAATAATGAGCAGAAATAATCTCAGCTTTATTAATAATATATAAACTGGGGTTACATGCACATACAACCAAAAGAGATGAGATAAAAAGTTGGCCTGCAAGATAACCTGCTGCAACACTATGCTGGCCCTCCAAACTGAACTGAATTGCACTGTTGAGCTCTCCTGTGAATTCTAGATGAATTCACCAAGGGGAGATGGGTACTCGCCCAATCTCACTGAATCACCCAAGGGTTTCTATCTTGGGGCTACCAATGGAGTAGAGAACCATGTTCTCAACCTCTCATACAAGAAACAATATCAAATCCAAGATGTCTCCAAATGGCCGCCTCTTTTACAGATCTGATGGATAGATCTCCAAGACTCTAGAAGCATGTTATTTTATTATTTTATTATTATTCTAGAAGCTCCTCCATTGACTTTATCTTAAGTGACCTTTTAATTTTATTTTATTTCACTCAAGTCACTTTTGGCCCATTTCCTCCAATTAATTATTTTTCCTTAATTAAACGACTAATTAAAATCATTTTTAATTAAGGAAAATGGTAAAATCGTCCACCATACTCTCTTCGGCCACTGGAAGTCACTTCTCAGCACTGTTGATAATATCGGCGATATATCGGCGATATTCGGAAATATCGCGATATTTTCGGCAAAACGATATATCGCCGAGAAAATATCGGCAAATATCGGAAAATATCGGCAAAATATCGCGATATTTTGAAAATATCGGCAAAATATCGGCTATATTTAAAAATTTGAAAAAATTATTTTTTATGCTTGCCGATATTTGCCGATATTTTGCCGATATTTTCGCCGATATTACCGATAAGATATTTTCTGGACCCTCGCCGATATTTTGCCGATACCGATATTTTCAACACTGCTTCTCAGCGTCCCATCCTGTAGATCTTCTCATTTCGGTTCCAACAAGCTATTACACTGAGGTGTTCCATCAATTAATCTCCCCGTAATGCCACCTCGAGCATAATTAACTAAGTTAGGCCCCATAATAATGCTAATTTTTTAAATTTGTCGAAATGCGACGGAACGAAAGGCAAATTGTGTGGATGATGAAATATGCCAAGTGAATGCCATCAAATCCCATAAAAACCCATCAAAACTCCATTGGAACCCCTGATGACATAAACTTGCTCCACGACCTCGCCATCCCCTACCCTGGAAATCCACCCTAGTTGTACTATGGAGAAGAATAAAAATGGGGACATTACAAATCCTTTCGCCCCAAGATTGCTTGCCCTCAAGCAATCCACACTTTTCCACTGTAGAGGCATCTGCAAACTGATACAAGGATCCCATATGAACCACTAGTCCCCATCCTGCCTCCAAGCAATCCAAACATGACTGGATCCCCCAATACCTGGGTCCCATGCCTATTTCGGACTCAACCTGCTACTAGTGGATCCACCTGGATCTCGATGCCACCACGGCCCATCATCACCCAAGTCCCTTGGCTCAGATTGTGCTTTGTCTATGGTTATAGTTGTTGCTCCATCAAGCAAATACCAACTCATCACCTCTCTCCAATCCAACCTCGGGCGTAAGCCGAGGTCAACCCCACTCTAGTGATGTTGGGCTAGTGCTACTGAAATATTGATGAACTGTCGGTCCACATCCCACTACCCACTAAAACATGTAGTAATCCTCTCATCTAACCGCCCCTACTGTACTGTACCCCAGACCAAGGTTGATACTCCATCAAAAGGAAACCAACTCATGATTTCTCGCCAATCCATCCAGTGGGAAGGATCGGATGTATAGGCACCTATATATGTGATAAGTCCCCTATGTTGCACCGTGCCCCTCTCATGCAACCCTGCCCGGTCATTCAACAATATCCATCGATAAAACCCGGCCTCTCTCCCTGTAATGGGTACAAGTGGCCAAACTATGCGACAAGCCCTATCTATGTACTCCTAAAGAGGGATGCTCCCTGAAATTACTGCAGCTCTGCTAGCTGCCTATGCATCTACCTACACCTCATCAGTGGGTTGGCCCAAAGATGGATGCACCACCATCTCCAACAGCTCCTCCCTCCTCTGATCAATAACTCCATGCTCCTGCCATCTACTAGCCTCCTGCAAAACTACCCTGTCAACCTCCAACACCTCCTAAGAACAAGTGTCTGCCAATACTACCACCCCATTGGCTATTTGTACATTTGTTTGCTCCTCATCAATGGCTGACCCCAAGGGTGGTTGCCTATCCTCCTCCATCATAGGCTCAATATGAACCTTCAACTGGCTCTCCCCAAAAGGCTAATCATGCATATTGTGTGCATCCTCCTCCTCAACTGAATCATGCTCCATCATATGCTACTCATACTGACTCATCACTAGTGACACGCCATCCTGAATGTCCCTCATAGGGTCCACTGACTGCTCATCATATAAATCTGGCCTGATGTCAACAACTCTACATGACTCATGCTCCTCAGAGGCATCCTCAAATGAACCCATGGACTCGTCCAAAGAAGAATCCTCACCCTGAGAGTCAAAAGGAATCTCCTCCAACTCTACCTCTATCATCTCCTTAGTGTCATTCAAGCATAAGTGATCAAGTTCCCAAGGTCCCTTGCAAATGAAGCAGAGACCCTTCCTCCTTAGCTCATTCTTGCTGCAAGATCCGCAAACCTGAGCAGCTCCTCCCTAGTCAACTGTCTCCTAAACAGCCCAATGTTTTGTTCAACCAACCTTTTAGCCAGTGCATAAGAAACAAGTGAAACTAGTTGTTCTCTCCTCCAAATGGTCAAAAATCTAGCCCGCGACTCCCTGCAAATGGCATCACGATCTCCCATAACTTGAGACAAAATGGACAGCATATTTGCTTATACCGTGTCAGGGTGATGTTTCTTAATGTTAAAGAAACATTGGAACATCTAATGGATCAAGTCATCACACCCCAAATCAAGCATGATGTCATAAGATCTAACTAAGGCCATGGCTTTTAGAATCTTAAGCTTCTTCCCAAAAGTAGGACCTTCACTATTATACAAATCCCAAAAGGTCTCTATTATCAGTCTGAAGACTCCCCTCATTATGTCATCACTATAAGGAGGTATAAGTGTGGTCGACCTCATAATGTTATTGATACAGGATACAACTGGAAGTCTGACCCCTTCACAAAGTTCCCCCAAGAACTTGTGTTGTATGAGAGCAAGCATAGTTGGTTTTAGAGCCCAAATTAGTTTCTTCCCTTCCGACTGGTTCACTTCGAAAAGGAGTGCATCTAGTTCATCTAGTTTTAAAAGGACTTTCCATGTGACCCTCATGTTCTTGAAATTTGTCCCAAGTGTAAATATTTTCTGCCCTATTTTCTGCCCCTTCTGCACATCCTTTGGTTGTTCTTTCTGAAGAATGGCATAGACCCCCTTTGAGAAGGGTTTGTTGTTTGTTGTTGTTGGTTTATTAAGAGAATTCATGAAGTTTTGATCCATGTTTTAGATGAAGAATGGTAAGTACATCAACTTGACTTATGCATGACTCTGACAGTAGTACAATATTACTTGACTCAATAGCTGCATAGATCTCTAAGAACTAAGAAATCAAGCATTCAGACTTCTTGTGATAAGACACGCTCAGTACTATTACTCTCAGCAATGGACAACAATTATTCCACCCTCTCATCTTTTTCCTAATCTAGGAATGTCCGTTATAGAACAGGAATTTTGGTCTGAAGAAGCACAGTGAGATAAGCTACTACAGGTAAGGAAAAGATGGCCTTGAACTCTTCTTGACAGGCTATTACAGTCAGATTATAAACATGGCCTCTTCAATAGGTTGTTGGAATGTCTTCTTCAACAGAATGGCTTTAAATTATAGGTCCTTCCAAATGGAGAGTACCAAGCAATACATAAACCTCTGATCGGCAAAAATCCTCTGTCAACTGAAAATGATCCAGCGGACTTTCCTCTCAAATGTTGACAATTTGGACGCCTATATTGCACTACTCTGTGAATATTTGATACGCAGTTTCAGCAATGGACTCTTTTCAAATACCAGCCTCCAAATATCAATAGCTCCACTCCCTTTGCATCAATCGTTCAAAAGCTAGCCCAACGCATGCTACTATGCTAGCAACTTGTTGAACCCAAAATACTGTTTTCTGAAACTAGCATGCACAAGATGAATGTGGCATCAAGTACATCCAACAAGGAAGGATTCACAGCATGAACGTGACTGATATCATCCTCCAGGAATGGTTTACATTCCCCTTAGCCAACAGGAAACTCCAAAATCGGGTCCTCTGGGAAATCTAATCAGCCCAATGCACAGGTCTCCAAAACAAAGCTTAAACTCGTCCCTTGATAGCAAAACTTGACCCAAGGATAAGGCATCTTGTCTAGCAATAGAGGTAAGGAGATTCGCTCCTCTTCCCTTAGGGAATTTCACCCGACTATGAGTCTCGTCTAGCAATAGAAAGAAAAGGCTCAAACTTTGTATATACTTCCAAGAAATCATTTAATGGCACAAGCGAAATCATTTACCAGTGACCAAAACTTGTCCCTTATCCCAGCCTCTACTCCAGTGATTCGATTAGCAGAATGAAAGGAAGCTCGTCCTTTATCTCTAACGATGAGTGCCTAACCAATTCTGTTTTGAAATGGTGGCGTTGAATACTCGGCTCCTCGATTCCGCTTCAACAGACAGAGTCGGTTAAAAAGAAACTTGACGATTCAGCAGTGTGGCCTTCTCACATGCTTTCGACCCAGATGAATATAGAATTCTCCGCCCACGAATTCAGCGCCCAACAAATGCAGTCCTAGTTTAGGGATGATACATCAACCAAACCAAGCTTGCCTCTCAAGTAAACAAGCTTCTTGTTTGGAAGTGGCTTTGTCAATATGTCAACTACCTACTCACTAGTGGAGATACATTGTAGCTGCAGCACACCATTTTGCACTAGCTCTCGAATGTAGTGATACTTGTTGTTTATATGCTTTGTCTTTCCATGAAACATTGGATCCTCAGACAAACGTATACAATTGGTGTTATCACAAAGTATCATTGTAGAATTCATCAGTCCTTCAAACATGTCGAATAGCAGCTTCCTTAACCATACTACTTCTCCACTTACTTCACGAGCTGCAATGTATTCAACCATAGCACTACTTAAAGCAATTCTGTCTTGCTTTTTGCTCATTTATGAGATTATGGAGGATCCCAAATTGAAACATCCTCTGGTCATGCTCCTTCCATCTTGTTCACTGCCTCCCCAATCAGAGTCTGTATATCCAATCAGTTGGACATCATTCCTTCTATCATACTTCAGACAGTAGTGGATGGTACCTCGTAGATATCTCAGAATATGTTTCGTTGCTACCCGATGATCATGCTTCGGCTCCACTTGCAATTGATTAAGAACATTTACTTCAAAGCATATGTTTGGTCAAGTATTCATCAAGTACATCAATGATCCAATAATTTGCCTATACTTGGAAGGATCCACAAGGCTAGACTCGGAACTTCTTATTCTCTTCAAATTTGTGATCATCGGAGTAGTTATAGGTTTGCAATCCATCATGTCAAACTTTTTCAGCAGCTTGATCACGTATTTTCCTTGACCCAAATAAACTTCATCAAGCCCTTGCCAGACTTCTAGTCCCAGATAGTAATGCATCAGCCCAAGATCCTTCATGTCAAATTTTGCTGCTAGTTGCTTCTTGCATTCTTCAATTCGACCTTCTACACCTGTTAAGAGAAGATCATCTACATACAGAAGAATGATTACAAGTTCTCTATCTACCACCTTAATATAAAGGTTCAGATCTGCAGAACTTTTTGTGAAGCCTATTCTTTGAAGATATGCATCCATTCTAGCATACCATACCCTTGGTGCTTGCTTGAGGCCATAGAATGCTTTCTTTAATTTGCAAACATATGCCTTTCTTTCTTTAACTTCGAACCCCAAGGGTTGTTATATATAGACTTCTTCATCTATTGTGCCATTCAGAAATGCAGTCTTTACATCCATTAGGTTGATGTTCCATCCCATGGATGCTGCCAAAGAGACTAATGAACGAATTGTTGTGTATCTTGTTGTTGGAGTAAGTGTCTCTTCATAGTCGATGCCTTCAAGTTGAGAGAAGCCCCTAGCCACAAATCTTGCTTTATACTTATCTATACTTCCATCAGCAGCATGTTTGATCTTATAGATCTATTTGGAAGTAACCACAGATTTATCTTCAGGGCTAGGTACAATCTCCCAAACTCCATTCTTCATTATAGATTGATATTCTTCATTCATGGCATCTTTCCATTCTTGATTGTTTACAGCCTCTTCAAAAGTGGATGGTTTTGCTTCTATTAGTTTTGAAATGTATACAGCATACCCAAAATATCTTTTGGCTTTCTTGCTTTCTCTAAATGATCCTTTCGTTGCCTCATGACCTTCTGTATCAAGTAGAGTAGATTTTAACCAATTAAGTCTTTTTCTTGTCTCAGGGATAACCACAGGTTGAATAGGCTCACTCGGACCTTCTTCTTCATGGTGTGATTCTTCTTCTCTCTTGTCCACTTCCTCCTCAAATACGGGAAGTTCTTCATCATAAGAGTCTATGGAAAGTTCCTTTGATTTCTTGAAAGCTATGCTTTTGTCAAATATGACATCACGACTGACTTCTATGTGAATTCCATCTTTCATGTAGATCCTATAAGCTTTTGATGTGTCGTTGTACCCAGAAATGTTCCCTTCGTTCCAAAAGGATCCAACTTCTTTCTTTTGTCCTTGGGTATGTGGATATATATAGGGCACCGAAAGGTTCAAAGATGATCTACAGATGGCTTCTTTCTAGTGAACACTTCTTCCGGAGTTTTACTGTCTAGAGCAGTGTTTTACAACTCCGACTCGGCCGAGGATCGACTCCGACTCCGACTCCGACTCGGTAATGACTCGGCCGGCTCGATTTCAATGACTCGGTCGTTGTAAAAAATACATTAAATATTTATTTTTTTTATAAAAAAACATAATTTTAAAGATTTTCATTCATGTTTCCAAACACATAGCATTATAATATAGATGGAAGACAACATATGATCAAAGTAGGCTCATGAACCAATCCATTATATCAAAATGGTACCCAATGGCAATACATAGTCAACTGTCATACATGATCAAAGTGAAAGACTCAAAACAAAATACAAATAACCAAGGAGGCTAGAAATGGCCTCTACAACAAAAGTAAACTGTGATGCTGACCAGACTCCAATACTAGTACTACTGGCTACTGCCAGAGGAGCCAAGTCATCTCGACCAATCTCTGGATCAGACTCATCATCATCATCAGAGTCAGACAAGGGGCCCCATGCCTCCTCCTCATCATCATCGTCTCCAACTGCAACTGTAGAAGTGGTGTCAGTACCACTAGCAGATGCAAGCTGAGATAGAGTAGATATGCGGTTGCGCTTCTGTCGTGGCTGAGCAGAGGAAGCACCTACAACTAGAGTCCTACTCCTCGGAGTCCTTGCTGGCTGTGAGACTGAGGCTGGTGGATCGGGATCTGCATTCAACTGAACAGGCTGAAGTGGATGTTCCAGTTCAAGTTCATCAAGATCCTCATCAGGATCAAACTCTGGTGCACGACTCTCCACTACCCAATCTGATGTTGGATCAATGTCTTCCAACACAATGGGATCTGAATCAGGTCTTTTGTTCAGCAATTGGTTCCGTCTGAGCCGAAGGTTGTATTGGACAAAAACTAGATCATTCAACCGTTTTTGCTCCAAACGGTTTCTCTTCTTTGTGTGAATCCTCTCAAAGACAGACCAATTGCGCTCACACCCAGATGCACTGCAAGTTTGACTCAAAATACGAATTGCAAACTTTTGTAATTGAGGGCACTGGCCACCAAAGGCCTCCCACCATTGTGCTGCAAAAAACATAGGAGTGTAATGAATTATGAGTTAGATGAAGGCTGAAGCTCAACAAAATTACAAATTATATCTAACTTTCAAATTATAAATGATTTAACAAATTTTAGTCTTTAATAAAAAAAGTAAAACTGTAAAACCAGTAAGAAATTGAAAATTGAAATTTTTGTTTACCTGGCTCATCTGCTTCTCTTGCAATCTTTGCTAGGTTCTTCCCAAAGGTACCTGTTGCATTGCTGAAGGATGTGACCTGTTGATGTATCTGCAACTGATCAGACTCCGATGGGATCATGCGTTCAATGCAATCAACCAGTCCATCTCTGACCTCCCCCCTCAAAGCTCCTGACTCCTTAGCTCTATAATGATACCGTGGGTTCAAAAAATACCCAGCTGCATGTATAGGGCGATGGAGTTGATTGTTCCATCTTTCATCAATGATTGCCCAAATGGGACCATACTTTGCCACTCTATCCTTGTATGATGTCTTTATTTGCTCCTTTGCTTGATCCATAGCCTCATAAATGAAGCCCATAGCCAACCTTTCCCCATCCACCAACCGCAACACCTTAACCAGTGGCTCAGCAAGCTTCACAATCTCTGCTGCCTTTCTCCAAAAAGTTTCATCATGGACTTTCCTTTACAATTCTCTGCCTTCTGGTTTGTTAGACCAATTGGTTTGATTCCATTCATCACTGGAAAACATCTTTTGCAAGTTTCTATGTTGGGAAAGCATAGATTGCAATGTTAAAAAATGTGTAGCAAATCTAGTGATGGCAGGCCTAATAATATCCTTGCCTCCAGTGTGTTTCCTCATGAGACTCAAAACCAGTGTATGATTGTAGATAAATTTTGTTATGCTTTTGGCATTATCTACAGTGTTTCTGACCCAATCTAATTTTCCAATATCCTCAAGCATGAGGTCAATGCAATGTGCAGCGCATGGGGTCCAAAAGATGGTCTTGTGTTTTTCCTCTAACAGTTTACCAGCAAGAACATAGTTAGAGGCATTGTCTGTGATGATTTGAACAACATTAGCCACCCCCACCTCCTCAATAACCTCATCCAATAGCTGAAACAACAAGTGGCCATCTTTTACCTTATCAGATGCATCAACTGATTTTAAAAACATGGTTCCCTGTGGGCAGAAGACAAGAAAGTTTATGATGGTACGGTTTCTTTGATCAGTCCATCCATCTGACATGATGGTACACCCTGTTCTTGCCCATGAGTCCCTGAACTCTTGCAAATACTCATTAATGGATTGAATTTCTTTCTGCAAACGAAACCCCCTTAGCTCTTGCATACTAGGGCCTTTGAAGCCTTTTCCAGCAGCATGTATGGCATCAAACATAGGCTCATAATATGGTGAACGAGCAGCATTAAAGGGGATATCAGCATCATACCACCATCTAGCTATGTAGTCACAAGCAGTCTCCCTCAATTCTTTCTTCCAATGGTCATCTAAAGTGGGCTGAATATGACCTTTACTAACTTCAGGACCATGTGCATCTGATGGAGAGGAGGTAGTGAAATAACTTTTGATAGTCACATCACCCTTCATTCTACCCTTTCCCTTATCTTGAACAGAACCAAAAGAGGGAGGAACATAACGGAAAGGGTTGGATGCCTCAGTTTGAGGGATAGAGGAAGAACCCTCAAAATCATAGTGGGGGTTGGTAGCCATCATTCTTTGTATCTCCCTCTTCCTCCCAATTTCATCCTGTATCTCTTTTTGCCTAGCCTTATCTTCTTTAAATTTTTCAAAGCTTTCCACCAAATTCTTTCTAATCTCCCCAATTTCATCAGAGGGACATGCAGTAATTTGGCCTTTAATCCCTGCCAAGTGTTGTTTCAGCCTATTAATCCCCCCAGGACCTGCCTTAATTTTCTTATGGCACAACTTGCAACACATCTGACTATCAACCATTTCAACATATGCCCAAGCAGGATCTTTTGCTCTAGGTGCCATTTTTTGACTAGGAAAACAATCTGAAAATGAAAAAAAAAAAAAAAATTGATTCAATGTTCATTTATTTGACAAAAAACACTCTCTAAGCTTTCTTGATATGCACCTAAAATTTACTAAGCAAAAACAGATTTGTAAGGGTGGAAAAAAATACCTCCAGGCACAAACTGCCTCCTCAAGCTTACTCCAAAAATCAGCTCCTCAATGCTGCTCCAAATGGCTGCCCAAGAAGCTCCTCACTCCAGCTACAATGCTCCTCCAAGACTCCTCACTGCTGCTCCAAAACAAGCTCAAGAACTGCTCACTAATTCTCAAAGAAGACTCTCACTCAAATGCATAAGACTGCTGTGAGTGAATGAGAGCATTTGGCTGTCTTAAATAGGGTTTGGGAGGGGGAAATGGACCCCAAAAGCACTTAACAATTTACCTAAACCCTTTGGAATCCATAAACTGATTTTAACTTTACCACAAATCCAAAAAAAAGTGAATAAATTTTATTTTTTACGCTGCCCAGCCGTCTTTCATTGACTCGGCCTGGTCAATACGGACTCGGCCTGGTTGACCGAGTCAACTATGACTCGGCCGAGTCATTGGATGACTCGGCCGAGTCATAGTTGACTCGGTCAACCGAGCCGGTTTGTTGGCCTGGTCACAAATTTTGTTAACGGCTCGGCATGACTCGGCCGTTTCCGAGTTGATTCGGCCTGGTCGTAAAACACTGGTCTAGAGATCTGTGGGGACTACGATTCTGAATGTAGACAGTGGTCTTCGTGGCTTCTCCCCACAAGAACTTAGGAAGATCCTGATCGTGTAACATTTCTTTTACACTTTTTTCAATGGATCTATTCTTTTGTTCTGCAACTCCATTTTGCTCGGGATTGTATGGGACTATCAGCTCCCTCTTAATCCCAGACTCCTTACAGAATGCTATAATCTCTTTGGATGTATATTCTCCTCCATTATCAGATCTTAATATCTTGATTCTTTTTCCTGTAAGGTTCTCCACTTCAGCTTTGAATTCTTGAAATTTTGAAAATACTTCGTCCTTGGTTTTCATTAAGTAAACCCAGGTTTTTCTTGAATGATCATCAATGAATGTGACATAATATAGATGACCTCCAAGAGATTTAGGAGTCATAGGGCCACATACATCGGAATGAATGAGATCCAAGATTTCTTTTGACCGTGAAGCACTGCTTCCAAATGGTCTCTTGGTATTCTTGCCCAATGCACATCCCTTACAAACTCCTTCATGATCTTCATTTAGATTCAGAATTCCATCTGTTGGTTTTTGGTAGCATCGGAAGTGCTCTATGCTTGAAAATTGGTGGAGAGGCTAAGGCATATGAGTTCTAAAGAACCCAAAAACCGTTTGGTGAAATTCCACCTGGATGGTATTTTATTAAAATAATTAATATTTTTAATGGGGTTCCTAAGTCTAAACTTAGGGAAATTAAAATATTAATGGGTATTAATCAAAATATGGGTGAGAATGATCAAGAAGGCGGATCAAGTCATGTTTTAATCTTAGCCATTGATTAGAGACTTAATCTCGGTCGTTGAAGACACAACAGGAAAAGTATAAAATGGAGGCTTGGGGTTTATTTGGAAACGCATAGAGAGATTGAGGAAATCGGTTTTTTGAGGTGAGAAGTTCTCAAAAGGAAAATCGATTGGGGACATCTTGCAGCTGAGGGGCAGAGAGAATCCGGGAGAAGGACTTTCTGGAAAATACAGAACAGAAAGGCGGAGAGAGCTTGCAAAGAGGCAGCACAGTAGCCAAGAGAGCGCAGAATCAGTGATTGTCGGAACCAGAACTGTTGGGAACCGCCGGAACTGCCGAGAGAGCACACAATCCAGAACTGTAGTAACAGCCGGAATAGACGTGAGCGTGAAGAATCCAAAACTATGGAAAGCCAGAACTATCGAGAACTGTCGGAACAGCCAGAACTACCGGAACTGTCGGAACAGCTGAGAGAGCTAACGCAGAGGGCAGAGAAGGTGACGCAGGGCTGACGCGGAGCCAGTGCAGAAATAGTCAAGGTTAGCCAGTCTCGTGCCGAACCAGTCGAAATTATGCCGGGTGAAGTGAGGTAAAACTTACTTATATTTTCCTCCAGTATTTTCTCTGTAGAGGATTGCTAGATGAGCATCCTAGATTGTATTCAGATATTTACTGCCAATAATAAGAATCCTCAGATCTGTTGCACCAATTTTCCCACATTGGGTTTTTCCGGGGACAATTGTCCAAAAACAAGTCTGTCAATGTGATTGTTCATATGTTGATGTTTCTCTTGCCATTTAATTTTCAGTTATAGTTTGTGAAGTCTACAACTGAGTTTATTTTGGTATTTATTGAAGTAGGAGAAATAAATCAATTATTGCAGGAAATTTTCACATGGTATCAGAGCAAGGTTCAGGCAAGATGGAAGCAAAGAAAAAGGGCATGGAGAACAACCGGGATCATAATATTTCCGAATTAGCTTCTAGGCAGGAAGAGGAGTTTGCTTGCTTATCAAGTTTTGCATCAGCCAAGGACCGTTACATTGATAGCAGTGTTTCAGCTCATATGACTGGAGAACGAGAATATTTCTCGAGCCATCAGGAGAAACAGATGAACTTTCAAATCACAATGGATAACAGGATGAAGTGCACCCCAGTAGGAAAAGGAACCGTTATATTCCAAATAGCAGTAGGAGATAGTCTTCAAGCCACGAATGTATTGCATGTGTCAAGTATGGGAATGAATTTGATTTTTGTCTCTCAATTACAAGATAAGGGATATGATGTATACTTCATTGGTAATAGAGTATATGTCAAGCATCCAAGGTGGAAAAAGAGGGCCCAGATTGGAACTCGAAGCAACAGATTATACAAGTTGCAACTTGAGTCTCCTATGGCACTGATAAGCAGTAATGTCGATGGAGAAAAAGAATTAAATGAGTTGTGGCATAGGAGGATGGGACACTTACATCATGGGGCATTACGGATGCTCAAGGAAACTGTTACGGGGGTTCCAGTGCTTACTACCAAGCATGATGATAAATGCAGAGGCTTCGTACTAGGTAACTATGCCAAAGCAGCATATTCCAGAAGCAACAATAGAGCTAAGAGTGTATTGGGGTTAATACACTCAAACATTTGCAGTCCGATGTCTACAAAGGCCATCAGTGGCGCTGAGTATTTTGTTACCTTCATAGATGACCATTCCATGAAAACTTGGATCTATTTTTTGAGAACCAAGGATGAAGTCTTTGATCGGTTTAAAAAGTTTAAGGCTCTAGTGGGAAACCTTACAGAAAGGAAGATCAAGATATTGCGCTTAGACAATGGCGTGTGAAAATTCTATCACTGCAACAATTGATTTATTTTACCTACTTATTTCCCCAATAAGTTATTTATGAAAATCCTTCAGTAAACATTAAAATAAATTATGTTGCAAATATCACACCATAATACAGAAACAAACACATGCACAAGAATGGACATAGATATTTTGGACAACAGTCCCTGGAAAAACCCAATGTGGGAAAATCGGTGCAGCAAGGGAGGATTTTATTATTCAGCAATTCTTCAGTACAACTGGGTGCCAAATTGGCTTACCCAACAGAGAGAAAACTCTCAATCACTTCTCTCAGTCTCAGCGTCAGCCTGGCTGACCTCTGCGTAGCTCTCAAACCCTCTGCGTCAGCCCTGCCTCTCTGCATCAGCACTGGCCCTCTCTACATCACCCACGCAGGCCCTCCAATGACTGCGCAATCTACTACCTCTGCGTCTGCCTCTCCAACCTCTGCGCTGATCTTCTGGTGTTGTTTCCGACTCTCTGTTCCATGCTACCGCCTGCTGCTCTCCAGACCACTAGTTTGAATTTCTCAACTAACTCCGCTCCAGAAATCGAACTGACTGGTCTCCCTCAGTGTGTTCTCCAACTAACCCTCAAGCCTCTTCTTATACTTTTCTCATTGGTCCATCAACGACTGAGATTAAATCTCTAATCAATGGCTAAGATTAGATTTCGCTTGATTCATGACTTTTGGAACCTTCTAACCCAGTTTTATATTAATAGCCATTAATATTTTATTTTTCCTAAGTTTTAGACTTAGGAACTCCATTAAAAATATTAATTATTTTAATATCTCCCAAACCGGGTACAACCAGTCCAAACCATTTCTGGGTCTTAGAGATCTCATTTTCTTTAGCCTCTCCACCAATTTTCATGGATAGAGCACATCCGATGCTACCCCAAATGAACACTCCCTCTTAGCGAGGACTATGCTCTAGTAATACTCCTCACTGAGTATCACTCTGATTATCCAGCACCGATACCTGTGTTGATGGTAGGCCTCCCCGCCCAACATCCTCTCCACTACTGCATCCTGTACTGTTGCCCATGGCTCTGCCTCTGCCACTGCTGCATCCATACGGCAACTCCCTCTGCATCCGTGCTATCGTTGGTCCTCTCTCCCAACATTGCAACTCCCTTTGCATTCGTGTTGTTGTTGGTCCTTCTTCCCAACACTGCATCTGCACTGCATCATCTTCTAATCATGTTGCATCGTGCTACTGCATGGAAGCATCACCTCCATTTCTGCCACTGAAATGGATTCTTTATCATCCCCATCATTTCCCTGAAGTAATCAAACTTTGTTCTTCCAAGGGCCTTGGTGAGGATGTCTGCCACATGTTCTCCTGTAGGAGTGTAGCTCAGTTGTGCAGCTCCTCATTGGACACAGTCTCTAACAAAGTGACCGGATATCAATATGCTTTGACCAATCATGAAACACTGGATTCTTAGAGAGTTTGATGCAACTCTGATAATCGCACATGATCTTGGTCGCCTCCATCTTTCTTCTGAATAGGTTCACAAGCAATTTTCTAAGCCATATGGTCTCACACGAGTTGTGCTCGCAACCATATATTCTGCCTTAGCTGAGCTCAGAGCCACGAATTTCTGTTCCCTACTGCACCAGGAGGTCATTCCTAATCCAATGTTGAAATAGTACGCAGAGGTACTTTTCCGATCCACTAAACTTTTTGCCCAATCAGCATCAGTAAACCCACTCAATCTAATATCCTTGCTCCTGGTGTACAAGAGTCCATAATCGAATGTTCCTTGTAAATACCTGAGAACATGTTTGGTTGTTGCCCAGTGCGGCCTCTTCGGCTCCACCATGGACTAACTGAGGGTGTTGACAACGTAGCAAATGTCTGGCCTGGTATTGACCAAATACATCAGGGACCCTATGAGTTGCCTGTATAAGGTGGGATCAACATCCTTGTCTTTTGATGCATCAATCTTCTTCCAGTTGGTTATCATTGGAGTAGCCATGGGTCTACAGTCCTCCATCCTGAATCTCTTCAGAATTTTTGTAGCATATCTCCCTTGCTCAAGCAAGATCTCCCCCTTTTGTTGCCATACTTCCAACCCTAAGAAATAATGCATTCGTCCCAAATCCTTCATGTCAAATTCCGTGGCTAGATTCTTCTTGTAGCCCCCTATGAGCCTAGATGATCATGTCAGGAAGAGATCATCCACATATAATACTAAGATTAGAGGCTCATTCTCTACAACCAAATAGTAGAGATTTGGATCTGCATCACTCTTGACAAATCCCATTTTCTGCAAGTAGCCATCGATTCGATCATACCATGCTCTAGGTGTCTGTTTCAGCGCATACAAGTATTTCTTCAACCTACATACATGCGACGTCTTCTCATGTGTCTCAAAGCCCTCTGGTTGTTCAATTTATACCTCTTCTTTTATCACTTCGTTCAAAAATGTCGATTTGACATCCATCTGATGAATCTTCTACCCCATCTGTGCTGCAAGAGATATCACGGTTCTAATAGATGTATACCTGGCTACCGGGGCGAAGGTCTCTTCGTAGTCAATTCCTTCTTTCTGAGCATACCCCTTAGCCACAAACTTGCCTTTGTATTTCTCCACACTGTCGGCTACAACGTATTTGATATTGTAGATCCATCTCGAACCTACCACTAATATGTCTTGAGCCCTTGGCACTACTCCCAGACACTGTTCACCATTATGGAGTTGTACTCCTCTACCATCACATCCAACCAAACCTGATCTTGAGCTGCCTCCTGAAAACTGGCAGGAGCCCCATCCTAAGCTACTAAAGCCTGATATCTATCTGGTTGTTTTCGCTCCCTCTTATTGTTCCTTAGCACACCGATGGAGTCTTCTGCATCTCGCAGAATCTGACGAAGTTCCCTGCTCGTTCTTCCTCTGTGAGCAGGTGCTTCTGTTAGCTCCTCCTCATCCTGTGATTCTTCTTGACCCGAGGAAGAATTCTTTTCTTCCGTTGGTTGAAGAGGTTTGACCAACGGTTCCTCTTTTGACTGCTCCTTAGAAGGCATTTCTCGAGATTTTCTGAAAGCCCTGTCCTCCATGAACTTCACATCTCATTGAACTACTACCTTCCTGCTCCCTGGAAGATAGATTATGTATGCCTTAGCGTTCTCGCTATATCCCACTAGATATCCTTTCTCTGCAGTTTGATCCAACTTCTTCCTCTTTTCCTTGGGTATGTGGCAATATGCTAAGCTCCCAAATATTCTGAAATGACCGACTTCAGGCGTCTTAACTGTGAAGACTTTCTCTGGAGTAATCTTGCCCAATGCCCGATGAGGAGTTCTATTCTAAACATAGACTGTTGTGTTGCATGCTTCTGCCCACAGGAATTTTGGGATATACTGATCATACATCATGGCCCTAACTGCTTCTACAATAGTCATGTTCTTTCTTTCTGCTACTCCATTATGCTCCGGATTGTAAGGATTTGTCCACTCTCTTCTAATGCCCTCCTTAGCGCAAAAATCAGTGAAGTCCTTGTCAACATACTCTCCACCATTATCTGAGCACAAAACTTTTATTTTCTTCCCAGTCAGATTCTCCACCAAAGCCTTGAGCTCTTTGAATTGACAGAAAACCTTGTCCTTGGTTTTCAGAAAATAAATCCAAGTTTTCGTTGAGTGGTCATCAATGAAGGTGAGGAAGTACTCGGCACCACTAAGAGATTTAGTGAACATGGGTCGCCAGATATCTGAGTGTATCAATCCTAGTACACTCTTGGCCTTGTTTTTACTTCTAGGAAATGCTGCTTTGGCATACTTTCCTAGAGCACATCCTCTACATACATCATCTCGTTCCGTACTAAGATCTGGAACTCCTGTTACAGTGCTCCTGAGAATTTTCAGAGCCCCATGGTGCAAATACCCCATTCTTCTGTGCCATAGTTCATTCAAATCCTTGTCTCCATGATTGCTT
The DNA here is from genome assembly GCA_031772625.1 of Pinus tabuliformis. NCBI lineage: Eukaryota > Viridiplantae > Streptophyta > Pinopsida > Pinales > Pinaceae > Pinus > Pinus tabuliformis. Next base: position 1,285,839,061 of record CM062819.1, read on the forward strand.
ATTAGTGCCATTGGTGATTCTGGTTGTAGTCTGTACAACCTGTTACTTTTGATCCCAATCTGCACTTTCTTTTTCCAGCTCAGGTGTTTGACGTATACTTTCTCCTCGATGAAGAAAACGTCATAGCCTTTGCCTTGAAGTTGCGACACGGAAAGTAAATTCATCCCCAGTCCCGATACATGCAGTACACTAGTAGCATGGAACCGCTCTCCTATTTCTGTTTGAAAAACTATGGTACCCCTCCTTACTGGAGTACACTTTGCCTTGTTCCCCATGGTGATCTGAAAGTTCATCTTCTCCTCCCGATACTCTGAGAAACATTCCCAGATTCCCATCATATGCCAAGAGGCTCCACTATCTATATACCACACCTCTGATGATGCAGAGCTAGTCACACAAGCCACTTCTTCTTCCAGCCTGGAAGCCAACATAGAGAAATCGAAATCACTTTCTCTTGTGCAATTTTCTGAAAATCTATGAGAGTCTCCTGACGTAGATGCCTCTGCATCATGATCTCGATCCATAATTGATTTCCCTTCCTGCCTCTAATTACTTGCTCTAATATAATGTGAAAATTCTATCACTGCAACCACTGATTTATTTTACCTACTTATTTTCCCGATAAGTTATTTATGAAAATCCTTCAGTAAACATTAAAATAAATTCTGCTGCAGATATCACACCATAATACAGAAACAAACACATGCACAAGAATCGATACAGATATTTTGGACAACAGTCCCCGGAAAAACCCAGTGTGGGAAAACTGGTGCAGCAAGGGAGGATTTTATTATTCAACAATTCTTCAGTACAACTGGGTGCAAAACTGGCTTACCCAACAGAGAGAAAATTCTCCAGCACTTCTCCCAGTCTCAGCGTCAGCCTGGTTGAGCTCTGCGTAGCTCTCAGACCCTTTGCGTTAGCCCCTACTTCTTTGCGTCAGCACTGGTCCTCTCTACGTCACCCACGCAGGCCCTGCAATGACTGTGCAGTCTGCTGCCTCGGCGTCTGCCTCTCTAACCTCTGCGCTGATCTTCTGGTGCTGTTCCCGACTCTCTGTTCCGTACTTACTGCCTCCTGTTGCTCTCCAGACCACTAGTTCGAATTTTTCAGTTAACCCTGCTCCAGAAATCGAACTGACTGGTCTCCCTCAGTGTGTTTTGCAACTGACCCTCAAGCCTCTTCTTATACTTTTCTCGTTGGTCCATCAACGATCGAGATTAAATCTCTAATCAACGGCTAAGATTAGATTTAGCTTGATCCATGACTTTTGGAACCTTCTAACCTAGTTTTATATTAATACCCATTAATATTTTATTTTTCCTAAGTTTAGACTTAGGAACTCCATTAAAAATATTAATTATTTTAATATCTCCCAAACCGGGTACAATCAGTCCAAACCATTTCTGGGTCTTGGAGATCTCATGTGCTTTAGCCTCTCCACCAATTTTCATGGCTAGAGCACATTTGATGCTACCCCAAATCAACATGGCGGAGAATACACGGATAAGAACTTCACTGGATTTATGTGCAAGAGAAGGCATCCGAAGAGAATGGACAGCACCCTATAATCCAGAACAGAATGGAGTTGCAGAAAGAAAGAACAGAACTATTGTTGGAGGAGCAAAGGCGATGTTATACGATCAGAATCTACCCAAGTTTTTATGGGCAAAAGCATGCAGCACGGCTGTACACATTCAAAACAAAACTCCTCACAGGGCTTTAGGAATGAAGACACTAGAGGGAGTTTTCACAGGAAAGAAGCTAGAAGTAAGTCACCTTAGGATATTCGAAAGTGTAGCTTATTGCCATATTCCATAAGAGAAGCAGAGCAAGTTAGAGCAGATTGCCGAAGTTGGGTATCTAGTATGTTACATTGAGATATCAAAGGCATATCGGATCTACATTACGAGCAGCAGAAATATTGTAGTAAGGCGAGAAGTTCATGGAAGATAGAGCCTTCAAGAAATCTTGTGAGATGCCATTTGAAGAATAGGATGAGGATGCTCCTCTAGTCCAGCAACATGGATCAGATCTGGCAGGAAGACAAGTATCTGGTTCAAGCACTGTAACAGTACTAGCATCTCCTCAAGAGAAGACGAGCCAGGAGCGTCACAGCAGGTACAGGAAGGGGAACAGATGGAACCTCCCACCACCAGTGGAAGAACTAGCCGAGAAGTACGATAGACTCTGAGGGACGCAAAGGAATTCGTTGGAGCTCCTAGAGCCGAGAAAAGGCAGCGTAGACAACCTGACAAGTACCAAGCATTGGTAGCTCAGGTCGAAGAACCCTCTAGTTTTCAAGAAGCTATACAACACCAGGTATGGGTGGATGCCATGGTAGAAGAGTACAGTTCTATCATGACAAATGATGTCTGGGAAATTGTACCAAGACCAGAGAACAGATCAGTTGTAGGTTCGAGATGGATCTACAAGATCAAGTATGTTGCAGATGGCAACGTAGATAAGTACAAGGCTAGGTTTGTCGCAAAAGGATATGCACAAAAGGAAGGAATAGACTATGAGGAAACCTTTGCCCCAGTAGCTCGATATACCTCTATCAAATCCATTATATCCCTTGCAGCACAGATGGGATGGGAGATTCACCAAATGGATGTCAAGACAGCGTTCTTGAATGGGGTGATAGAAGAAGAGGTATATATCGAACATCCAGAAGGTTTCGAAACACATGAAAAGAGAACTCATGTGTGCAGGTTGAAGAAAGCCTTGTACAGGCTAAAACAAGCACCCAGAGCTTGGTATGGTCGAATTGACAGCTACTTACAGCAATTGGGATTCATCAAGAGCGATGTCGATCCCAATCTTTATTATCTGTTGGTAGAAGGTGAGTCGTTGATTCTGGTATTGTATGTGGATGATCTATTTTTGACGAGATCATCTAGACTCATAGAGGATTTGTTAAATTATGGTATGTTCTATGCTTAGAGCAGTTTACTTCTTTCTTCTTATTAACCATTGATTAGCAATCATATATACATTAAGTAAAGTGCAAATAGAACATTAAATGATCGACAGAACACAAGCCAAGACAAGAGACACAAGATGTGGCGGCTAGCCAAGGACAAACCCCAATGCAGGGAAACCCTTTGATCAAATCTTCTTTTATCTTCAATAGTTCAGTAGGGAGAAATAGTACAAAATTAGAATTCTGTAATATTGTATCAGCAGTAGCAAACCCTAAATCAACAAAGTCAAACTTCGTCAAACAAGATGAAATTGACCTCCAATATGCTTGGTCAATTTCCCAATCAACTAGTCTTTGAACAGCCTGAAGAATCAGCCCTTAAACAACCCCAAATACACATCCAAACTGCAGTTGACTGAAGTCAACCTGTTGCCCCAAACTAGGGCAGTCAACACTGGTCAAACCTGAGGTCAGATTGCCTCGATTTTCATGCCAAAAAATGCGGTTTGCCTAGGAGAGGCAGCCAGACCAAAACCACACTCTTCTAAAGTCAATGCTTGGTCAACACTGGTCAGAGAGACCTTCAGCAGCTTCTACGTCCTCCTCTCTGTGTCCTTCTTGCCCTACTACGTCCACCTTCTTCCCACGTGTGAGTTGCTCCTTGTGTAACCCAAAGCTAAGGAGAGAGAGAGAAGAAGTGAGTGAGATGAGATGATGATAAAATGAATCAACCCCACTTCTATTTATATGATTCACTAGGCATGTGTGCCACACATTTAACTACTGGCTGACCTTGACAATTTGTGAAGTAAATATACAAATAAATTCATATTTCCATAAATACTTGTCGGAATCGGATGATCTTTAGATCAATCCTACACCTCTCGACAAGAGGAATCTAGGAAAAATATCAGCTGCCATAAATGAGATGACCCACATGGAGTTTGGCCCTAGTTGCCAATTTTAACACTCCCTCTCAACTAGGGAGAACTCCATCTGCTAATCTATCTGACCGTCGGTACTGTCCCAGCCATCAAATGCACTGCCTTGCACTGTTGGCTCTGCTCTGCTGAACTATGAAGAAGAAGAAATGATCGAGGATATACCATCCTCCACTGACCCGAAGTCAGTCTCAGAGTGTGTCATACCACTCTCACTGATCCCAGATCAATGGAGGTCATCCTAGCATAGGGAGTACAGTAGATACAACGATGCATCCATCGATAGTACTACTAATGGTCCATAACCCCATTTCCCTACTCATTGATCAGATGAGAGGTACTTCCCATGAGTCCCAGACTGCATGGGTAGGATGCCTTGACAGGAGAACTAATCATCCTGTCCAATAGTCGTCGCAGGAGAACTAATCATCCTGTCCACAGTCGCCACGGGAGAACTAATCACCCTGGCCCACAGGAGAACTAATCATCTTGTCCCACAGTCGCCACAGGAGAACTAATCATCCTGGCCCACAGGAGAAATAATCTTCTTGTCCCACAGTTGCCACGGGAGAACTAATCATCCTGGCCCACAGTTGCCACAAGGTGTCAAAAGGGAAGGTTGAACCTTTCACCCTGTACATAGTGCACCACCAGGGGATGGTGAGTTGCCCTGTGGTCGCATGTCGCTCCAAGAAGTAGTCCGCGCCCCCTGGAGCTCCTAGAGCTCAATATATGCATCATACACGACCCTCTATGAGGGTCTCTCAACGACACCAAGTCGTTCTCGGAAAGTCAACAATTTGACCTTTCTTAGGGGCTTCGTCAAAATGTCAGCAACCTGTTCATCTGTACCGATATGTTGGAGCCTTATTGCTCCGCATAGTACCATATCCCGAATATAGTGGTACCTGATATCGATGTGCTTGGAGCGATCATGAAATACAGGATTCTCTGATAAACGAATCCCGCTTTGATTGTCACACAAGATCACGGTAGTATCCAATGTGAATCCAAATAGCTCACTAAAGAGCTTCCACAACCAGACCGCCTCACAAGAGGCCATACTAGCAGCAATGTACTCTGCCTCGACAATGCTCAAAGCCACCAACTTCTACTTCCTGCTCATCCAGGATATCGAGGCAAATCCCAAAGAGAAACAACACCGGAAGTGCTCTTTCGATCCACCACACTACCTGCCCAATCAACATCGATATATCCAAGTAGTCTCACATCTCCGACAATGTATCTCAACCCATGAGTGATTGTGCCACGAAGATATCTCAACAAATTCTTGGCACCAATCCAATGTGTGTGGTGAGGCTCAACCATATGTTGACTCAACGTGTTGACTACAAAGCATATATCCGGACGGGAGTTCACCAAGAACATCAATGCTCCGACGAGTTGACGATACTCGGTAGCATTTCGTAAAACAGGTCTGGCAGCACTATCGCTTAACTTCTTGAAGTCAAGCTCCATCGGGGTAGTCATGGGCTTGCAGTCCACCATACCGAATCTCTCCAATATTTTCACCACATATTTTCCTTGAGATAGGAAAATCTCCCCTGGTTTCTGCCAGACTTCCAGTCCTAGGAAATAGTGCATCAGTCCTAGGTCTTTCATCTCGAACTCGGAAGCCAACTCCCTCTTACATTTGAAAATGAGAGGGTTTGCACCTGTTAGAAAGAGGTCGTCAACATACAGCACCAGTATGAGAGGTTTGTCATCTTCAACCTTAAAATAAAGGTCAGGATCGGCTTCACTCCTAGTGAAATCCAGCTTCATCAGGTGGCTATCGATCCTCTCATACCACACTCGGGGTGCCTACTTCAGCCCATAGAGGGATTTCTTCAACCTGCACACGTGAGATTCCCGATCATGAATCTCAAATCCTTCTGGTTGTTCCACATAGACTTCCTCTTTGATCGAACCATGCAAAAATGCGGTCTTGACATCCATCTGATGTAGGTTCCGTCCTTGCGAAGCAGCAAGGGCTATGATCGAGCGAATGGTCATATATCGGGCAACAGGTGCAAATATCTCATCATAGTCTATACCTTCCTTCTGAGAGAAGCCACGAGCGACAAAACGAGCCTTATACTTTTCAACACTTCCATGAACCGCATGCTTTATCTTGTAAAGCCATTTCGAAGTGACAACTGCTTTGTCCTAGGATCTGGGGACCACATCCCAGACATCGTTTTTCATGATGGACTCATATTCCTCAGTCGTAGCACCCTTCCAGACTTGATGCTTGATAGCTTCTGCAAATGATGAAGGCTCATTTTGGATGATCACACTCATGATGGTCGAGTATCCCTGATACTTGGCCAGCTTCTTACTTTCCCGGAAAGTCCCTCTGGGTGCAATGTGTCCTTCAGCATCATCCAATGTCCCCCTAAGCCATGAAGGCCTCTTCCTAGAAGAAGAAGGCTCTTGCGAAGGGGGATCAATAGGATCCATAGGTTCTTCCACATCAGGCATTGTTTCATCTTCCTTTTCCTTTCGTTCCCTGGTGTCAGCCTCTTTAGATCCCCTTTGAGTAGGAAGATTGTCAACTTTGCTAAGAGCCATATCTTTGTCAAAGGTGACATCATGGCTAATCTCGATTTCCCTTTGACCAGCCACATAGATTCTATAGCCCTTAGTATTTTCGCTATAGCCCACGAAGATTCCTTTCTTTCCAGATGCACCCAATTTATTCCTTTTCTCCTTCGGCACATGAAAATATACAGGACTTCCAAAGATTCTAAAATGAGATACGTCAGGTTTCTTACCAGTGAACATCTCTTTGGGAGTCTTGGAACCCAATGCTTGGTGAGGGCATCGGTTTTGCACATATACGGCGGTATTCGCAACTTCGGCCCATAGAAACTTCAGAAGTCTTTGATCATGGAGCATAGCACGGACAGCTTCCACAATCGTACGATTCTTCCTTTCTGCCACACCGTTCTGCTCAAGAGTATATGGTGTTGTAGTCTCCCTCTTAATGCCAACCTCTTTGCAAAAGTCATGGAACTCATTGGATTCATACTCAGTCCCATTATCAGTCCTTAAGATCTTGATTTTCTTTTCGGTTTGATTCTCAATCAAGGCTTTGAAGTGACGAAACCAAGTGAACACTTCATCCTTCTTTTTCAAGAAGTATATCCAAGTCTTGCGAGAATAGTCATCTGTAAAAGTGAGGTAATATAAATATCCTCCCAATCAGTTCACAGGCATCATACCAGATATGTCTAAGTGAACCAACTGCAATATATCGGATGTCTTGCTTTGGCTTGAGGGGAATGGTCCCCTTTTGAGCTTCCCTTCGGCACATCCAAGACATTCACCTTCTTGTTCTACTTGGAACTCGGGCATCCCTCTCACCATTTGTCTTGCATTGGGTAGAGCTTTATAATGAAGATGAGCAAACCTCCAATGCCATAGTTCGGACTGAAGTGATGTGTCACAAGACATGACACCCAACGGACTTCCTCCAACTTGATATAATGAATAGACTTGAAACCCAAGAGTGAAACCTTCTTTAAAATTCTTTTTCCATACACGTACCTTGCCTTCGATGAAGGTCACCTTGTAGCCTTTGTCTTCCATTGCCAAAACGGACACCAAGTTCTTTTTGAGATCAAGTACATATAGGACTCCTTGCAAATGAATTGTATGATTCAATTTAAGAGTGACATTCCCTACGCCTTTCACAGGATATTTTGTGTTGTTTCCAAGAACAATTTCCAAGTTGGTCTCCTTCTCTATCGAATTAGAGAGAGCTTCTTTGTAACCAGTGAAGTGCCTTGAGGCACCACTATCAATAAGCCAATTTCCCAACGAGTCCAGGGGAGCAATAGTAGAGAGGGTCGCTAGTAGACAATATTCATCTTGCTTATTGTTAACAATGTTAGATTCATACCTGGAGTTTCTTGCCTTCTTGAAGGGTTGTCCTCTTCCTTGATTTCCGGCATTTCTTTTACCTCTGCCATTGGACCTACCATTCCTTTGATTGCCTTGAGAGTGATTTTGATCATCGTCATGGTGTGAGTCACTCTTATCAGGGCACTCCCTCGCATAGTGGCCCATTTTGTTGCAATTGTAACATCGTCTTTTTCTTCCACCCTTCAATCCAGCCTTTCCTTTGGACCTAGCCCCAGAATTGTTTCTTCTTTTAGCATGAGAAGAAAAGGTAGAGGGATTGCCTTTAAGTGCGGGCATTTCTTGTTCTTCCATCCTTGTTTCTTCTTGAATACATCTAGCCATCAATTCCTCAAATCCTGGGATGACATTATTGTTGAGAAGGGTAGTCCTGAATATATACCATTCAGGTGGTAGTCCACCAAAAGTTGTGATAGTCATTTCGTTGTCAGGAACTACTTCCCCAATAGATAGGAGATCATTCTTGATCTCGGTGATCCTTAAGAAATATGCTTGCATACTCTCATCTTTGCCCTTCTTAATTTCCTTCAGCTTATTTCTAAGGAACAAAACTTGATTTGCATCATTAACTTTAAATAAACTCACCAGTCTATCGTAGATTTCCTTGGAGGTGGTCAGCTCAAAAACATAGGCCACCAAGCGCTTGTCAAGACTCGATAGAGTCCCAGATGATCTTCTTTGCTTTAACTTCTCCCTTGGTCCACTTGCTTTTGGCAGCAGCGGATGCATTTGATGGAGGCGCAACAATATTGCCTCTCACATGGTCCAACACTTCCTGATCTTCTAAAGTCAGATCGAGAGACATCTTCCATCCGTGATAGTCAGACTTCTCACGGAGCTTGTCTTCGGTGGGGAAGAGTGTTGAGGACCCCATGAAGTTTTTAGGATAGCCTTGCCAACCTTCAGTGGTTGCTCTTGCTCTTGCTCTTGCTTGGGCTTTGTCTTCACCTCAACTCTAATACCATGTTAAATTATGGTATGTTCTATGCTTAGAGCAGTTTACTTCTTTTCTTCTTATTAACCACTGATTAGCAATCACATATACATTAAGTAAAGTTCAAATAGAACATTAAACAATCGACAGAACACAAGCCAAGACAAGAGACACAAGATGTGGCAACTAGCCAGGGACAAACCCCAATGCGAGGAAACCCTTTGATTAAATCTTCTTTTATCTTCAATAGTTCAGCAGGGAGAAATAGTACAAAATCAGAATTCTGTAATTTTATATCAGCAGCAGCAAACCCTAAATTAGCAAAGTCAAACTTAGTCAAACGAGATGAAATTGACCTCCAATATGCTTGGTCAATTTCCCAGTCAACTAGTCTTCAAACAGCCTGAAGAATCAGCCCTTAAACAGCCCCAAATACACAGTCAAACTGCAGTTGACTGAAGTCAACCTGCTGCCCCAAACTAGGGCAGTCAACGTTGGTCAAACCTGAGGTCAGATTGCCTCGATTTTCATGCCAAAAAATGTGGCCTGCCTAGGAGAGGCAGCCACACCAAAACCGCACTCTTCTAAAGTCAACGCTTGGTCAACACTGGTCAAAGAGACCTTCAGCAACTTCTGTGTCCTTCTTGCCCTATTGCGTCCTCCTTCTTCCCACGTGTGAGCTGCTCCTTGTGTAACCCAAAGCTAAGGAGAGAGAGAGAAGAAATGAGTGAGATGAGATGATGATAAAATGAATCAACCTCACTTGTATTTATATGATTCACTGGGCATGTGTGCCACACATTTAACTGTTGGCCGACCTTAACAATTTGTGAAGTAAATACAAATAAATTCATATCTCCATAAATACTTGTCGGAATCGGATGATCTTTAGATCAATCCTACACCTCTTGACAAGAGGAATCTAGGAAAAATATCAGCTGCCATAAATGAGATGACCCACATGGAGTTTGGCCCTAGTTGCCAATTTTAACAGGATTGTAAGAATAACCTAGAAACCGAGTTTGATATGAAGGATTTCGAGTTAATGCACTATTTTCTGGGATTGGAAGTTTGGCAACACGATGGTGAGATCTTCCTTGGCCAAGGAAAATATGCATCCGAAATTCTGAAAAGATTCAGAATGCAGGATTGTCGACCCATAGCTATGCCTATGATTACCAATTAGAAGAAAATAGATGCTTCGGGACACAAGGAAGTGAACCCCACCTTATACAGACAACTCATTGGGTCACTTATGTGTCTGTTCAACACCAGGCCAGACTTGTGTTATGCTGTCAACACCCTTAGTCAGTTCATGGTAAGACCAAAAAGGGGGCATTGGGCAGTAGCAAAGCACATTCTCAAGTATGTGCGAGGAACAGTAAATTTGGGATTAAGGTACACCAAGGGCAATGATATCGAATTGAGTGGATTCACTGATGCAGATTGGGCAAGAAGTTCAGTAGACAGGAAAAGTACCACTGGGTATTGCTTCAGTATTGGATCTGGGATGACCTCCTGGTGCAATAGGAAGCAGAAGTCTGTAGCTTTGAGCTCTGCTGAAGTTGAGTATATGGTAGCTAGCAAAGCAACATGTGAAGCTATATGGCTCAAGAAACTGCTTGTAAATCTATTCAGGAGAAGGATGGAAGCGACAATGGTCTTCTGTGATAATTAGAGTTGTATCAAGCTCTCTGAAAATCCAGTATTTCATGATCACTCCAAACACATCAATATTCGATCACTTTATCAGAGACTGTGTTCAGCATGGAGCGATACAGTTGGAGTACACTTCCACAAGAAATCAGGTAATAGACATACTCACCAAGGCTCTAGGAAGAGCCAAGTTTGTTCAATTGCAGGCACAGATGGGTATGCTGGAAAATCCCTTTCAATAGAATAATGCAGAGTTTGAGAGGAAGTTGTAGTACAGATGCAGTAGTGGCAGTGGTAGGGTCATGGGCAGTGGTACAGTAGCAGCAGCAACACAGCGTTGGTGGCAGCAACAATGCATAAAGGAGATGCTTCAGAGACAGAGCAGCATGCAGTTGGACATTGTTGCTAGAGCACTTTCCTCGCTAAGAGGGAGTGTTAGTTTTTGGTAGCATCAAAAGTGCTCTAGCCTTGAAAATTGGTGGAGAGGCTAAGGCACATGAGTTTTAAAGAATCCAAAAACCGTTTGGTGAAATTCCACCCGGATTATATTTTATTAAAATAATTAATATTTTTAATGGGGTTCCTAAATCTAAATTAGGGAAATTAAAATATTAATGGGTATTAATCAAAATATGGGAGAGAATGATCTAGAAGGTGGATCAAGTCATGTTTTAATCTTAGCCGTTGATTAGAGACTTAATATTGGTCGTTGAAGACTCAACAGTAAAAGTTAAAATGGAGGCTTGGGGTTCATTTATAAACACACACAGAGATTGAGGAAATCGATTTTCTGAGGTGAGAAGTTCTCAAGAGGAAACTCGATTGGGGAGATCTTGCAACTGAAAGGCAGAGAGAATCTGAGAGAAGGACTTTCCGAAAAATACAAAACAGAGAGGCGGAGAGAGCATGCAGAGAGGCAGCGCAGTAGCTGGGAAAGCGCAGAATCCAGAATTGTCGGAACAGTCAGAACTGCTGGGAACTGTCGGAATAGCCAAGAGAGCGCAGAATCCAGCACCGCTGGAACAGTTGGAACAACGGGGAGAGCACAGAATCCAGAACTATCGGAACTGCCAAAACAACCAAGAGAGCGTAGAATCCCGAACTGTTAGAACTGTCGGGAATTGTTGGAACAGCCGAGAGAGCACAGAATCCAAAACTGTCGAAACAGCCGGAGCAGCCAGGAATTGTCGGAACAGTCGGGAGAGCATGGAATCCAAAACTGTCGGAACAACCAGAACAGCCGGGAGAGCTGATGCAGAGGGCAGAGAAGGTGACGTAGGGCTGACTCAGAGCCAATGCAGAAATAGCCGAGGCTAACCAATCTTGTGCCAGATCAGCCGAAATTCTGCCGAGTGAAGTGAGGTAAAACTCACTCAAATTTTCCGCCAGTATTTTCTCTGTAAAGGATTGTTAGATGAGCATCCTAAATTGTATTCAGATATTTACTGCCAATAATAAGAATCCTCAGATCTGCTGCACTGGTTTTCCCACATTGGGTTTTTCGGGGACAATTGTCCAAAAACAAGTGTCAATGCGATTATTCATATGTTGATGTTTCTCTTGCCATTTAATTTTCAGTTCTAGTTTGTGAAGTCTGCAACTGAATTTTTTTTGGTATTTATTGGAATATTGGTAAATAACTTATCATAAATAAGTAGGAAAAATAAATGAATTATTGCAGCAAATTTTCACACCATCTACTATGGAACTTAGGGTTGGAAGGATTTTGAAATGTGGATGACCAAATCTTCTATGTCAGAGTTCACATGGGCTAATTTCAATGCGAACTAGGGCTTGGGCCACAGGAGACATTAGTCTATAAAGTCTTCCTTCTCGAATGCCAATGACTTTAGCTTGATCTATACTTGAGTCTTTACTCCATACAAAGACTTTACCATCAATGAAAGCGACTCTATCACCCTTTTCTTCTAGACTTGAAATGGAAAGTAAATTCTTGTGCAAACCTAGGACAAATAGAATGTTGTTGAGGTGAATGTTGCTTCCATCTTCCAACTTTATGGAGGTTGATCCAATACCTTTCACGGGATAGCTCTTGTTATCTCCAAGTTCCACTAAATAAGCGGATTTTCCTTTTGATAAGGTCTTCAATTGATTGGAGTGGCTAGTCATGTGCCTTGATGCACCACTGTCAATTACCCATATGTATTCATCTTGGAATGTGCCAGAGAGAGTCGAGAAGAGACCTTCATCCTTTTCTTTTATTAATACCTTCTTCATAGAAAATAAGAAATTCCATGCTTGATACCTTTCTTGAGATGGCTTGCAATCTTCTTGTAATATCCCGTTTTCGGGATATGCCTCAAACCCAAGCAAACTCCAACCGAACACGTCGAAATGATATAATGACCGGGAAACTCAAGGTGATAAAAAAAAAATAACAATGGTACAACATATAATAATGTGAACATGAAATATAAGCAGATACTCAAGAAATGCAGAGAGAAATACTAAGCCATTTCATTATACAAAGTAATGGAATGAGTATAGGAGGTGATCAGAAAGATGGCACCTCGACTTGCACAAGGCAAGTGAAGAAATACACTCAGAATAGCAAAGGAATGGCCCCTCTCTAAACTGCGTTCAAGCTGCTGGAGAACTGTCGTGCTGCTACTACTACTGGAAATCAAGTGAGGATTTGGGGTTGTTCCCCTCCTCAAAAAATGTTGAAACTCTGGAATCAGACTCTACTCAAGAAACCCAGAAAAACCGAGAAAGCCTTTCTGAAATAGCCGACCCCCGAAAATCACCCCGTTAGGGATCTACGTTGTCCCTAGAGGCTCTGCGCTGCCACTGAATAGAATCCACCAAAACTCAGCCCAAAACTCTGCCAAAATCCTCCAATATGCAAGAGCTGATCCCTTGCTCAATCTCCCAGCCCTAATCCACCACAAAACCCCCATCCGGAACTCTCACCAAAAGAACTGCGTCCCTCTCTCTCAAGACTGCGCAGTCCTCAAATGCTCAGCTCCTCCACAATGCCAAAGATCAATCCTACTGCAAAATACTGCTGGAAACTACCTTGCCCGAGTAGGCACTCGAAGTCCCCCGGGGCTAAGGGTGAGATCTCCGAATGGAGACACTCAATGCACTAAACAGTGCTGCAGACAGGCTAAACAGCCAGCGTGCTCCAAGTCGAAGTGACTAGCTCAAATGCACATAATCGAATGACAAAATGAGGAGGCTCCCCTCTCCTTTATAGTGTTGGCCTCTCTCAATCCCAAGGCCCACCTCCTCCAACGTAGTCCCTCTCTTGCCACGTGTTCCTTTCCATCTGCGCAGTCCCTCCAAGTGTCTGCGTGGGCCCCATCTCTGCGTGGTCCTTTGGCCCCCTTGGCTCCCCTTTAAGTCACAACGTTGTGCTACTAGGGAGTGACTTTATTCTAAAGGTGAGTTATGTCCCCCTTTCTTTCACCTTTTTATTTATAAATAACTATAGAAGGCAAAATTGAGCAAAATCGGATATTCCAATTAGCCATGGCTAATTAGGAATATTACAGTCTCCCCCGGCAAAATGTTGCTTGTCCTCAAGCAACTGAAGTGATGGATGCTGCAAAATTTTCTCACTCTCCCAAGTGGCATCCTCATCTGGTAAATTCTTCCACCTCACCAAGAATTCCTGGACCATCCTACTCCGCAGCTGCCTCTCCCTGGTGTCAATAATAGCCTCTGGCTGCAACACCAAATGCCCCTCATCATCCGTGGGTGGTAGCTCATCTGTCACTGTCACATGCCGCCCCAATGCCTTTTTCAGGCATGATACATGAAAGATGTTATGAATCTTACTGCCTTGGGGCAACTCTAACTCATACACAACCTGTCCAATCCTGTGTATCACCCTATATGGCCCATAAAAGCAGGGCTTGAGCTTCTCAACCCCCTTCTGCATCAGTGACGACTGTCGGTATGGCTGTAACTGTAGGTAAACCAAGTCCCCTACCTCAAATTGTCTCTCCACCCGACCCCTGTTGACATACAGCTTTTGTTGGTTCTGTGCTGTAGCCATATTATCCTTGAGAGCTCGGAGAATATCCTAACTCTCTTGGATCCAAATCTTGTCTCTCGGAACCTTGCTAGAGCCAAACATTACGTCAGCAAAAGATAAGGGATGATATCCATATAAAGCATAGAATGGTGACATACCAATGGACATGTGATGTGTAGTGTTGTAGCAGTACTCCCCCAGATGCAGCCACTTCAGCCATGCTCGCTGCTGCCCACTGACATAGTTACACAAGTAGCCCTCCAGCCACTTGTTAACTATCTTTGTTTGCCCGTCCGTCTATGGGTGATAACTGGTACTCGATGTCAACTCCGTCCCCACCAACCAGAAAAGCTCCTGCCAAAATCCGCCCATGAAACGGCTGTCCCTGTCACTGGTGATGGTCTTGGGAAGACCATGTAACCTGAAGATCTCTCTGAAGAACAGCGCGGCCACCTGTGTTGCTATGTAGTGTGCAGATATGGAGAAAAAGTGTGAGTACTTCGTCAGTCGATCAACAACGACAAAGATGCAATCCTTGCCCTGTACCATGGGCAACCCTGTGATGAAGTCCATCGAAATACTCTCCCATTTCCCCTCCGGAATGGGAAGGGGCTGCAATAATCCTGCAGGATGGCTCATCTCCCCCTTGTTCCTCTGGCAAACGTCGCACTCTCGTACATGTTGGAGTACGTCTTCGTTGAGGCCCTTCCATGAGAACCTCTCTCTAATGGCCCTATAGGTTTTGGTAAACCCCTGATGGCTTGCCAATGGTGAATCATGTGACGCCTGAAGTATCTTCTTCTTGAGCTAAGATCTCTCAGTCAAAAAGATCCGGTCCCTGTAGTAGATGATCTCATCGACCACCCTGTACCTGTCATCTGCCAATTGCCCATCCAGAACCTCACATGCAAATCTGTCCTTGGAGTACTCTACTAAGAGTCGAGCCCTCCAGTCTGCGTCCAAGCTCATAAAAGACAACATGGCTGGTCTACGTGAAAGGGCATCTGCTACCACGTTGTTCTTACCCTTGACATACTCAATGTCAAAGTCATATGCTTGGATCTTACTGATCCACTTCTGCTGCCTCTCCTGTAGCTGCTTCTACTCCAAAAAGAACCTGAGGCTGTTGTGATCAGTCCTCACCCTAAACCTGTTACCCACTAAATACTGTCGGTACTTGGCCAATGCATGCATGATGGCCAGCATCTCCTTGTCGTATATAGAATACAACCTCTCGTGCGGAAGGAGCTTCTGGCTATCAAAGGCTATAGGGTGACCTCCCTACATCAACACTGCGTCGATCCCCTCTCCCGACACATCACACTCAAAAAAACTGGCTGCGTAAAATCCGGCAATGCAAGCACTGGGTAGCTGCTCATAACCTCCTTGAGCCTGTCAAAGGCTCACTGCACTGTATCCGACCAACTGAATGCCCCCTTCCTCGTCAGATCTGTCAGGGGTGCAGCAAGCTGTGAGAAACTCTTGATGAACTTCCGGTAGTAAGTACAAATGCCAATGAATCCTCGAAGTTCTGTCACGTTTCTCGGCTCCGGCCAATCTCTGATGGCCCTGATCTTCTCCTCGTGGACCCTCACTCCATCCACCCCTATGATGTGTCCCAAGTATAACATCTCCGTCAATCCAAACTCACACTTGGAGAGTTTGGCATAGAACTGTTGCTCCTCCAAGATGCGCAATACTGTCTCAATGTGCTGGAGATGCTCCTCCCAAGTCCTGCTGTAAATGAGGATATCATCAAAGAACACCAACACAAACTTCCTTAAGTGACTGCGGAAGATGTGATTCATGCAAGACTGGAATGTAGCTGGGGCATTGGTTAGCTCGAAGGGCATCACCAAAAACTCAAAGTGCCCATAGTGACACCTGAAGGCGGTCTTGGGAATGTCCTGCTCCCTCACACGAATCTGATGGTACCCAAATCTCAAATCAATCTTTGAGAAGAACCGTGCTCCTCTCAACTCATCCATCAACTCATCGATCCTGGGTATGGGGTACCTGTTCTTTAGTGTCTTCTTGTTCAGGGCCCTGTAGTCAATGCACATCCTCAATGTGCCATCCTTCTTCTTCACCAACACCACGGAAGAAGCAAAAGGACTCATGCTCAGCCGAATGTGCCCAAGAGCCAGCAAATCTTGAATGGCCCGCTCAATCTCATCCCGATAGGCCTTGGGATGCCTATAGGGGGTAGTAATCACTGCCTGTATGCCCTGCTCAAGCTCAATGGTGTGCTCAAACCCCCGGTCCAGTGGCTATCCCGGCGAAATCTTCCGAAATACTATGGCATACCTGTCAAGGATGGACTGTATCTCCGGGTGCACTGTCTGCCCTGTAGTCCTTGTCTCTGATGCACGCAGCTCTACTGCCCACTCTATGTCTCCCTTCCGGAAGACTGCCTCCATCCGATGAGCTGAAACAGTCTGAGGCGGATATGTGTGCTATCCCCGTATCTTCTCATGCCTCCCTATCTTCTCATCATCCCACTCCATCTCTAGAGCCTTCCAATCTGTCGTGACCTTCCCTAGAGTGATAAGCCACTGAACACCCAGTACTATGTTGGTGTCCAGAATATTGACCACGAAAAAGCGGTCAGCCAGTTTGTAGGTGCCCATCGTCACTGATAACTCTGGGACATAGCGAGCACACACCATGGTCTGATCTCCTGGGACCAAAACTGAAAATTCATTGAAGCTCTTTGTCTGTATACCTCTCCGCTCAACCATCTGTGCATCGATGAAGTTGTGGGTTGCCCCACTGTCAACCAAAACTGATACTCGCTGGCCACGTACTGTCCCCCGTACGCACAGCGTCAAATACTTGGGAACTCCTCGCAATGCTGCAAGGGCTCCTCCGGTAGGTGCAAAAGCTGCACCACCTGCTGCTGCTGGTGGAGGCGGCGAGGGACCCTGCACGGCATGACTATCTCCTACCTCCACATCATCCTCCTCATCCTCTTCCCGCTGCTCTCGGAGAAGACCTCAATAAAGTGTGCTTTGCCAGCAGCACATCTATGTCCTAGTGCCCACGGCTCCTGACAGGTAAAGCACAACCGCTTCTTCTTCAACTCCCTCTTGGCGTCATCATCAATTTGTGCTCGTCCTGGATTCCCTTTCGGAGGCGGAATCCTCATGTCTTTCCCCTTAGGCTGGAAAGCCTGTCTCTGGGGGTAAGGTGTTCGGGTCCTAGGTAAGGCATCCTGTAAGTCCGGGTCCTGCTGATAGCATCCTGGAGTGTGATTGGTCTAGTGGACCTGACTAGACCCCGAAGTGGCTCTGCTAACCCCTCAACAAACATGTAGATCCTCCGTGCTGTGGATAGATCTGGCACCATCACTGAAATCCTCAAGAAGTCTGCAATGTAGGTCTCTGGGCTCCCTGTCTGCTTGAGCCTCGTCATCTCAACAAAGTGTTGTTCCGGATCCCTCCGGTCAAACCTCTCCATCAATCTCCTGGTAAACTCGACATATGTCGTCACTGTGGAATGTCTGAGTGTAACCATCCCATGGAACCACCAATCCTGGGCCTCACCATCCAAATGTAATGTCGCCACCTTGATGGCCTCTGCCTCCGACATCTGGTTAAGCTGAAATAGATGTCCAGCTTCTCCACCCAAGACCTTGCCGAACTGTTTGATGAACCATCAAACATAGGCAAGTGGAATCTACTAGCTGTGCAGTGGGTGTCTCCATCGTGATAATGCTGGTGTCCTCTATGATGGTCGCAGAGTCTACTATCCCGCTGGAGCTGAACAAAGTCTCTGAATGAGAGAGCGTCCCTGAACTCCTGCCCATAGGCCTAGTACTCTGCAAAATAATCGCCCATGTGACTGAGCTCTGCCTCCTGCTGGGCTCCAACCCCCGTGTCTGCTCCTAGAAAAGTGGGCATGGTAGAGCATGTAGGGGCATGTGAGGCCATTTGCTGAGTAGTATCACGTTGAGTGGCACCCTGCTCTGGAAAATGGTGGGATGTGCCCGATCCCTCACCAACCTGAAAAATCTGCGGGTTCTCACGCTATCTAGCCTCCACTGCTGTGAATCTCTGCCCCATCACCTCAATTTGCCTCGACAGATCCTGCACTGATTTGAGGAGCATGTCTGCAAATCTCTTCCCGTCCTCATCTGCCACAGGCTCCTCTTGTCCTGCGTCCACCACAGGCTCCTCTTGTCCTGCGTCCACCACAAGCTCCTCCTAATCTGCGTCCACCACTGGAACACAGTCTCCCTCTCCGTAGGTGTTCTCCAACCTACGTCCAGTGTCTTTGTATCTCCTACCTCTATAACAGATGTAGGGCTTTTCCCCCTGTGTCATAGAGTGCTAGCTCCACAGGCTGAGCCAGATCTATGCTCTGATACCACTGTAATATCCCGTTTCCGGGATATCCCTCAAACCCAAGCAAACTCCAACCAAACACATCCAAATGATATAGTGACCGGAAACTCAAAGTGATAAAAAAATAATAGTGGTACAACATATAATAATGTGAACATGAAATATAAGCAGATACTCAAGAAATGCAGAGAGAAATACTAAGCCATTTTATTATACTGAGTAATGGAATGAGTACAAGAGGTAATCAAAAGATGGCACCTCGACTTGCACAAGACAAGTGAAGAAATACACTCAGAATAACAAAGGAATGGCCCCTCTGAACTGCGTTCAAGCTGCTGGAGAACTACCGTGCCGCTGCTACTGCTGGAAATCAAGTGAGGATTTGGGGCTGTTCCCCTCCTCAGAAAATGCTGAAACTCTGGAATCAAACTCTACTCAAGAAACCCAGAAAAACTGAGAAAGTCTTTCTGAAATAGCCGACCCCCGAAAATCACCCCCTTGGGGATCTACGTTGTCCCTCAAAGCTCTGCGCTGCCACTGAATAGAATCCACCAAAACTCAGCCCGAAACTCTGCCAAAATCCTCCAATATGCAAGAGTTGATCCCTTGCTCAATCTCCCAGCTCTAATCCTCCACAAAACCCCCAATCTGGAACTCCCACCAAAAGAACTGCGTCCCTCTCTCTCAAGACTGCGCAGTCCTCAAATGCTCAGCTCCTCCACAATGCCAAAGATCAATCCTACTGCAAAAGACTGCTGGAAACTACCTTGCCCGAGTAGGCACTCGAAGTCCCCCGGGGCTAAGGGTGAGATCTCCGAACGGAGACACTCAATGCACTAAACAGTGTTGTAGACAGGCTAAACAGACAGCGTGCTCCAAGTCAAAGTGACTAGCTCAAATGCACATAATCGAATGATAAAATGAGGAGGCTCCGCTCTCCTTTATAGCATTGGCCTCTCTCAATCCCAAGGCCCACCTCCTCCAACGTAGTCCCTCTCTTGCCACGTGTTCCTTTCCATCTGCGCAGTCCCTCCAAGTGTATGGGCCCCATCTCTGCATGGTCCTTTGGCCCCCTTGGCTCCCCTTTAAGTCACAACGTTGTGCTACTAGGAGTGACTTTATTTTAAAGGTGAGTTATGTCCCCCTTTCCCTCAGCTTTTTATTTATAAATAACTATAGAAGGCAAAATTGAGCAAAATCGAATATTCCAATTAGCCATGGCTAATTAGGAATATTACACTTCTTGATGAATGTCTTCACTGTAGAGGAGATCTTTATGATGCCCTTAGATGACCTTAGCTTTGAGTCCATGTTGAGAATTCAATAGGGGCAATGAATATGATAATTCTCTTTAACTTGATAATTGTTTGTGTTACCTTTTACCTTATTAGCTTTGTTCCTTATTATTATATTGTGAGATACATCAAATAGCTACCAAAACAATAAGAATAGTGACATAGTATATAGGTTGCAAGCCAGGGCCAAAACCCCTGCTCTTAAGGGGAAAAACCCTCGAATCTCTTCTCTTCTTATAGATCCTTCAATTGATGAATACCATGACCTAGAGACTCAGACAAATACCCTCCAAGATCAAGATCAACTCTGTCTCCTTCTGCAATATCTTCGGCCTCCTATTTCTGCTCAGAAATTTTGTCCCCCAACAACTTTTGCAACTATTGTTGCTCCTCAAGAAGACTTCGATCTTCTTCATATGGCCTCCTTTCCTCTTCAATTTGCCTTTCCTTGAATCTTAGTGCTAGTGAGACACCGTAAGGCACCTTCGCTTTGCTTCTTTTCTCTCTTGTCTCCAAGATCGAGCCAAATACGTCCCCAACACAGAAAATCCTAGCTTTGACTTTCACGTGGGAGAGAGAAAGACTTAACCCAAGCACTTCGACTTCCTTTTCTTCCTCTTTGTCCTTCTTCTTCGACCTCTTTTGCCTTCTTCTTCGCATAGAAAGAGATGTGAGTGAGTGTGTCTAATGGAGGACGAGTTCCTCTCTATATATAGGCTTCTTCAAGGGTAGACATGGCTCTTCATGTAGGCCGACTTGATCTTGGAGGGCATTTCGACACTCTAAAGACAAAAACATTTTTTTCTTTACATCATACAATGTTCCCATAGGGTCTTCAATATATGACAATGACTCTTAAACCCTAGAAGCACTCAATGGGTACTTGACCTATAAAATAAAGGACTTGAGCATGAAACCCATGCTTCAATAATAATTTCTTTTTCGTTTTATATTTTACAAGAATACATTTCATACTTATGAAGACCAAACCTAATTACACATTTTTCAACAATTAGAATACCATAGCTAAATTATTTTATTATAAGCACACTTGGTTTCCTACTAGATCATATTGTGTCGCAAAATTGGGTAATCTCTTGAGGGTCTGGTTTAAATGTGTATTTCCCCTTCTAAGGGTTGAATTAAATTGTAATATCTTGATGTAAAAATATTTTAGTGTATGGTCCCTCATAATTAAACACCATGGTTAAAATATTTGAAGGTGGAAAAATAATTAATCCCATCTAGAGCCAATTAATTAATTTTTTCTAGCAAAATTAAATAAAAAATCTAAGCCAAAAAATTAATTAATTTAGAGTCAAAAATAATTATAGAGAAATTAAATTCTCTCCAAGTGGAAAATAATCAAAAATTCGTGGGTCAAAAAGGAATCAATTTTTGGAAGTCCTTCACCAAGGTAAAAAGGGATATTTTAAGAAAATTTGAGCCCTTGGACCTTGGTGGTTAAGTCAAAGTCAAATTTTTTAGGAAATTAATCCAAATATTATTTTTTGGATTAATAAAAAATGGTTTTTAAGATAAATTCAAATTTTCCTCAAAAAATAAAAAACCAATGGTGGAGATTAAAAGAAGATGGAGTTATTTTCGACGAACGAGATTATTTTGATGAGGATCAAGCCAACTAACCGTTATTTTCCACTTGGAGGGGTTTTCTCTATATAAAGAAGCTATCTAGTTTCTATTTCCCATCTTTGGGTGAAGTAATTTTCTACTGATGTACTAAGCTTCTGCTCTGCTGGAATTATTTTTCTCATAATAGAAAGACTTTGGGGTTTCAGTTCATGGTGTTATTCTATCTGCTGATCTATGGTATTTAGCCCTTGGGTAAAATCTACAGGTAAAATCTCTTACACGAGCAAGTCAATAGCATGAGATTTCAACTTTCAAGGCACTCATGGATATTTAACAAAGTTCCAAGTGATAAATGGCAGGAAAGGTGTTACATATTATTAGTGGACTCTTCAGTACAACCATCCAGAGACAACAGAGCTTCTGCAAAAGCGAGATCATTTTTAACCATGGAACCAACCAGGTAATGACATTCTGCAACCATTCAGTTGAGCTATATCAGTTGTATATGTCGAACATTCATCTGCAGTCAAACTAATTATTTTTCAATGCACACTGATTCCCTTCAACAGTTATGCTTTTGTATCAGAATTATCCTGTTCTTGCTAAGCATTTGAACTGTTGTTGCTGATTTCCATCTGTTTTAACCATACTTTACACAGATGCTGGACTTTTTTCCGTCTACTTCTACCTTATAATGCTACATTCACAGAAGAAGAATGAAGCAATAGAGAAGGAAGAATAAATTGGATAGTTACATAAATGGCTCATGTTCACAGTGCATAGGCTGACAGCCCTTCCAATTATCCAGCTTCTTAACATTCAAACAATGAAGATTCGAAAAACTTGAGTCTACTCAATCACAATGATATGTCAAAAAAGCTCCTAAAAATTCAAAGAAGGAAGATTCCAACAACTTGAGTCCACTCAATCAAAATGATTATGTCAACAGCGGTTACATCATGTTTATTCCTAAACGTAACTTCAGGTGTCCTCATTTAATAACATGATGTAAATACTTGTGGTTTGTGGTCAAGCATGTTGATAGGGACTGCACTGTGCAGGTTCTAAAATATGATAAAATGGACTCCAGAAGTACAGGACAAATGATGGCATCTACTGGAAATAGCCAATAGAAAGAGCAAATGTTTCAACATTTGAATCCAGGAAGCTGTTAATGTAGTTAAGAGGTCAGATACAAAGAAAAAAAAAAAATCATTCAAAAGAAAACCATAACAGCAGTTAGATTGAAAATATACCACTCATGAATATTGCTATCCCTTGAAGCAACTTGGCCAATATTATGGGTCTGACAGTTTGCTATAAAATTGAAAGAAACACAAGCAAAATTTGAACACATTTTTGGGCTGTGTAGTTTCAAAACCAGCAAACGTCAACCAAGTAAAATGAAAATATGAAATTTTGCCCAAATATCACAATGTTTTATCTGAAGCTACTTGATAACTAGAATAATCCAACCTGGTATGGCAGGATGCAGATACCCAAAGCAGCGATGGCCTGCTCCCAATCTCCGTTTCAAATCATGGAGGTTGCTAATAGGATGTACAGCCTACATAAGCCATTTCACATCATTATGTCAACATATGTCAGACTCTGGTCTAAAATCAAGACAATAAAGAACTCTAGTAATTGAAAGAAAAGAAATACTTCATATGCCACAATCTTCTCCAGTAAAGATGCAGGATCATCCCAGGTAATGCGATGGAGTTCGAGGACAGCTGGACTCAACCATGTTGCCAGCTTTTCCTTTAAATCTGAATCCAAGGATCTCAGCAATGGAATGTTTTCCTCTCTGAGGCATTTAAAAGGAGACTCATATGAGAGAAAAATCTGAATATTGCTCTACAACAAAAGACTACAGATGGAAAACCAATAACTGAACTTAACCTCTTTCCAGTTATGGGCCAATGTATTTGATAATTTTCAGACACTATAGGATGCCTTTTAACAATGATAAAAGAAAAATAAAAGATTGCAGCATTATTGATATATAAAAATTAAACCTCCCTTCAAGAATAAATTACATGCCCAGATATCCATTAGAGGTACGCTTATAGCTATGCAACATATCCCATAAAGTATTTCCCATGCACATGTAATTGGCAAGACCACATTTATGTCTAGCACATTCACTTAGGGTAGGCACTACATCAAATTATAAGAAATAAAGTGTTTGATAGTAGATAGATGATGTAAAATAGATACAAATGAAATGTTTACTAATGCCATGAACAACAACCACCCACAATTAAAAGGACTATAAAAGTAGTTGATCAATAACCAAATCCAAGGGAGTACCCCAAGCAATTCCACAACAAAATGAAATAAAACGAGCTTTTAGCCGACATTCGAAGGATGCAATGGAGGAAGATGTGAGCCGCCATAGGAGAGGGAACCATAGACCATTCAATGGAGGAGGAAAGTTGTATGGTAGGGAAGGAGTATAGCTATTGGATGACACAAACGCTTAGAATGATACCATTGGGATTGAAAACCACTACAGCCAAGAAGGGAAGCAGCCGTACAGTAGTTGCATGATTGACAACTATATAGATGGCAGCCCATACAAATGCCATTGAAACCATTTCTGTTGAAGGTGATATTGTAGTGAAGGTGAGACAACATAGTCTGAGAGATCCCCCTCCTAGATCGTTCTGGCCAAATGGAATTTTATTTGAAAGAGGTTAATCCATAGCTAATTGTCTCTATGAGTAGAAATTTTATTGTAGATACAACATGTTGTCGCCTATCACGCACACCTAAGTTAGTGAGAAAAGTCTTTAACCCCACAAAGTGTGGTTGGTGGCAAGAACTAAGAGAAGGGGTTGTCACCTATTCCCAACTCTCTCCGTTTAAGCTATCTCCTAGGTTAGCTAAGGGGGGTAGTTCCTAGATGGAAAACTAAGTTAAAAGATGTGAGGTTTCTAAGAGATGTTAGAGTGAAAATGATTACTTTTTTTGAGATTACAAGCAAATATAATATGAGCAATATGAGCTAAAATCAATTTCAATAACCATCAACACATGAAATAATAATAAGCATATGTAAAACCAGTGCCTTCAAAATATTGCTTAAAATGAATGATACTTGCTCAAAATAAAATAAGGTGCTTCAGACTGAAACACAAGTAATCCTGAAAATGAAACAAAAAATGTTAGCAAAATAAAATATCAATGCAAGATATTAAAATGCTTTCAAGATATATGATCACTTATTAATCCAAAGCATACAAGGAAAGAATATCTTGCAAAGGAAACCAATTAGAATTCTACTTGCACAATGAGATGATACTTGCCCAAAGTATCCAATTCAACACATATTCATAAATGACAAGTGTAATGATTATTTGCAAGTAAAACAATAAGATGTGTTAATATGAAATGCACCTAAACTAAAATTGGATGCAATTATCTTGGTTACTTTTAATCTAAATGCCTAATCTAGGTGAGAGATCTTCCTCTTGAGCTCTTGCCAAAGGGTAAAAATTGGGGTGGTTGTAAGAAAGAGGGGTTGAGGATGTGAAAATTCCTTAACAGGAATCCCTACTGCAGCAAACTGATGTTACTTCTCTTACTTGTTAATCCATACAAGTTATTTATTGAGTTCTACAGTAAATATCGAAATAAATATTATTGAAGCCTCCACTTAATTAAATTATAAGCGGAAAAAAGATACTAAGCAAGAAAGAAAATACAACACAATGGACACAGTTATTTTTGGACAAATGTCCATGGAAAAACCCAATGCGAGAAAATCGGTGCAACGGTTCTAAGGGTTTATTATTATTAAGCAGTAGCAAATTCTGAATACATCTCTGAATACCTCTCAGGTTATTCAATTACAGAGAGAGAAATATTGGCAAAAAGAATTGTGAGATTACCTCACACTATCACTGGAAATCTTGGCTAATCCAGCCCCAGAATGATTGCCCCCCGCTTTTGTGGTTGCCCAGCCCAGCATCAAGCTCTCTGGGGACAGCGTCAATCCTCTTGTTGGTCAATTTTTTGCCCAGGAGATTCGATTTCTGCCTCCCGGTCTCACACCCCAACTCCCAGCATCTAAAACTCGAATTCCCTCTACAAATTTCAGACTCCCTCTTGGCTTCTGCGCTTCCTCTGTGTGGCTTTGCATCAACCCCTCTAGCTCAGCACAGCCACTACTGGATTACTCTCTGCCTCTCTCTGCTGATGATTCTCCAGCTGAGAAAATCTCTCTCTCCAGACGTTATCCCTGCCCCTCAACTACAAGAAATCTCCTCAATCGAATTTCCTCCTGAGAACCTCTCACTTTAGAAAATTGATCTCTTGATCCCTCAATGTGTTTTCCAAATGACCATCAAGCCCCTTCTTATATCTTTATGTTGGACAACCAACAACCTAGATTAACTCCTAACTAAAGGCTCAAATCGTTTTGTCTTGATCTTCGTCTTCTTCTAGAAGTTACACCCATAATTAGATTAATACTCATTAATATTTTAATTTTCCTAAATTTAGACTTAGGAACTCCATTAAAAATATTAATTATTTTAATATAACCGTCTTTGGGTGGAATTTCCCAAAACGCTTTTTGGGTTCTTTGGAATACATGTGCCCAAGCCTCCCTACAAAATTTGACGCCTAGAGCACATCCGATGCTACCCCAAATCAACACTCCATCTTAGCGAGGAATGTGTTCTAGCAATATATTGTTGTTGCATACTGCTCTGACTCTGAAGCATCGTCCTCTGTTTTGCTGATGTCTGACATGCTATCCACCAACTACTGCGCTGCTGCTACAATTATATTGCTGCCTTTGACACTGCCACTGCCAATGCTACATCTGTACTACAGCTCCCTCTCAAATGTTGCATCTGTTATGCTGCTAGCACTGCCACTGCTAACACTACATCTATACTACAACTCAGTTGCTGAGAGAAGCAACTGAAAAACATCCAAAATTACTAAATTAGTTGTGTTTAGTATGATACCACGTGAATGTTGAAATTGCTAGTCTCTGCGCTCACCCTCTGAATCTAGTGCGTTGCTGCTGGCCCCAGCTCTGTGCCATCTGCATTGCTACCAACTCTGCTCTGTGTTGTTCAGTCTCTACTGCTCCTAGTCACTGCAACTGTCTCCCCGACACTCCTCGGCACCATCCGACAATAGTCCATCCTGCTACCACAAAATTGGGCTCCCGTAGGAAGGTATTGATCCAAGAGGTGGACTCCTCAAGGATCCTGCTCATTTGTAGCTCTTTCGAACTACAGCTCCAAATCAGCACACCTCCCTCCTAGAGGTATCTCTACTGTCATGGTGAACTCCTCCTCTTCGATCTTCACAGTTGCAACCTTAGGATCGTGCTTCTCATCCTTATCATTTTTCTTCAAAGGATATTGGGATGCATAGTGGCCCATCTCGCGACATCTGAAACACTTCACCTTGGAGACATCCTTCTTTCATCTCTGTTGCCCTTGTTGTCCATTCGATGCAAGGGTTGCATTATCCTCCTCCTCCTTGGGCTTCAACCCACTTTTGTTGTTGCTTCCGTCAAGTTTGACCTTGAATAAATCTCTCCTCAACTTCTCTTGTTTTAGAGCTGCCCACATCTCATCCTAATTAGGCAATGTCGCTCTGCCCAGGATACTCTGGACAAAGACTTGCTACTCATCTAAGACAGAATTGAGGGCCAATCTAACCAACTCTTTAGCCAGAGGTGTATGCCCCACAACAGACAACTCATCATGGGTTTCCTTCAGCTTCGTGAGGAATGGATCCACATGCTCTCCCTTCTGCATCTGAGCAGATCTCAGCTTCTGCTCCAAGTACATCTTCCGCTACTCAGAAGATCCCTGATATAACGTGCCCAAGGCATCCCACATCTCCTTAGCAATCCCTCTGCTAGTAACGTGACACACCACGTGATCCTTGACGCCATCCAGGATCATCCTCTTGGCCTTCGCCATCTCAGCTCAGTATTTCTGTAGTGGATTTGGATTTGCAGGGACAGCCACCACGATGTCGATGTACGTCTTGAGGGCATGCTCATCTAGAAGGAAAGACATTATAACCTTCCAGATGACGTAGTTGGATGCTCTGTCCAACCTGTCCTGATCCCTCAAGCCACTAGTTGCCATATCTGCCAAAAATGTTGAATAGCCTCCTCTCTACTCTCCGCAGCACTAGACTGGCGTATGCACTCACTTCTGGAGCTTGTAGATTTGCCCCTTGTTATTGCTCAGCTCTAGAGAATTTGAATTCCTTGGCTAGGAATTCTCTGAGGAATAAATTCCCTCAACCGTGCTTCTCCTCTCTCTTCTGACGATCTTTTGCCCAGCAAACTACCTACAGAAAATTTGCGTCCCACCAGCTCTCTCATGCTAAGGCTTCAGCGCTACTCGCTCTGCCTTGGCAAAAATTCGAACTGGAAGTCCTTCTCTCCATCGACTAACTCGGAGAGATACTACCTCGAAAATTTGCCCTCCCGGCTTGGAACTGCGTCATCCCTCTGGGGGTTTCGAACTGTTGCCTCCTGCAGCTTTTTCAAACTCCCTTCTTCTGCTCAGCACTAGATCTATCGGCTTTGCTCTTCTTGCTTCACCTGCAGCTCCGATACCATGTGAAAATTCCTCAACAGGAATCCCTACTGCAACAAACTGATGTTACTTCTCCTACTTGTTAATCCATACAAGTTAATTAAATTATAAGCAGAAACAAGATA
Source organism: Pinus tabuliformis (assembly GCA_031772625.1). Taxonomy (NCBI): domain Eukaryota; kingdom Viridiplantae; phylum Streptophyta; class Pinopsida; order Pinales; family Pinaceae; genus Pinus; species Pinus tabuliformis. The sequence goes on from CM062819.1 coordinate 1,285,867,397, forward strand.
TTAAGCAAGAAAGAAAATACAACACAATGGACACCGTTATTTTTGGACAAATCTCCCTAGAAAAACCCAATGTGGGAAAACCGGTGCAATAGTTCTGAGGGTTTATTATTATTAAGCAGTAACAAATTCTGAATACCTCTCAGGTTATTCAGTTATAGAGAGAGAAATACTAGCAGAAAGAATTGTGAGATTGCCTCAAACTATCACTAGAAATCCTAGTTGATCCAGCCCCAAAATGATTGCCCCCGACTTTTCTAGCTGCCTCTACGCAGTATCTGCATCAGCCCAGCATCAAGCTCTCTGGGGACAGCGTCAATCCTCTGGCTGGTCGATTTGCTACCCAGGAGATTCGATTTCTGCCTCTCGGTCTCACACCCCAACACCCGACTTCTGAAACTCAAATTCCCTCTGCAAATTTCGGACTCCCTCTTGGCTTTTGTGTTGCCTCTGCGTGGCTCTGCGTCAGCCCCTCTGGCTCAGTGTTGTCACTGCTGGATTACTCTCTAACTCTCTTTGTTGATGATTCTCTTGCTGAGAAAATCTCTCTCTCCAGAAAATCTCTCTCTCTCCAGATGCTATCCCTGCCCCTCAACTGCAAGAAATCTCCTCAATAGAATTTCCTCCTGAGAACTTCTCACTTCAGAAAATCGATCTCTTGATCTCTCAATGTGTTTTCCAAATGACACTCAATCCCCTTCTTATATCTTTTTGTTGGACAACCAACGGCCTAGATTAACTCCTAATCAAAGGCTCAAATCGTTTTGGTTTGATTTTTGTCTTCTTCTAGAAGTTACACCCACAATTAGATTAATACCCATTAATATTTTAATTTTCCTAAGTTTAGACTTAGGAACTCCTTTAAAAATATTAATTATTTTAATATAATGGTCTTTGGGTGGAATTTCCCAAAACGCTTTCTGGGTTCTTTGGAACACATGTGCCCAAGCAAGCCTCCCTGCAAAATTTGAGGCTTAGAGCACATCTGATGCAACCCCAAATCAATAGAGGACACGATGGTGTCATTAACGATACCCTTCCCCTGAGTCTTACTAGCCAGCGTGTGCCTTCATTCCTACAAGGGGACAAGCCACCTTCATAACTGCAGGGTCACATGTCTTTACCTTACTTCGTACCAATTGGAAGAACTTTCCAAGAAAGTCTTTTTCCTATGATTTTTATCAACCAAGCTTATGCTTGGAGGTTAATTTGTTTAAAATGCAACTAAATTAGAATGCCTAATATGATATGCAAGTGAGTTTGCAAGTGTTATGTAAAAGATAGAATTTCTTCAAGTAAATATGCTCCACAAGATCACTTGTATAGTTGCTCAAGTAAACACAAGATGCATAAGCTTCATGAACAATTAAAATTGTGAGTTGCTTAAAGATAAATGATGAACCATAACAAACTAAAGCAAATGAAGCTTGAAATGTATGTGTTTGCAAAATGAGAAAATAAAACGCATGTATAACTTCTCAAGGTAAATTGCAATGCTTTAGAAATGAATTCACATAAGATTAATGCCCACAATGGCTTTGCAAAAAGAACTTTAAACTTGAAAAAAGAAGATTAGCTTGACATGAAAGTAAATAGTTGCTTTGAAAAGTAAACTTTTCCAATACACAATGCTTTAATATACTCAAAATGGAAATGTGGCATAACAATAAAGCATGAATTATTTAGACAAGTGTCAAGCTAAATGTATCAAAGTTTGCTTTAAAATAATAGAGATGCTTGCATAAAGTAAGAGTAAATTGCTTTGCAAATGGAAATGTAAACTTGAAACTTGTAGCAATAATGATAAGTGGTGCAAGCTTAAAACATGTAGCAAACTTGAAGAAAAGGAAATGCAATTTGTTTTACTTCCCAATTAAAGCATGAATGTGATGTGAAACAAAATGGAAATGTCAAAGCCAACAAGTCAATCCAACCACATTCTCCCCTAAAATGGAGAGATAGGGATGCATATAGGTAGGACCCACACTCCCACAAAAGAGAAGTTTTATTAGTATGGTGTTACAATGAGGTTAAAGCCTCTTAGAGAGCTTCCCAAGGAATAATGGAAAGACACAATGAGGGATCTTGAAACAACAAGGAAATCCCTTCAAGTATGGGAGCCTCGAAAGAGATGAAAAGGTTCTACAATTAGAGAATACAAGCTCCAAAATGATACATGGCCTAGCCTTTTTCACACTCTCCTAATGCCCACAGCCTCCTTGGAATGAGACTTGAAGCTTGAGAGGACCTACAAGAAAGAATGTTAGGTCTGCAAAACTAAAACAAAAGTTAGTATAAAAAATAGAGCATGTAAGTGGGTGATAATGCTACAAAATAATATATAAAAACTAAATCAAGTGATGGGAAAAGACCCATCACTTGTCTAGCTTATAATAAGCTTTTGATTAGCTAGGTAAAGAGATGAAAGCACAAGATCAAAAGATATAAAGGATTTTTTTATATTTTGACTTATGCATAAACTATGTAAAAGAGAACCTTGCCCAAGAGATTCGATTCTGCCTCTCAGTCTCACACCCCAGCTCCTGACTTCTAAAACTCGAATTCCCTTTGCAAATTTCGAACTCCCTCTTGGCTTTTGTGTTGCCTCTGCGTGGCTCTGCGTCAGCCCCTCCGACTCAGCGCTGCCACTGTTGGATTACTCTCTAACTCTCTCTGTTGATGATTCTCCTGATGAGAAAATCTCTCTCTCTCTAGATGCTATCCCTACCCCTCAACTGCAAGAAATATCTTCAATCGAATTTCCTCCGGAGAACTTCTCACTTCATAAAATCAATCTCTTGATCTCTCAATGTGTTTTCCAAATGACCCTCAATCCCCTTTTTATATCTTTTTGTTGGACAACCAACGGCCTAGATTAAGTCCTAATCAAAGGCTCAAATCGTTTTGGCTTTATCTTCGTCTTCTTCTATAAGTTACACCCACAATTAGATTAATACCCATTAATATTTTAATTTTCCTCAGTTTAGACTTAGGAACTCCATTAAAAATATTAATTATTTTAATATAATTGTCTTTGGGTGGAATTTCCCAAAATGTTTTTTGGGTTCTTTGGAATACATGTGCCCAAGCCTCCCTGCAAAATTTGAGGCTTAGAGCACATATAATGCTACCCCAAATCAACGGAGGACACAATGGTGTCATTAACGATACCCTTCACGTGAGTCTTATTAGCCAGCGTGTGCTTCATTCCTACAAGGGGACAAACCACCTTCATAACTACAGGCTCACACGTCTTTACCTTACTTCGTACCAATTGGAAAAAATTTCCAAAAAAGTCTTTTTCCTATGATTTTTATCAACCAAGCTTATGCTTGGAGGTTAATTTGTTTAAAATACAACTAAATTAGAATGCCTAATATGATATGCGAGTGAGTTTACAAGTGTTATGTAAAAGACAGAATTGCTTCAAGTAAATATGCTCCACAAGATCACTTGTATAGTTGCACAAGTAAACACAAGATGCATAAGCTTCATGAACAATTAAAATTGTGAGTTGCTTAAAGATAAATGATGAACCATAACAAACTAAAGCAAATGAAGCTTGAAATGTATGTGTTTGCAAAATGAGAAAATAAAACGCATGTAAAACTTCTCAAGCTAAATTGCAATGCTTTGGAAATGAATTGAGATAAGATTGATGCCCACAATGGCTTTGCAAAAAGAACTTTAAACTTGAAAAAAGAAGATTAGCTTGACATGAAAGTAAATAGTTGCTTTGAAAAGTAAACTTTTCCAATACACAATGCTTTAATATACTCAAAATGGAAATGTGGCATAACAATAAAGCATGAATTATTTATACAAGTATCATGCTAAATGTATCAAAGTTTGCTTTAAAATAATAGAGATGCTTGCATAAAGTAAGAGTAAATTGCTTTGCAAATGGAAATGTAAACTTGAAACTTGTAGCAATAATGATAAGTGGTGCAAGCTTAAAACATGAAGCAAACTTGAATAAAAGGAAGTGCAATTTGTTTTACTTCCCAATTAAAGCATGAATGTGATGTGAAACAAAATGGAAATGTCAAAACCAACAAGTCAATCCAACCACAAATTCTCTCCTTAAAATGGAGAGATAGGGATGCATATAGGTAGGACCCACACTCCCACAAAAGAAAAGTTTTATTATTATGGTGTTACAATGAGGTTAGAGCCTCTTAGAGAGCTTCCCAAGGAATAAGGGAAAGATACAATGGGAGATCTTGAAACAAGGAAATCCCTTCAAGTATGGGAGCCTCGAAAGAGATGAAAAGGTTCTACAATTAGAGAATACAAGCTCCAAAATGATACATGGCCTAGCCTTTTTCACACTCTCCTAATGCCCACAGCCTCCTTGGAATGAGACTTGAAGCTTGAGAGGACCTACAAGAAAGAATGTTAGGGCTGCAAAACTAAAACAAAAGTTAGTGTAAAAAATAGAGCATGTAAGTGGGTGATAATGTTACAAAATAATATATAAAAATTAAATCAAGTGATGGGAAAAGACCCCATCACTTGTCTAGCTTATAACAAGCTTTTCATTAGCTAGGTAAAGAGATGAAAGCACAAGATCAAAAGATATAAAGGATTTTTTTATATTTTGACTTATGCATAAACTATGTAAAAGAGAACCCTGCAAGAACAAGTACTTCTAAATATTAGACTTATGAAATTCAAACAACGATGAGAGCTCCCTGAAAACAATGCCAAGAGTGGGATGGTCTTTTGAAGACTTCCCCTCAAGCTTGCTAGTCGATTCAACAATGAGCCTCAACAAAACTTCCAACACACATTAGCTCATATGGATTAAATCAATAAACAATGGTGAGATAACTCTAGAAATTTATATGAAAACAACTAGAGGTAGTTTACACCTAGAGCATATTCATAAACCAATTGTAAATGTAAAATAGTTATACATCTGTAATTCTATAAAAGCATATGAGCAAATAAAGTACAATTCAAAGGCACAAGTAGAGAGGATTATACCATCAACGAACCAAGCACATGCTGCAAAGGAATAACAATCATGAATGAACCCCAAAGTCCTTTTACTGGAATGAAAAACAAAAGTACATAGAAACATACCTTCCCCAAGCACAATAGCTCGTTGCAAAATGTTGATTTTTCTGAATCTAACACCTTAGAAACTCCTACTACATTATCTGGTTTATTTCACCTACTTGTTTATTCCTTAACAAGTTATTTAACCATATAATACTGAAAATAAACACAAATGCAGTCTCAACTCATCTACAAATCATCAACTAAAATAATAGACAAACACACAAGGGACACAATTATTTTTGGACAATCGTCCCTGGAAAAACCCAACTTGGGAAAACCGGTGCAGCAGTTCTGAGGGTTTTATTATTAAGCATCTTTCTTGAGTACAACTAGGGTGCCAAACTGGCTCACCCAACAGATATTTCTATCTGGCAATAATACCTCTCTTCGGACGCAGATATTCAGCAAGTCTGCTCCACGAAAATCCTTCCAACGCTTCTCTGAGGCTCTACATCAGCCCTGCTAACCTCTGCGTAGCTCTAGAACCCTCTGCGTTAACCCTCTGCACCTTTGCGTAGGCTCTCTAGCCTTCTGCGTCACCCACGCAAGCCCTGCTAGCCTCTGCGCAGTCTCTCTAGCCTTTTGCGTGGCTCCTGCTAGCTCTGTGTAGCCTTCTCAATCATTGTGTTTGTCCTTCAGCACTATCTCTGCCTCTCTGCTATGCACTCACTGTCCCTCACTGCAACTCAGATCACTTGTTCGAATTTTCTCAGCAAACCATGCTCAAGAAAATCGAACTGATTGATCAATCTTGGTGTATCTCCAACTGACCCTCAAGCCTCCTCTTATACTTTTTTTGTTGAGTCTTCAACGGCCAAGATTAAATCTCTAATCAACGGCTAAGATTAGATTTGGCTTGATCCATGTCATTTAGAACATTCTCTCCCAGTTTTATATTAATACCCATTAATATTTTAATTTTCCTAGGTTTAGACTTAGGAACTCCATTAAAAATATTAATTATTTTAATATCTCTCTAACAGGGTGGAATTTCCCCAAACCATTTTCAGGTCTTGGAGATGTCATGTGCTTTAGCCTCTCCACCAATTTTCATGGCTACAGCACATCCGATGCTACCCCAAATCAACACTCCCTCTTAGAGAGGAATGTGCTCTAGTAATGCTCCACCACTGAACTTCACCCTGATCATCCGGCACTGGTACCTGTGTTGATGCTTGGCCTACTGCCCAACATCCTCTGCACCACTGCCTCATGTACTGTTGCCCATGGTTCTGCCACTGCCACTCCTACATGTTAGGTCCCTATACTACTAGTGTAACCCCTTATTGTAATTAGTAGTAGTACAACCCCCTTATTATATTGTTGTACGGTACCCATGTACTCTCCATATTGTTATTATTGTGCCCCATAGAAGCCCACTATTGTTATTATTGTGCCCTTACATTATATGTCGGCTCTGATTATATTATGAACCCTTAGACTCTTATATATAGAAAGGAGACCTTGTCATTTGTATCATCCAAGAATTGTTCATTTGTGTAATGTAAAGGAGGTTGCCCCCTCAAAGAGGCTGAATTATAAGGTGTTGATCTATCTTTTCTATCTTTTTGTGAGCTGGTTTCATAACATTTGGTATCAGAGCTTTGGATTCTAGGGTTTCGCTGCTCCAAACAGGTCATCGTGGCATTTTCGCTATAACTTTTTCGCTACGAAGTTTCAGAAGCTAAAAAAAAAAACCATTTGAGAAGAAATCGATCTGAACCTCGGGTCTGAATTTCAGATCTTGTCACACTACATTTGCGAAGATATGATCTGAGGAAGTTAGGGTTTTTGCAAGCTCCAGAATTTCATCTCAAACAGGTCATCGTGGAATTTTCGCTATAATATTTTTTTTACAAAGGTTTAGACTCTGAAATTAAAACCCATTTGAGCCAAAATCTTGGTGAAGCTCGGGTCCGAATCTCAGATCTTTTCTCGCTATATTTTCGGAGATATAATCTGAGGAAGTTAGGGTTTTTGCAAACTCCCGAATTACATTCTAAATAGGTGACCTTGGGAAAATCGTCATAACTTTCTCTCTAAGCAACAAATTGAAATTTCGTAAGAATTTACAGAAAGAGGACAAACTGTAGTTTTCAGTGTCTATTTTTCAAATGCGAAGTTCAAAACAGTGACACGTGGCACATCATACAAGTTCGCTCTACTGAAACATTATATAATCAGGTCATCTTAGGAGATTAAGCATAACTCTTTCTTGGAGAATCAAATTCTGATCAGTCTTGTGGGGTTGGAAAGAGGACACAGAGGGCTACCGCAGGTCGTAATTTGAAAACTTAAAGATCCGAAAGTACAGAGTTACAGTCGTTTCAAGATTGAGCTCCTAAAATCAAGAAAAAGCAAGATGAGGAAGTTTGATGGCAAGGATCCGATCAATTGGATACTACAGATGGAGAAATATTTTGATCTACATGGTTTACCACTATTACAAAAGGTATGTATTACATCTAATTATTTAGAACCGAATCAATTTTTATAGTATAAAGGGCTTTGTTCTCGTAAACCACTTGTCACGTGTTCAATTTTCACGGAGGAAATGATAGCACATTATGAGGATACAAAGAGCAACACCTTCTTTAGCCAATTGATAAATCTCAAACAAAACAGTTCAATGGTAGAGCACATTGAGGATTTCCAAAAATTGAATATAAGGATAAATGATATTCCAAAGAAGAAAATGGTCGATGTCTTCATAGGGACTTTAAAGGATAACATTCAACACGAGGTTTGTCTTTAGGAACCTGATTCATTGGAGAAGGCATTCAGGTTGGCAAGAAAAATTGAAAGCGAAATTATGGAAAGAAGGAATCCCACCACTCACGACTATAATTATGGAAGTGTTTTTTCTCCTAGCCTTCCACAACCTACAAGGTTTAAGCCACAACAATTGGAAGAAAAAAAGAAAAAGGGCTTTGTTACAATTGTGATAGCAAATACACTAAAGGTCATAAGTGTGCTGAGAAGAAATTATTTTACAGAGATTATGAAGAGGAGGAAGAAAAAGATCAAGAAACATCAAAAGAAGAGGATATACACCAGGAACCCACCCCAAAAAAAGAAGGAATGAATTCGACCATATCTTGTAAAGCATTGAAAAGAATTACCACTCCTCAAACTCTCAAGATAGGACATATCAAGAAGAAAAAGGTTCAAGAAGTGAAAGATCACATCGAGAAAGAAGAAATGAATCCAACCATATCTTGTAATGCATTGGCCGGAATTACCACTCCTCAAACTATCAATATAGAAAGACATATAGAGAAGAAAAATGTTCAAGAAGTGAAAGATCACATCGAGCATCAAGAAATGAATCCGACCATATCTTGTAATGCATTGGAAGAAATTACCACTCCTCAAACTATCAAGATAGAAGGACATATCAAGAAGAAAAAGGTAATAGTGTTGATTGATTCAGGCAGTACCCATAATTTTATTCTTTGTAAGATAGCCAAGGAATTGAATTGCTTCCTATATCTAGCACCAGAGTGTCAAGTGATGGTTGCAAGTGGAGGAACCATAAATTGCTCTGGAAAGTGCCATAATATCAAGCTATCCATGGGAAAATATGTATTGAATAGCCTAATGCTTTCCATTCCAATGGGTGGTGCTAATGTTTTACTAAGAGTCCAATGGCTACAATTTTTGGGTACAATAGTTTTTAATTTTCAAGAACTTTTCTCGAAATTTTTTTCGGAAGGAAAGGAAGTTTAATTGAGGGGTATCGAAGGGAAACCTAGAAAGATAATCAACTCTAACAGCATGACAAAGCTTCTAAATAAAGAACAATGGGGTGTAATTGCACAATTATGTTCACTAGCGGATCCCACATCGAAATCATGTTTTTCTCTAGATCTCCAAAATGTTTTGGACAATCATTCCAAGGTATTTGAGACTCCCAAAGGCCTCCCACCTGTTCGTGATCATGATCATGCTATTCATTTGATTCCAGGAAGTGTTCCTCCAAACATCAGGCCTTACAGATATCCATATGCCCAAAGGAGTGGGAACTCATTCAAAAGTTGCACAAGATCCCAGTTCAAACAGTATTGCGAGAACTTGACAAGGAAAGAAAAAATCATATTGGAACCTGAAGCAGTCACAGAACCGAGAAATTGACAGCTAAGAAATAGATCAGTTTCAGAGTATCTCATCAAGTGGAAGAACTTACCCACTAAAGATTCCACATGGGAGGACAAAAATTTATACAGAAGTATCAAGAACTACTCAAGTGTTGAGGACAACACTTTTTGAAGGAGAGGGGCATGTTAGCTCCCTATACTACTAATGTAACCCCTTATTGTTATTAGTACAACCCCCTTATTATATTGTTGTGCCCATGTAGTCCCCATATTGTTATTATTGTATCCCATAGAAGCCCACTATTGTTATTATTGTGCCCTTACATTATTATTGTTATGTCACTCTGATTATATTATGACCCCTTAGACTCATATATATAGAAAGGAGGTCTTGTCATTTGTATCATCCAAGAATTGTTCATTTGTGTAATGTAAAGGAGGTTGCCCCCTTGAAGAGGCTGAATTCTAAGGAGTTGATCTATATTTTCAATCTTTTTGTGAGCTGGTTTCATAACACTACATCTGTTCTACAGCTCGCTTTGCATCTGTGTTGTTGTTGGTCCTTCCTCCCAACACTGCATTTGCACTGCATCTCTCTCATCATGTTGCATCGTGCTGCCCATAGCACTACCACTGCAACTCAGTTACTAAGATGTAAGTAGCTGATCTACCCAACTACTGGCATCCTTGTCAGACTAGAAACCCTCTGACACTGAAGCTACCTCTATTGCTATCTTGTGCTCCCTCTGCGCTGCTGCAATGCCTATGTACCTCTCGCACTGTTGTAGCCTCCTCTGTGCCTCTCTGCACTGCTGTAACCATCTTTGTGCCTCTTGCACTACTGCAACCCCCACTACGCTGCTACAGACACCTTCACTCTAGCACTTCCTTGTTGCTCCATCAGCATCTTGCTTCTACTGACATCCGTCATCCTGCCACTATCATGCGGGGCTCCCATAGCCGAATATGATCCAAGAGTTTCGGTACCTCAAGGATCTTGCCCCTACATCTTCTGTAGCCCTCCTGACTACAACTCAGTATCTCCCCACCTCTTCTCTAGAGGTGCATGAGCACTCATGGCACAATCGTCATCAGTCTCGACTTCTTTCTCCACCTTAGCCGGAGTTGCCTCAGAGTCAAAAGCCTCTCCCTTATTCTTCTTCCTAGGACACTGGGTTGCATAATGACCCAGCTCCCCACAATGGAAGCACTTTACCTTGGAGATGTCCTTCTTCTTCCTCTTCCCCTGTTGTCCCGCAGATGCCAGAGCCGCATCCTCCTCCTCCTCTTTCTTGATTCAACCTCCTTTGCTGCTACTTCCTGCCTTGGTCAGCCATCTGATCTCTTCTTCGCGAAGAGCTGCCCACATCTTTTCCCATCCTGGAAGAGTCGCTTTGCCCTAAATGCTTTGGACAAATGTCTCCCACTCCTCGAAGACTGCATTCAGGGTGGTCCTCACCATGAACTCCTGATCCGGCGTGGCCCCTATGGAAGTCAGTTGGCCCTGAATATCTTGCAACCTGCTGAGGTATAGATCTATCTGCTCCCCCTTCTGCATCTAATACGACCACAGCTGATTCTCCAGTAACATCTTCCTCTGCACAAAAGTGCCTTGATACAATGTCGTCAAGGTATCCCACATCTCCTTTGTCGTGTTCTTCTCGGCAATATGTTGTACTACATGATCCTTGACCCCATCAAGGATTATGCACTTTGCCTTGGCCATTGCATCCTCATACCTTTCATTATCAGCTGGGTCGACTGGGATAGCCACGGTTCTCAAGGCGAAGCCCTTGATGCGATGTCTATCCAGAACAAACAGGATCCTGGCCTTCCAGATGACAAAGTTGGAGGCCCCGTCCAACCTGTCCTGATCCCTCAATCCGTTCATTGCCATCTCCGCTCTTCTCTTGGACTCCCTCTAAGTCTCAACTTCCCTTCTGGAAGTTCTCTCCTAGACTCCCTCTGAGTCTCGATTTCCCTCCTAGAAATCCTCCTGCCAATTGTCGAACTGCTCCTCTCTGATCCTCTTTGCACCTGCAACACGAATTTGGATTTCTTGGCTAGAAATCCCTCAAGGCAGCGACTCCCTCTACCTTGGTTCTATCCCGTTAGGTACTACTATGCTTCGACAGCAATAGCACCCCGCCAGCTTCCCAATCCACAATCTACCCACAGCTCCCTAGGCCCCAGCAGCTGAAGAATTTGAGCCTCTTAGCTTTGCGCAATCCCTGCAAGGTTGAATCACTCCTCTGGCCAACTGCGTCAAGCCTACCTGACTGAGTAGGATGATCTGGTTCTTCGTGAGCCTCTCTCTGCCTCTGAGATGACCCTCTCTCTAGCTCGAAATGATGACACAGGCCCTCTGCATCACTCCTTCTCTACTGCCTTCTGCTTAGGAACAGCTCTGTCTCTTGGGACAGTTGTTTCTGCTACAAATTTTCTGATTTAGCTGGTGGCTTCAGCTCTCATGTGATATGCAATGCTTTGATACCATGTTGATTTTTCTGAATCTAACACCTCAAAAATTCCTACTACATTATCTAGTTTATTTCACCTACTTGTTTATTCCTTAACAAGTTATTTAACCATATAAATACTGAAAATAAACACAAATGCAATCTCAACTCATTTACAGATCATCAACTAAAATAACAGACAAACACACAAGGGACACCGTTATTTTTGGACAATAGTCCCCGAACAAACCCAACTTGGGAAAACCAGTGCAACAGTTCTGAGGGTTTTATTATTAAGCAGTTTTCTTGAGTACAACTAGGGTGCCAAACTGGCTCACCCAACAGATATTTCTATATGGCAATAATACCTCTCTTCAGACGCAGATATTCAACAAGTCTGCTCCATGAAAATCCTTCCAACGCTTCTCTGAGGCTCTGCGTCAGCCCTGCTGACCTCTGCGTAGCTGGAACCCTCTGCACCTTTGCGTAGGCTCTCTAGCCTTCTGCGTCACCCACGCAAGCCCTGCTAGCCTCTGCGCAGTCTCTCTAGCCTTTTGCGTGGCTCCTGCTAGCTCTGTGTAGCCTTCTCAATCATTGTGTTTGTCCTTCAGCACTATCTCTACCTCTCTGCTATGCACTCACTGTCCCTCACTGCAACTCAGATCACTTGTTCGAATTTTCTCAGCAAACCATGCTCCAGAAAATCGAACTGATTGATCAATCTTGGTGTATCTCCAACTGACCCTCAAGCCTCCTCTTATACTTTTTCTGTTGAGTCTTCAACGGCCAAGATTAAATATCTAATCAACGGCTAAGATTAGATTTGGCTTGATCTATGTCATTTAGAACATTCTCACCCAGTTTTATATTAATACCCATTAATATTTTAATTTTCCTAAGTTTAGACTTAGGAACTCCATTAAAAATATTAATTATTTTAATATCTCTCTAACCGGGTGGAATTTCCCCAAACTATTTCTAGGTCTTGGAGATCTCATGTGCTTTAGCCTCTCCACCAATTTTCATGGCTATAGCATATCTGATGCTACCCAAAATCAACACAAAAGGTACAATATGAGAGCCCAAGGCTCAATTATATAGGAGAATGGGTGGACATCCCAATGAAGAACCAAATGCCAACTGTGATGATGACAATCCCAAAGCTCCCTCATGCAATTCGAATTCCCCAGAGAGGCCCACGCAATCCTTGAGAGGAGCTAACTCATTGTTGAAGAAAGACAAGTGTATATGGGAGTGGAGTGGTAGGAAACCACTCTCCACTCATCTCCAGTGAAACTCCAAGTCAAAGCCCACCAAAAAGATGACTCACCAATGAAATTTGAATTCCTCTCCTCAATACATGCGTTTTTCCTTAGGAAACTTGTGACCCCCCCAAAAAAATTGATTTTCTTGAAGCACATGTCTTTTCCTTGATTTTAGGCATGAAGCAAACAAAGTTCCTTCTTTGAGATTAATTACTCCAAAAGACTTGGAATATCAAATTATCCATTAAGGATATAAATATTATATTAAATATGTGAATAAGAATGATAATGAATTACAATGAGAATGAGAGGCTTGCTTATATACCAAGCGTCTCTTCATGAAGAGTCATGTCTTATTAGACATGCCTCTTCAACCTAATTACTACTTAACTAATAATTAATTATGATTATTATCATTTACATTATATTTATATTATTTATATATTTTATTCGTTACATTGCCTCCTTCCTCAAAGAGCTTTGTCCTCAAAGCTTGTCGATGAAAAAAGGCTTGATCTCTTTTTCGGCTTTGAAAGTCTTTCTCTCTTGGAACAATCATCTTTGTCGATACAAGCTGATATGATCTTCTTAGTGACAAACAGAATTGTCGCATTGAGAAGGGATCATACCATCCCAGATTAATTTTCTGTATAGTATTCTGATCACTGGAATTTTGTAACGACTTGTCAGTGTAAGACTGGATGGATGTTACGTCATTATTCTCTGAAACATTAATTTGTTGTCTTTGGTTTGAATGGTCCTGATACGTAGCTTGGTTGATTTGTCTACTCTCGTGATTCGGATGCCGATATAAAGTTTTTAGATTTTCTTTTGGTGAAGATGTTGTTGAATTGGTTATGGAACATTCACTTGGGATGTCCATTGTCTGAACTGCAACATCTAAGCGTATCGTTTCTTCAATTGATTTGTCTTCTTGAGTTGTCATATTCACTGGATCGGTATTCGTTCGCTTATTTTCAACTTGAATTGTTGTAACTGGAGATTTTGATACTTCTTCTTGAGTGACTTGTTCCAACTTATCTTTTAATGCTTTCTTATCCTCCTTAAGTTTCTTAGTTCGATTGAGTAGACTTTGATTATGGTTTCTCAGACGTAAAAGTTCTTTGGTTTTTGATTCATCAACCTTATTTTCAGTGTTTTGAATTTTAAAATTTTCATATTTTAGATCTCTGATTTGTTCTAATAAATTTTTATTGAGGTTCTTTAAACGCAAAGTTTCCTCTTCTTGTTCTGATAAGTGCTCCTTGAGTTCCTTCTTTGATGCTTTAGCTTTCTTGACTTGTTCGAGTAGCTTTTCTTGGTGATCTCTTAGGCGCGAAATTTGTTTGTCTCTGCTGCAAATGACTTCTTCAAGCTCTTTTTGCTTCTTTGATATAGTTTTTTTGTTACCTTGAAACATCAAATCTGAGATATCCTTAAGGTCTTCTAATGAAGATTTTATTGATTTTGATTTACTTGTTATGTCTCGAAACATGACCATCTTCCCTTTATAAGGAAACGTCAAAACTTGTTTGTTTATGTTTAACATGAATGTACCCAAATCCTTAAACCAGGATTGACCGAGTATGATGTCAGTGTTTCTATCCATCCTTACAACATGAAATTGAGATATGTAGTCATAATTACCTATTGTCACTTGTAGATCACTAATTTTATACTTGTTTTGGTCAAAAATATTTTTCTTTACACTAATGCTTAGCTTTGGAATTAATAGTTGATTTGCCAAGTTGATGTTGATATAATTTTTATCATTGCTTGGGTTGATGGCGACATTAACTTCTCTTCCTTGGATATTTCCTTTTGATGTAATTACTCTATGATCTGTAACTGAAAGACCATTATAGGAAAACCTTTCTTCCTTCATCATTTTAACTTTGTATGGAATTTTTTTTTTTTAATAACTTATTTTATCTCCCTTTATATATATATATATTTCCAATATTCTCCCTTAATGTGGATTGTTAAAAACTTGAATACCCTTTTATTAAAAAAAAAATACTCCTTTATATTGTTGCCCTCTATATATGTATGTATTTCTTTATATTAAGACCCCTTTTCAAAATAACTTTATTATCTTAAAATAATAATAGTTTCACTTTTTTTTTAATAATAAATTGGTCCCTTTTTTATATACTTAATTACTCTCTTGATAACTTTTTAATGTCACCCCACTTAATATAAAGGTCACGTCTTTTCATATGACACGGTCACGATGTTCACAATACTTTTTAAGTAAAAAGTAATATTTACCTTTCACGTAAGAGCTTTTGTATCCCTGTTTTCTCTTTAACTTTTAAAATACCATGGGCTATTACCATGGGTTGTTTCTAAAACCTCGGTTAATGTTCTCCACGTAAAATGTAAAATGTAAAACTTACTACTGGTTTCTAAAACCACGGGCAATTACCATTGGTTTCTAAAATACCATGGGCAATTGTTTCTAAAACCTCGGTTAATGTTCTCCACGTAAAATGTAAAACTTACCACTGGTTTCTAAAACCACAGGCAATTACCATTGGTTTCTAAAACCACGGGCTTCTCCACGTAAAAAAATTTAAATATACTTGAAAAGATTCCCGCTTATCTTTATTATGCACTTTTATCAATAATGTAAAACCCTTTATATATATATATATATATATATATATATATATATAGATATATTTTCAATTTTTTTGTTTGTTTGTTCAGAATATATTATTTCCTTTCCTCTCTTTTTTTATATACCCTTCTTCTTTATTCTTTATTTTTTTTTTTAAATAATGGCCAAAGACCTAAAAAATGGAGAATCTCCCAATATGTAGCGAAACGCTTCAATTATGACAGCAACGAAGTTGATGATAGGTTGATAGCCAAAGGCCTGGTGATCAGCCAACGTGGCTCTGATACCACATGAAGCAAACAAAGTTCCTTCTTTGAGATTAATTACTCCAAAAGACTTGGAATATCAAATTATCCATTAAGGATATAAATATTATATTAAATATGTGAATAAGAATGATAATGAATTACAATGAGAATGAGAGGCTTGCTTATATACCAAGCAAGTGTCTCTTCATGAAGAGTCATGTCTTATTAGACATGCCTCTTCAACCTAATTACTACTTAACTAATAATTAATTATGATTATTATCATTTACATTATATTTATATTATTTATATATTTTATTCGTTACAGAGTCCACATCACCTTGGGACTTCACTTTAACTTCTCCATGATTTTCCACCTCATTTCCACATCATTTGGCATGTGTGGATATTTATTTTTCTCCATTTATTTAATTGTTGGCTTAATTTATTGCCACATTTTCCACTAAACTTAGGAAAAATGGGTTTTGAGGTCCAAAACATATTTTTAACCCCTCAAAGTGTGTCTTAGTAGAAAGTTGAGGGTGAGAGGTGAAATTTTTATTACTCATACCCCATACAACTTCTCTAGACATCACTTATTACATTTCAAATACAAATTTTATTCCAATTTTCGCCTTGCGGGAAATTTAAAAAATTAAAAAATGACCCCCTAGACCTAACCAAATTCCACGAAACTTTACGAGTGATCTAGTATGGTAATATACAATGACTCTAGACATTAAGACTCACTCAAGGCCTCACCATCAATCCATACTCCAACTTTGGAATTATGCTTGGAAGAAAAAAACTCAATTAATTATTAAGTCCTAGTAAGGAGATGATAATTAACCAAGTGAAAAAAACCTACCAGAGTAATACTCGATCACAAGGTCCCAAGCTACCTAAACCTATTACATGACTCAAAATCATCATACTAGCATCACTTTTCATCATCCTCGTAGGGCTTGTGGAATCTGGGTACAACAGAAAATGATAAGAAAAAGTAGAGATGAAAAGCTCTAGTGATATGATGCTCATTGATGGTACAAGCAGCCTTTGGTACATCCTTGGGCATGGAGACTTGAAAAAACCTTTAGGTGTCACTCCAATGATCAACACAGCAAATCTCATGAACTTACCTAATCAAGAGTTTATTCCTTTGATTGATTTGAAAACCAAGTAGTGTGTAGTTCATTCTCTCAATGGAATCCTAGCTCTTCAAACTTAGCCCTTCTTGATGCATCAAATTTTCTAGAACAAAGAGCCCAAGGAGATTGTCTCATTACATGATCAAAATCCATGTTTTGGCTCTGGTGCAACTATGGAGGACATTATCCTAATAATGATGAAGAGCCTTATGAAGCCCCAACAGGGCAGACTACCTTATAGATCTTAGCCCTACTAATGCATTGGGGAAGGAACCCCATGTCAACATTGGATCGCTTGCCCATACCAAAGATCTTCTAATAGCCAAAGGTATTGACGTGCCTACTACTATTCAATAGATTTTATCTTCATATGAGACTTCAAAAGTGTTTGCAAATCCAAGACTAGAACCTAATATTGATGGGGTTGTCCAGAAGCCCTTTGAATCCAAACCTAGTGTTGCGTAGTAGATTTAATCAAATCCCAAGGACAATTTTAAATTTTTTATGAAGTGCATTAAGGAATATGAACAAGGCTGCCAGAATCCAAAAAAATGTTGGATTTTAAGCACAAGCACAAGATCTATTGTGTGAAAATAACTACACTGGCAATTGCATAACAAGAAAGAAGTGAGAATGAAATTGCACTAAAAAAAGAGTAAGTAGTTAAAGAAACCAATTCGAATTACTCATAACTCCTATGTGTATTATTGCTCGACATGAATACATATTTATAGCACTCCTTGAGAGGGAAACAATGCACACCAAGTTGGGGTTCCATAGTGAATGCACACTAGAAAATAGAAAACACTTTCCCTGATTAGCTAGTAGCCTAAAATCGGAGTAGGAGACACTAAAATAGAGTGAGTCTAAAATACGGTTTACTAAAGATAAGTGGAGTAAAAAATACGTTAAAACTAAAGTAATAACTATCCCATGCAACTCTTAACACGGAAATAGAAAAAAAAACAAAAGCAAAAACAAAACAAAACAAAACAAAAAACAAAAAACTCCGAAAATGGTACTGAAAGTCAAATGATAAAGAGAGTGGATAAGGTGGTAATGTCCCTGGGCACTTAGGAAGCTTATGACAAAGTCGGCTAGCCTAACATGGTTCCCATAGACTAAGGCAAGGAAAATTTAATAAGTGGACTTGATTCGCCTAGGGAAACGTTATAAAAGTCAAAGGGGTGAAAAGGGGGACACTTCCTAGGAATGTGAAAAGTCACTTTAATTTTATAAAGTGAAAAGATTATAAAGTGACTTTATAAAAGTTAAAAGGTTAAAATGGCGGCAAAAGTGGCCATAATGTTCCTGGCCACTTAGGAAGCATATGACAGAGTCGGCTAGCCTAACATGGTTCCCGTAGGCTAAGGCAAGGAAAATTTAATAAGTGGACTTGATTTGCCTAGGGAAACATTATAAAAGTCAAAGGGGTGAAAAGGGGGACACTTCCTAGAAAAGTGAAAAGTCACTTTAATTTTATAAAGTGAAACGATTATAAAGTGACTTTATAAAAGTTAAAAGGTTAAAATGGCGGCAAAAGTGGCCATAAGTTTATAAAGAGAAAAAGTGAGGAGACTCACCACATCCTTTCACTAACATTTTGAGAAAATGAATTCTTGGAGAGATTTGAACGAGAACCTTAGGGTTTGGAAAATCCTAGCTGCCATCATTGGTTTCGATGTTGAAATTACAGACCCTAACTAGTTCAAGGAGTGGAATCACACATATTTCACCATTGTGCTCTAATGGAGAAAAACAATTTCCAATGATATTGAAATAAAGAGGTCTTATCAGTTGATTTTATCTTTTGATATTGTGTTTATCATACTTCTTGACAGATTGAAGGAACCCATGAAGTTTCCCAGTTGCTATATCATTCAAGTGGGTCGATTTTGTGACCATGCTACATACTAGGCGAGTTCTTGGGCCATTTTGGAGAACCAAAGCACCATTGTTTGGCTGTAGTTTATGGGTCGAGTTCCTCTCTGAAAGAGGGATGATTTTCCCTGTGCGATTGAACGAGTTCCATTGAAAGGAAGAGGACGTTGTTATTTCCATCCCTATGGGTCGAGTAAGTTGATTTGGGGGTCTATTCTCATTAAGCAAGAAGACTGAGTTCTCTGGTTAAATAGGTCGAGCTAGCTCTGACTGCTTGTTGATCAAATAGCCTTCCAAAACTCTACACACTAGTCTCCAAAGAGTTTGAGTTTGAGTTCTGTTAGAGGGATGAAGATTGACAAGACAATTGTGCATGTGGAGGTCACGAA
Organism: Pinus tabuliformis; assembly: GCA_031772625.1. Classification (NCBI taxonomy): domain Eukaryota; kingdom Viridiplantae; phylum Streptophyta; class Pinopsida; order Pinales; family Pinaceae; genus Pinus; species Pinus tabuliformis. Next base: position 1,285,886,571 of record CM062819.1, read on the forward strand.
GCCACTGAAAAAGAGGATGAATCTCTAGTTATTTGGCCGTACTGAGCTATTGTGCACAGACAACCACCTATAAACAAGTTGTGTTTTGGGCAGCAGCTATAGTGGCAGGGTGAGCCCGCCTTATCTCATATTGAACTTCTACATGGTAAGCCTCAAGATATGTTTCCAAGACTGTTTTGTCAGGAGGCTTGTAATCCTGAGTCATGTCCTTTAGTAATTTGTTGAACCTCTGGTTAAATTCTACCACTGTTTCATTTTCTTTCTTCTTAATGGTATTAAATTCTTTTACTAAGAATTTTCCTTCCCTCTTATCCCCATATTTGTCTCTGAAGGCGTTGAGGAGGGTTCTCAGAGAATCAAAGGAATTATCAACCTTGTCGTGGAACCAATCAATCGCACTACTTTCCAATGATAAGACAAATAGTTTCATCTTGACATCTTCATGATTATAGTCCGTAGAATGAGCATATCTATGGAGGAACAAATCAAACTTCTTTATATGTTCTTCAACATTATTTCCTTCAAAAATTGACAATCTGTTCATAGTTGACTCATTTGGTAGATCATGCAGATACCCCTAGATGTTGGTGAAGTTGCAAGGCCCATAGAAGTCACCCGTGATGTCTTGATTTGGAGGATTGATGAAAAGCAGATGGAGGTCAAGGAGAGCTTCTTGTCTGAGAAAATTTAAACGATCTCTAGAATGTAACTTGTTTAACTGAGCTCTTAGTACCTTTTTAGGATCGGAAGCGAGGTTAACCAAGCCGCCATGATTCCTTCTAGAGTACGTTCTTGTGAATGGATGAGTAAATGGAGTCGCCACCCAAACAAGAAACCAACCTAAATGTCCAAGTGCTAAATGTGAGAATGAACAAGTTGATAAGATTAGTGAGAGAAGAAATGATAAGGTGATGAGAAGATGAAAAATGATGAGAGTTAGGTGCCAAAAAATGTTGTGGCGTTGATGGAAAAATGAATGAAGAATGAAGGATCACAAGATGATATGATGAAAGAGGATGTCGTTGAAGCATCGAGAACAAGTTAAACTTATCCCCAGCAATGGCGCCAAAAATGTGTCGATTGACGGGCTAATGAAATGATGAAAGATGAAGGATTAAGAAGATGTCATTGAAGCGCCAAGAATAAGATATCCCCGGCAATGGCGCCAAAAAATGTTGTCACCCGGATTGTGCAAGCACCGCGACAACTCTTAGGACGGGGGTTATCACTCTGCTCCCCGCCCTCTCAGTTCTAGTTGTCTCCCAACAACAGGCTTTGGGGGATAGTCCCTATGGAATGAGATGAAGGAAAACAAGTTGGAAACCAACTTGTTTGAGAGACACGGATGAGTAGCCTAGCCAATTGGTTAAATTCAAGTAAGATTATTGATTAGATTAAATTTTGAAGTATGAGACCAGTGCATTAATGGAATCACAAATTCTTGCTTATAATAAAATGGAACTAAAAGACCGGATGGACACCCGCTGCTTAAGATGATTGACTAACCTGAATGATATGCAAACCTATGACCGATGTGTGATGCAGAGATCTTGGTTATTTTTAATTAAATGGCTTATCTCGATGCAACCCTCCTTTAACTACTTTGAAGTTGGGCTTCAAGGTAGCTTGTGGGAAGGAGGCCAACATGAAGCAGGCTAAGGCCTAATTAACGAAACCTTTTGTTGTGTTTCCATCACCCGATGCCTCCGGCGCTGCACTGACTGTGGCTTTGGCAACTGCAAGGTCACCGTGTTAACCATCAAAGAGCTGTCGAGGCCCCTCAAACTAAGTGAAAAGGGTTGTTCTATCTCTCTATCAACCTAGTTTATGCTAGGAGGTAAATTATTAATGCAATCTAAATATAATATGTTTATGCAAGAGATTATGGGTGAGATTATTTTGAGTTAAGATTGCTTAAGTTATTTAAGTACTTATGTGAAATTTGTCTTAAGGCAAGAGTACTTAACAATGTTGTGATATAATCTTAAACAAGATAAGTGTTAAGAGATACAAGTATAAATTTCAAGTAACCAACTTATCCACCAATGATTATTAACCCAAGATAATATGCCAATCAACAAGATCAATGTCAGATTCTAATGAAAAGATGATATAAGCCAATTTCAAATCTATGACAGTTTATAACAGCAGTAAAAAATTCAGAAAATTCAGAGTTTATCAACGTTATAACAGCAGTGAGAAAACCACTTCAAATAGTGAAATTTGCCTAAGACATAAAATGCAAAAAATCTCAATGACGAGCAAATGTAGATTAACTTATTTAGCCCACTTTATAATGATTTATTCAGTGATATTTCAGGTCTGATTTGTTAGTTTACAGCAGTGAACAACCACAAATCAGCAAGCTAAAGATGTCAAAAATAGATGGTCAATATGCCCAAAAATAGTAAAAATACACTAGAACTCAAAAAAAATCTATTTTATAGCTTCTAAGAAGTGTGATTCAGAAATTTCAAAACTGATAAATTTATTACAGAAATAAGTTAATGATAGATCAACAATCTAAAAAACACTGAAGATGATGCCCACAATGTCTAAAAATAGTAAGTTTTTACCGAACACTGAAAATTCAATTTTTTTTTATTAAGAATATGCTTTAGAAATATTCCAGACTTGAATTTCACAAGTTATGTAGTACATTTCAGCAAGCTAAAAAGTTAGATCTAGGTCAAATTAGAGATGCCCAAGTGGCCAAAACTTGTGAAAAATTAGATTTTGCAATTCTAATTGATTTTGACCAATTAAAATGTGGTTTTAGGGCTTAGATATTAATGATTTGATTGTTGTAACAAAACTGAAGCAAAAAAAGGGTTTAGAGGTCAAACCCTGGGCCCAAAGCCTTGAAGATCCCATGGTTGAAATTCGTTGAAATTTTGCGATTGCATTGCCGCTTGAAAAATATGAATTTTGAGACCTTAAGCCTTGCAAAACCAACAAGTATTCAGCCTTAAAACTTCAAATTAGGGATTTAAGTCAATTTAGGGCAAAAAGGGGCTAGGAAAATGGAGAACAAGGCTAGGGGAGACGAATTTGCGAGGATAAAAGGGTTAGGAACTTAGGATGGTAGATCGGGGCCCAAATATGAAGGATAAGACCTCAAAGAGGCAACACTATGCCTAACAAGGTTAGCGTTGGGGGTATGGAGGGCTTAGAGGCCTAGTAAGAGCCCTAAAGCCTACTTCTGACTTTTTTCGTTTGGCAGAGATGGCAACCACATCTCCAAGAGGGAGGTGGGTTGATTTGGAGCTGTAATTCGAAGGAGCTACAAATGGGCAAGATCCTTGAGGAGCCCACCTCTTGAATCAATACCTTGCTACAGGAGCCCAGTATTATGGTAGCAAGATGGACTAGTGTCGAATGGTGTCAAGGAGTGTCGGAGAGACAGTTGCAGTGGCTAGAAGCGCCAAAGACTGAACAACGCAAAGCAGAGTTGGCAGTAGTGCAGATGGCATAGAGCAGAGGTCAACAGCAACGCAGTAGATTCAGAGGATCAGCGCAAAGACTAACAGCAGTTAGGTTCCAGCATTCACATGGTATCATACTGAACATAATTAGTTCAGTAATTTGGGATGTTTTTCCGTTGCTGATGGAGTAGCAGCAACAGTTTGCAGTGCAGTGGCAATTGGCAGTGGCAGTGCCAGCAGCAGCACGAATGCAGAATTTCAGAGGGAGTTGCAGTACGGATGCAGTGTTGACAATGGCAAGGTCAGCAATGGTACAGATGCAACATTTGCGCAATGGTTGGTGGACAGCATGTCAGACATCAACAGCGCAGAGGGAGATGTTATAGAATAGAGTGATGCTTCAGCAGGTTGCATTGCTAGAGCAAATCCTCGCTTAGAGGGAGTGTCGACTTTTGGTAGCATCGGATGTGCTCTAAGCCTCAAATTTTGCAGGGAGACTTAGGCACATGTATTCCAAAGAACCCAGAAAGTGTTTTGGGAAATTCCACCCAAAAACCGTTTTATTAAAATAATGAATTATTTTTAAAGGGACCCTAAGTCTAAACTTAGGAAAATAAAATAATTAAAGGGTAAGGTGTAACTTCTAGAAGAAAACGAGGATCAAGTAGAAATGATCTTAGCCATTGATTAGCTTCTAATCTAGTTCGTTGAATGTCAACGAGGAGATTATTTAAGGAGGCTTGAGGGTCACTTGGAAAAACACACAGAGCGTTCAGAAGTCTGAGTTTATGAAGCAGAGCAACTGCTGGGAGAATTTCGATAGTGAGTTGTTGCAGAGAGGGGCAGAGAGAGTTTTGGCTGAAGGATCTTCTTTGGAGCCAAGAATACTCAGCAGAGAGGCAGAAAGACACACAGAGGAGGTAGTGCAGAGGGCAGAGAGGGTGACACAAAGCCAGGAAGGGCTCACGCAGAGCACTGCAGCAAATTCCAGCGCAGAAGTCTAAATTTGCTTAAGGATCTGACGTTTCTAAGTCGGGAAGGCTGGAAAAGGCTCCTGAAGGGAGATCGATCCTTAGTTGGGCTAACGTAAGGGCCACAAAGGGGCAGCACAGAAGTAGCTAGGAAACTCGCAGTTCCACTGCGAGATCAGCTAGGATCAGTGGTGTTGAGTTTGGTAATCTCACTAGTCTTTCTTACCAAGTGATTTTCTCTATAACTAGATTGTTGGGAGGGCATCCATAGTTGTATTCATAATACTTCTGCATAATAATAAAAACCCTCACATCTGTTGCACTAGTTTTCCCGCATTGGGTTTTTCCAGGGACATTTGTCCAAAAAATATTGTCACTTGTGTGCATTTTTCTCTATTGTTCTGTTCTTGTTTTGGGAAAATTAAGTAATTAAGTGAAGTTTGTGGTTGCATTAGCTTCAATATTTGTTGTAGGAAACAGCAAATAATTTGTTTTAGTAATTAACAAATAGGAGAAGTTTAATCAGTTGTTGCAGTAGTAGATTCGGGAGGATTTTATTATTCAGCAATTCTTCATTACAACAGGGTGCCAAACTAGCTTACCCAACAGAGAGAAAAATTCTCCAACACTTCTCCCAGTCCCAGCATCAGCCTCGCTGACCTCTGCGTAGCTCCCAGACACTCTGCGTCAGCCCCTGATTGACTACGTCAGCCCTGGGCCTCTCTGCGTCACCCACACAGGCCCTCTAGTGACTGCGTAGTCTCCTGCTGCCTCTGCATCAGCCTGAAAGGCTCTGCGTCTACCTCTCCTGCCTCTGCACTGGTCTTCTATTGTTGATCCCGACTCTCTGTTCTATACTTGCTGCCTCCTGCTGCTCTCCAGACCACTAGTTCGAATTTCTCAGCTAACCCCACTCCAGAAATCGCACTGACTAGTCTCCCTCTGTGTGTCTTCCAATTGACCCTCAAGCCTCCTCTTATATTTTTCCTGTTGGTGCTTCAACGACCGAGATTAAATCTCTAATCAACTGCTAAGATTAGATTTGGCTTGATCCATGACTTTTGGAACCTTCTAACCCAGCTTTATATTAATACTCATTAATATTTTATTTTTCCTAAGTTTAGACTTACGAACTCCATTAAAAATATTAATTATTTTAATATCTCCCAAGCTGGTTAGAATCCGCCCAAACCATTTCTGGGTCTTGGAGATCTCATGTGCTTTAGCCTCTCTACCAATTTTCATGGCTAGAGCACATCCGATGCTACCCCAAATCAACATTCCCTCTTGGCGAGGACTGTGCTCTAGTAATACTCCACACTAATCATTACTCTGATCATACGCCTTCGGTACTTGTGCTGATTCTAAGCCTCTTTGCCCAACATCCTCTGCATTGTTGCATCCTGTAATGCTGCCCATGGCTCTATCACTCCCACTACTACATTTGTACTGCAACTCCCTCTGCATCCGTGCTGCTGCTGGTCCTTCCTCCCAACACTGCATCTGCACTGCAACATCATACCCATTTCTGCTACTGAAATGGATTCTTTATCATCCCCATCTTCTCCCTAAAATAATCAAACTTGGTTCTTCCAAGGGCCTTGGTAAGGATGTCTGCCACCTGTTCTCCTGTAGGAGTGTAGCTCAACTGTATAGCACCTCGTTGGACACAGTCTCTGACAAAATGACACCCGATATCAATATGATTTAACCGATCATGAAACACTGGATTCTCAGAGAGCTTGATGCAACTCTGATTATCGCACATGATCCTGGTCGCCTCCATTTTCCTTCTGAATAGGTTCACAAGGAGTTTTCTAAGCCATACGGCCTCACACGAAGTTGTGCTTGCCGCCATATATTCTGCCTCAGATGAACTCAGAGCCACGGACTTTTGTTTCCTACTGCACCAGGAAGTTATTCTTGATCCAATGTTGAAACAATACCCAGAGGTAATTTTCTGATCCATTGAACTTCTTGCCCAATATACATCAGTAAATCCATTCAATCTGATATCCTTACTCCTAGTGTACAAGAGTCCATAATCGACTGTTCCCAGTAAATACCTGAGAGCATGTTTAGCTGCTGCCCAGTGCGCACTCTTTGATTCCACCATGAACTAACTGAGGGTGTTGACAGCATAGCAAATGTCTAGTTTGGTATTGACCAGATACATCAGGGACCCTATGAGCTGCCTGTATAAGGTGCGATCAACATCCTTGTCTTTTGATGCATCAATCTTCTTCCAGTTGGTGATCATTGGAGTAGCCATGGGTCTACAATCCTCCATCCTGAATCTTTTCAGGATTTGCGTAGTATACCTCCCTTGCCCAAGGAAGATCTTTCCCTCTTGCTGCCAAACTTCCAACCCCAAGAAATAATGCATTCATCCCAAATCCTTCATATCGAATTCTGTGGCTAGATTCTTCTTGCAGTCCCCAATGAGCCTGGATGATCCTGTCAGAAAGAGATCATCCATATACAATACTAAGATCAGCGGCTCATTCTCTACAACCAGATAATAGAGATTTGGATCCGCATCACTCTTGACAAATCCCATCTTCTGCAAGTAGCCATCGATTCTATGATACCATGCTCTAGGTACCTGTTTTAGCCCATACAAGGCTTTCTTCAACCTGCATACATGAGACTTCTTCTCATGTGTCTCAAAGCCCTGTGGTTGTTCAACTCTTCTTCTATTACCCCGTTCAGAAAAGTTATTTTGACATCCATCTGATGAATATCCTACCCCATCTGAGCTGCAAGAGATATCATGATTCTAATAGATGTATACCTGGCTACCGGGGCGAAGGTCTCCTCGTAGTCAATTCCTTCCTTCTGAGCATACCCCTTAGCCACAAACCTGGCCTTATATTTCTCAACACTGTCATCTGCAGCATATTTGATCTTGTAGATCCATCTCGAACCTACCATTGATCTGTCTTGAGGCCTTGGCACTACCTCCCAGACATCGTTCACCATAATGGAGTTGTACTCCTCTACCATCGCATCTAGCCAAACCTGATGTTGAGCTGCTTCCTGGAAACTGGCAGGCTCCCCATCCTGAGCTACTAATGCCTGATATCTTTCTGGTTGTTTTCGCTCCCTCTTACTGTTTCTTGGCCCCGATGAAGTCCTCTGCATCTCGCAGAATCTGACGAAGTTCCCTGCTAGTTCTTCCTTTGCCAGCAGGTGCTTCTGTTAGCTCATCCTCCTCATCCTGTGAATCTTCCTAACTCGAGGAAGAATTCTTTACTTCCATTGGTTGAAGAGGTTTAACCAACAGCTCCTCTTTTGACTGCTCCTCAGAAGGCATCTCACAAGATTTTCTGAAATCCTTGTCCTCCATGAACTTTACATCTCGTCAAACTACTACCTTCCTGTTCCTTGGAAGATAGATTCTGTATGCCTTAGCGTTCTCGCTATATCCCACCAGATATCCCTTTTCCGTAGATTGATCTAGCTTTTTCCTCTTTTCCTCAGGTATGCAACAATATGCTAAACTCCCAAATATCCTGAAATGACTGACTTCGGGCATTTTCCCAATAAAAACTTTCTCTAGAGGAATCTTGCCCAATGCCCGATGAGGAATCCTATTTTGAACATAGACTGTTGTGTTGCATGCTTCTGCCCACAGGAATTTTGGCATATCCTGATCATACATCATGGCCCCAGTTGCTTCTACAATAGTCCTGTTCTTCCTTTCTGCTACTCCATTATGCTCCAAATTGTAGGGAGTTGTCCACTCTCTTCTGATGCCCTCCTTAGCGCAAAAATCAATGAGGTCCTTATCAACATACTCTCCACCATTATCTGAGCGCAAAACTTTTATTTTCTTCCTAGTCAGATTCTCCACCAGAGCCTTGAATTCTTTGAATCAACAGAAAACCTCGTCCTTGGTTTTCAGAAAATAAATCTAGATTTTCCTTGAGTGGTCATCAATGAAGGTAAGGAAATACTCGGCGCCACTAAGAGCTTTGACAGACATAGGTCCGCAGATATCTGAGTGTATCAATCCTAGTACACTCTCGGCCATGTGTTTACTCCTAGGAAATGCTGCCTTGGCATACTTTCCTAAAGCACATCCTCTGCATACATCATCTTGTTTCGTACTAAGATCCGGAACTCCTGTTACTGTGCTCATGGGAATTCTCAGAGCTCCATGGTGCAAATGTCTCATTCTTCTGTGCCATAGTTCGTTCAAGTCCTTGTCTCCATGACTGCCTATTAGTGCCATTGGTGATTCTAGTTGTAATCTATACAACCTATTACTTTTGATCTCGATCTGCACTTTCTTTTTTCAGCTCGAGTGTTTGACATATACCTTCTCCTTGATGAAGTAGACGTCATAGCCCTTGCCTTGAAGTTGCGACACGGAAAGTAAGTTCATCCCCAATCCTGGTACATGCAGCACATTTGTAGCACGGAATGTTCTCCCGATTCTGTTTGAAAAACTATGGTACCCTTCCCTACTAGAGTACACTTTGCCTTGTTCCCCATGGTGATCTGAAAATTCATTTTCTCTTCTCGATATTCTGAGAAACATTCCTTGATTCTCGTCATATGCCAAGAGGCTCCACTGTCTTTATACCATACTTTTGATGATGCAAAACTAGTCATACAAGCCACTTCTTCTTCCAGCCTGGAAGCCAACATAGAGAAATCGAAATCTCTTTCTCTTGTGCAATTTTCTAAAAATTTGTGCGAGTCCCCTGACGTGGATGCCTCTGCATCATGGTCTCAACCCATAGCTGATTTTCCCTTCCTGTCTCTGATTACTCGCTCTGATACCATGTGAAAATTCTATCACTACAACCTCTGATTTACTTTGCCTACTTATTTTCAATAAGTTATTTATGAAATTCCTTCAATAAAAATTAAAATAAATTCTGCTGCAGATATCACACCGTAATACAGAAACACACACATGCGCAAGAATTAATACATCGACACAGATATTTTGGACAACAATCCCCGGAAAAACCCAATGTGGGAAAATCGTTGCAACAAGGGAGGATTTTATTATTCAGCAATTCTTCAGTGCAACAGGGTGCCAAACTGGCTTACCCAACAGAGAGAAAAATTCTCCAACACTTCTCCTAGTCCCAGTGTTAGCCTGGCTAACCTCTGCGTAGCTCCCAGACACTCTGCGTCAGCCCCTGATTGGCTGTGTCATCCCTGGGCCTCTTTGCATCACCCACGTAGGCCCTCTAGTGATTGTGCAATCTCCTGCTGCCTCTACGTCTGCCTCTCCTGCCTCTACGCTAGTCTTCTGTTGTTGATCCCGACTCTTTGTTTTGTACTTGCTGCCTCCTGCTGCTCTCCAGACCACTAGTTCGAATTTCTCAACTAATCCCGCTCCAGAAATCGAACTGACTGGTCTCCCTTAGTGTGTCTTCCAACTAACCCTCAAGCCTCCTCTTATACTTTTCCTGTTGGTCCTTCAACGGCAGAGATTAAATCTCTAATCAACGGCTAAGATTAGATTTCACTTGATCCATGACTTTTGGAACCTTCTAACCCAGTTTTATATTAATACTCATTAATATTTTATTTTCACTAAGTTTAAACTTAAGAACTCCATTAAAAATATTAATTATTTTAATATCTCCCAAACTGGTTAGAATCTGCCCAAACCATTTTTGGGTCTTGGAGATCTCATGTGCTTTAGCCTCTCTACCAATTTTCATCGCTAGAGGACATTCGATGCTACCCCAAATCAACAGTGCCTAAAGTTCTTCATGGTTCATATAGTTGAGATCTTCCTTATACTTGTATATGATGGATACCTCCCTAGTTAAAAGGGAATGTTGGAAAATGTAACTAGGTTCGGTCTTCATTAAATGTATTTGTCAAGAGAATAAAGAAAAGAATTTTTATTATTATTATTGTGACTTATTAAAGCATGGGTTTCATGCTTGGGTCACCATGTTTTAGGTCAAAGTCCCCATTGAGGACTTCTAGGATTTATTCTGAATTAACGGAGTCATTGTACTTTTAAAGAGACCCTTCTTGGGCTTTTGAAACATGTAAAAAGGTTAAATATTGAGTCAAATATGAATTATGTTGTCTCCACACCAAGTCGGCCTTAGGATGATCAAGTCGGCCTCAAGGAGGGCTATTCAACCTCACCAAAGGACTATAAATAGAGCAGTTTGAATTCCATTTGAAGCACTCTCTCACAAGCAAGTTCGATCTCTCTTGAAGCCAAAAGAAATGCGAAATAGAAGGAGGAGAAGGAAGTTTGAGTTTGGTCTAGGAGAAGGAGAAATAGAAAATCGAACCTTTGGTGCAACTATCTCTCTCTCTCGTGCCCTAGTTTGGAAGATCGAAGTTCTCTTATTGATGTTGTAGTCGGTTGCCATATGATGTCGTAGCCAATTGTTGTGTCGATGTCGTGGCCAGTTGCCGTGTGATGTTGTCACCTCAAGAAGTTGTATTGGGCCAAGATCAAAGGTTCTAAGTGAAGATCGGAGTCTCTAAGGCAAGGTCGAAGTTGTTGGTTCAAAGAAAGTGATGCCACTATTGTTGCCGCTACTAGGTCAAGAAGGATCATCTACAAGTAAGGAAGAAGGCTAACTTGGTGTGGAGGAAAGTGGTGTCAAGGTTAAGAGTCTTGGAATATCTCTGGAAAACTATTGAAGGAAGAATTACTAACTGGGTTTTCCCTAGAGAGGAGTTTTTCCCTAGTTGTGAGCCTACATCTGGTGTCCATTGTTTATGTCCTATTGCTTTGGTAATTGCTTGATGAACTAAAATAAAGAAGACATAAAAGAAACCTAATAAGAAGTCAAGAACATCACAAGTAATTATCAAGTATAAGAAAATCTTTCTGCCTTTCCGATTTTCTAACATTTAGTAGGGTCATGATAGAGGAGTTCGACAACTAATGTCAATAACATCAAGGTACATAGAGGGCTTGGTGCTCTTGATTAAATACGAGTCTCATACCCTAGGACATGACAAAATCCAATGGAAACATTGCAATCACCCCAATCCTAAAATCCTGAAAAACTGATAAGTCTGCTGGATTTTGAGTGAGATCTAAAATTCTACTTTCTCCATATAAAACGTAACGAGGTTGGAACCACTCTCAAACACCCTGAATCATTTCATGGTAATGTTGAAAATTTAAGTAAGATGAAAATGAAAGACTTTTACTTTAAGAATTTAACATTAGCATGAATTGCATATCAATACTAGGGACATAACCTTGAATATTAGATTGCCCTACTTAAAAACACTTGTTTCTTTGAAAAAAATTGTGTTTGGAACATCCTTGTGACAAAAATTTTGCCAAAAAATCAGAGAGAGATTCTTTTTACGAGAGCGCGTCATGCTCCGGGGTCACTCCTGATTCGCTCCCGCTCAGAGCGTGCACCAGGAGTGATTCGAAAGGGGGGAGCTTGTAATGTCCCTTCCTAAATTATTTTGGAACAGAATTAATTCCCTAATTTTGGAAACAATTTTGGAGGCTATGGGAGCCACTCATTTTGGTAAAGAACTTAGGAGTTAAAAGGAAGTCAAATTATTTTGGTAGTGGAATGTGGGGGCCACCCACACAATGAAAAACGCACTTCACTTAGCCTATGGTTCGAAATGCTTAGGAGGAAATTCGATTTGCTTGGTGGAGGGGCCCACGTGGGAAGGAAGGCCCACGAAATTATAAAAGGAGGGAGCTCAACTTCATTTGTATCATTTGGCATATCACAAACTTAACTCAGTTGCTCGAGCTGCTTAGCCGGGTCACTTGTTGTTCAGCACGAGTTTTCCAAGAGGAGAACTCACCCTTTCTTCGGGGGACTTCGAGTGCCACCCTAGAGAGGTTCTTTCACACCTATCCGGAGGAGACTTACAATGAATTTTCCAGCATTTGCATTCAGATTTGCCAAGCAATGCATATTTCTAGAGGACATAGGAGAGGCTCTTGAGGGAGTCATTTCAGTGGTCTTTCTAGGAGCAATTGCCGGAGGAAATTAGGAGAAGGGAGCTCAAGTATTTTGCAGGCTTTTTGGGGAGTTTGGGAGCTGGAGGAGACAGCTATTTTCTAGAATGAGTTTGCTACTCCTAGGCCTGCGCAAAAGGGTGTCACTGGGCACATGTGGGAGTGAGGAGCTTGCTCATTGAAGCTGGAACTTGCAGGGAGAAATAAAGATAACATTTGTGGAGTTGATTGCAACCTTTTTGGAGTGTTTTTGGGGAGATTTGTTGGTGCATTGGCAGGAAACGTATTTCAGCAGCCAATGGAGAGCGTAGGGCCTTTGGGGGTCGATTTTCGAAGGTTGGAATTAGGCCAAACCCTTTTTGGGTTATGGTGGGTTTTGCTTGAGGAGCTTGGAGGTAATTTTGCAGAATTTTCTAAGTAGTGGAGGAGGGGTTTCCAGCTATATCTTTGCTACTCCTAGATTTCTCAACAATAAGAACTCTGGTAACGAAGATGAAGCACCCATGAAAGGGAAGAAGGGTCAAAGAAGATTCAACAAGCAAGGTAAAAGGAAAGGCTTTAAGAAAAGTTTTTTCTCTAAAGAAGACAACTCCTCATCTGAAGAAGAAAGTGATAGTGACAAAGAAAATGACACAGGAAGAGTGTTATTCATGGCTAGGGACAACAAGAAGGAAGCTCTTGAAGAAGAAGAAGGAGATGAAGAAGATATGGACGAGATCGAATTTCAAAACGAGATGGTCAGAGTTATAAAGGATCTTAAGGTTGAAAGAGGAAACATCAAATCTCTGGAAGCCGAATTAAAAGAAGTAAAAGAACATGCTAGAAGCCTCAACAAGAAGAATGAAAAATCGAATGAAACCATCAGCCTTAAAGTACAATTGGAAGAAGCCAAAAAAATTGAAGAATCACTCAGAAGAGAGTTGGAAGAAAGCAACAAGGCAATGGAAGATCTAGACACAGAGATAGTTTCTCTATAAAAGGAAGCACAGAGAAGAAATATTCAGCACAACTTTGCAAATAGCTCCTGAGCTTTGGATGAGCTCATCAGCAGTCAAAGGCCGCACAGTGACTGGACAGGATTGGGCTACAAGGAAACATTAGCAAAAGGCTCAACCTTCTCCACAACAGAAAAGGGAGATGGACAGAAATCTTATGTAGAAATTACTAGAGGATCTATTGAGAAGGAAAGAGGTTTCCTAGTAGACTAGAAGGTTCAAGATCAGCAAGAAGGTTCTTAGAGAACAGTTCCACGAAGATCTCCCCCTCTCAAGTATCAAACCATCTTTCTTGGTGTTTGTTACTCTTGCAGAAATTTTGAACATAAAGTTGTAAATTGTTAGGCCTATTATAGCAACAAAAGCAACTTTGGAAGGTCCTTTAGGAATGATTATCCCAAAAAATTTGAGAGGATTACAGGCATAACAATAACAGGTTTGAATATCTAAGAAATGAAATAGAATGCCATAAATGAAATAATTTTGGACATTTAGCTAAAGATAGCAGGCTAACTACTCCCCCAAGGGAATCATAGCAGAATCAAACTGCTCAGATCTAGAGGAAGAAAACTGAGAGATGCACACTTTCCTTAAAAGCTCAAAGCAAGAAGAATGCATGGTATGTTGATAGTGGTTGCTCAACACATATGACCAGAGACAGAAACAAATTCATATCTTTGAAATAAGGAAAGGATGGAACAATATCTTTTGGAAATGACGGATCTGCAAATGTTACAGGAACAAGCATAGTCAAGCTTGGAGGCAAGGATGCTATGGCAAAGGAAGTGCTTCTCATTAAAAATATGAATCATAGTCTGTTGATCGTAAGTCAAATGTGTGATCTCGGACACACGCTGCTCTTTGAATCAAAGAAATGTGAAATAAGGAGAGAGAAATTCAGCACGCTGGTGGCAACTGCAACTAGGACTCTGAATGACATATACACTTTGGATGAGATTGTTGACAAAGGTTGTTTCTTGGAAAAAGAAGATGAAAGTTGGCTTTGGAACAAATGAATGGGACATATAAACTTTGACAACCTTGTCAGAATCAGTAAAAAGGAGGCTATGAGAGAAATGTCGCAGATCTCGAAACCAACCAGCACTACATGTAAACATTGCAGGCATGGAAAATAGACAAGAGTTGAATTCAAGACCAAGGAACATTCCATGTCAAAGCCATTAGAACTAGTACACATTGATCTATGTGGACCGATGAAGACTAAAGGACTAGATGGTGAACAATACTTCATGCTAATGATTGACGATTATACCAGGTTGACAACAATGAGCTTTTTGAAGAAAAAGTCTGAAGCATTTGAATGTTTCAGAATCTACAAGGAAATGGTTGAAAATGAAATTGATTTGAAGATCAAATGTTTGAGATCAGATAACGATGGAGAATTCACATCCAAAGCATTTCAGCACTTTTGTGAGGAAAATGGAATTAGAAGACAATCCTTAGCAGCTAGGACACCACAACAAAATGGAGTCGTCGAAAGAAAAAATAGAACAGTAGAAGAAATGGCCAGAACAATGTTGAATGATTCAAAATTGGACAACAAATTTTGGGTTTAGGTAGTTGATACAACAGTGTACATTTTGAACATAGGTTTGCTTAGAAGCAATCATGATAAGACTCCGTATGAACTATGGAAGGGAAGACAACAAATTTCAAACATTTTTGAGACTTTGGAAGCAAATACTACATTAAAAGGGAAGACCAGAAGACAAGAAAATTTGACTCTCGAGTAGATGAAGGCATCTTTGTTGGCTACTCACACAAAAGTAAAGCATACATATGTTATAATCAAAGACTCAACCGGATAGTTGAAAGCATCAATGTAACATTTGATGAAGCTTGTGGACCAAAGATTGAACAAGGAAGCTCATTATCAGACGAACCAAAGACATAGGAGAAAGAACTAGAAAAGTCAAAGAGGAAGCCCAAGAGCAAGTGCAATCAACCGAGGAAGCAACTACCAACCAGGAAGAAACAAGAAATGAACAGCAAGCACCTTCTAAGACTCCCAAGAAATGGTATCAAAAGAACCATCCTTCATACCAGATCATTGGGAACATCGATGAAGGCATAGGAACCAGAAGAAATCGGCAACTACGCACGCCAGAACAAGCACATCTTGCACTCTTGGCCACATTTGAGCCTAGTAGCTTTGAAGAGGCTAGTCACAATGAACATTGGGTAGCAACTATGAACGAAGAATTGGATCAGATTGAAAACAATGATACTTGGGAATTGGTTCCACAACCAAAAGACAAAAATGTCATTGGCACAAAGTGGTTTTCAAGAAAGCTAAATGGGGATGGATAGATTACCAAGAACAAGGCAAGATTGGTGTGCAAAGGGTATGCACAGGTTGAAGGAATAGATTTCGAAGAGCCATTTGCACCCGTCGCCAAGATGGAATCCATTAGAATGTTCTTGGCCTATGCATGTTCAAGAAAGATCAAGGTGTATCAAATGGACGTAAAATCAGCCTTTCTGAATGGATAATTAGAATAAGAGGTCTATATAGAACAATCTGAGGGATTTCTGCTCACTGACAAGAAGGATTATGTTTGTAGGTTGAAGAAGGCATTATATGGTCTCAAACAGGCTCCTAGAGCTTGGTATGCCCATCTTGATAGGTACTTGCAGAAACAAGGGTTCAAGAGAGGAAATGCCAATAGCAACCTTTGTAGGTTGAAGAAGGCATTATATAGTCTCAAACAGGCTCCTACAGCTTAGTATGCCCATCTTGATAAGTACTTGCCGAAACAAGGGTTCAAGAGAGGAAATGCCAATAGCAACCTTTATGTAAAGATTGAACATGACAGCTTGACCATTATTGAAGTATATGTGGATGACATTATTTTTAGCAATGATGATGACAGGTTAAGCAAAAAGTTTGCATCAAATATGCAGAATGAGTTTGAGATGTCATTACTTAGTGAGCTGACCTTCTTCTTGGGACTTTAGATATCTCAAGAAGACAAGGGCATATTTATATGTCAAACCAAATATATCAAAGAAATGTTGAAGAGATTTCAGATGTAAGATTGCAAACTGGTTAGCACCCCAATGGTGACTGGTTGCAAGTTGAGCATAGATGACTTATCCAAGAATGCAGACCAGAGAATGTGTAGATCCATGATTGGTTGTCTACTATATGTGACAGCTTCCAAGCCCGATGTGATGCAAGCAGTTGGACAAGTAGCACATTTCCAAGTAGCACCAAACGAATCCCATGTTGTTGCAATAAAGGGAATCTTTCGATATCTCAAGGGAACAATAGATTTTGGCTTATGGTATCCAAAAGGAAATGATTTAACCATCACAACTTATACAGATGCAAATTGGGCAAGCAACGTTGATGATCGTAAAAGCACCAGTGGAGCAGCTTTCTATCTTGTTGGTTGTCTTGTTTCTTGGTTGAGCAAGAATCAGTCTTAAGTTTCCTCATCCACAGCAGAAGCAGAATACATAACAGTGGCAACTTGTTGTACTCGGGTCCTCTGGATGAAACAGACGTTGCAGGATCTTCAAGTGAAGTTTGATGAGCCCATTCTGATGTTCTGCGACAACACCAGTGCCATAAGCATCTCCAAAAATCATGTCATGCACTAAAAAACAAAACACATTCCTATCAAATATCACTTTGTTCATGAACAGGTTGCAGAAAGGAACATAAAGGTGGAATGTATTGGGACAAAGGAGAAAATAGCTAACATTTTCACCAAACCTTTACCACTTGAGATGTTTGAGTGTCTTCAACAAAAACTTGGGATTCTCCCAAGTTCACATTAAAATGCTTTTTATTCAGCCAAGCAGATAAAGGGAGCAAAGGCAGGATACAGGTACACAGAATCAAGCAGGTTGTCAGAGGGAGTCACCTTTTGCCATTGACGTCAAAGGGGGAGAGAAAACAGGTCAAGAAGCTCAAAGGCATGGAGTCAGGGGGAGCAGTGATCGCAAGGGGAGTATGTGTGTTGCCATAAATGCCAAAGGGGGAGATGTTGAAATGTGGTTGTCATTGATGTCAACACAAGTAGCACCAGTAGATGCCCCATCTTTGTGTGAAAATTTCTGAATCTATCACATCAGAAACCCCTACTACATTTTCTGGTTCACTATCTCCTACTTGTTCTTTGCATTAACAAGTTATTTAAATAAATATCGAAGTAAACACAAATGCAGCCTTCACAAATATATAGATCAACAACTAAAATAAACTGAGACAACACAAGGGACACCATTATTTTTGGACAATCGTCCCCGGAAAAACCCAATGCGGGAAAACCAATGCAACATATATGAGGGTTTTATTATTAAGCAGATTTCTGAATACAACTAGGGTGCCAGAAATGGCTCACCCTTCAAAGAATATCCTTGGCAACAATACCTCTATCCGAAGACAAATATTCTGGCTAATCAGCAACCGGATGAACAATCCCACAGTGACTCTGGTTGTTCCTTGTGTTGGACAGCGAAAGCTGCTCCACGCACTCCTCTGGAACTGCGTCACCCTCTTCAAACTGCATCACCCTCTCTGGCTCTGCGTCAGCCAATCAACTCTCAGTCTGTCCCACTGAATCACCTCAGTGCAGCCTCTAAAGCTCACTGCGTCCTCTGTGTCAGCCTCTACGGCCTCTGCGTCAGCTTCTCTGGCCCTCTGTGTCCTCTGCGCTGCCTCCTTAGCCTCTGCATCAATCCTTGTTGCCTCTGCATCAGCCTTCATAGGCTTTGCGCTACCTCTTCCTGCACTCTGTTGCCTCTCTAATATGTATCCTTCAGCCTTGGATCGAAATCCCTTGCTGAACTACCCCTCGCTACAACTGATCACTCACTCGATTTCCTCAACAAACCCTGCCCCAGAAAATCGAATTCTTGATCTCTCTTGGTGTGTCTCCAACTGACCCTCAAGCCTCCTCTTATACTTTTCCTGTTAACGATTCAATGGTTGAGATTAAGCCCCTAATCAACGGCTAAGATTAGATCTGGTTTGATCCTCGTTATTTAGAACTTTCTCACCCATATTATATTAATATACATTAATATTTTAATTTTCCTAAGTTTAGACTTAGGGTCTCATTAAAAATATTAATTATTTTAATATCTCTTCATCCGGGTGGAATTTCCCCAAACGGTTTCTGGGACTTGAGATCTCATGTGCCTTAGCCTCTCCACCGATTTTCATGGCTAGAGCACATCCAATGCTACCAAAAATCAACACTCCCTCTTAGCAAGGAATGTGCTCTAGCAATGCTTCACCATAGAAACATCACACTGATCCTCCGCATCAATACCTGTGTTGATGCCTGGCCTGCTGCCTCACATCCCCTGCACTGTTGCTTCCTGTACTGCTGCTCATGACACTGCCACTGCCACTGCTACATCTGTACTGCAATCCCTCTCAACATGATGTGTCATGCTGCCCATAGCACTACCACTGCTAACTGTTGCACAAGTTAGTTATTGAGAAGTAAGTAATTGACTTCACCCAAATACTGACATCCCGATTAGTCTGGAACCCTCGTGATGTTGAAGCTACCTCTGCTGCTATCATGTGCTCCCTCTGCTGCCACTACACTGTTGCAAACACCTCTGTGCCTTTCGCACTACTGCAGCCTCCACTGCGCTGTGACAGACTTTTGCACTCTAGCACTGCCTTGCCTCTCCACCACACTTTGCTCCACTCGACACCTGTCATCATGCTACTATCATTAAGTCCCATAGCTAGATGTGATCCAAGAGTTTGGGCACCTCAAAGATCCTGCCCCTGCATGTAGTCCCCCTGACTACAACTCGATGTCTCCCCACCTCTTCTCTAGAGGTGCATGAGCACTCATGGCACAATCGTCATCAGTCTCGACATCCTTCTCCGCCTTTGTTGGAGCTGCCTTTGAGTCGAAAACTTCTCCCTTTCCTTTCTTCCTGGGGCACTGTGATGCATAATGTCCCAGCTCCCCACAATTGAAGCACTTGACTTTGGAGATGTCCTTCTTCTTCCTCTTCCCTTGTTATCCGCAGATGCTAGAGCTGCATCCTCCTTCTCCTCTTTCTTGACTCGAACTCCCTTACCACTACTGCCTGCCTTGGTCAACCTCTTGATCTCCTCTTGTCGTAAAGCTGCCCACAAACGTCTGCTAGTCCTCGGAGACTACATTCAAAGCAGTCCCAACCATAAACTCTGGATCCTGTGTAGACCCCACAGAAGTAAGTTGGTCGTGAATTCCTTGCAACCTGAGGAGGAAGTGATCTATCTCCTCTCCTTTTTGCATCTGATATGATCTCAGATGATTCTCCAATAGCATCTTCCGCCGCACGGAAGAGCCCTGGTATAAGGTGGTCAGCATCCACCACATCTCATTCGTTGTGTTCTTCTTAGCAATATGAGGTATGACATGATCCTTGACCCCATCTAGGATCATCCATTTCGCCTTCGCCATGGCTTCCTCATAATTCTCATTTGCATTCGGGTCAACTGGGACAGTTACGGTTTTCAAGGCATAGTCCTTGATGCGATGTTTATCTAGGATTGCCAAGATCCTAGCCTTCTAGATGACAAAATTGGAAACCCCATCCAGTTTGTCCTGATCCCTCAATTCGTTCACTGCCATCTCTGCTCTTCTTCTAAACTCCCTCTGAGTCTCGACTGCCCTCCTGGAAATCTGCCAATTGTCGAATCACTCCTCTCCATCCTCCTTTGCTGCTACAACTCAGATCTGGATTTCTTGGCTAGAAATTCGTTGAGGTAGTGCTTCCCTCTACCTTGGTTTTGTCTCCTTAGACATTGTTTTGCACAGACAAAAACAGTGTCCCACCAACTCCTCAAATCTCAATCTGCACAGCTCCTTTAGCCCCGGAAACTAAAGAATCTGAGCCCTTTTGGCTCTACGCAATCAAAGTGAGAGTTAGATTAGCTCCCCCTAGCCTCATTGTCGATCCTTCCTGGCTGAGAAAGATGATCGGGCACTGCGTAGGCCTGATCTGCCCCCTTTCTGCCTCTCCACTGACCTTTCTCCTGGCTCAGAATGTTGACGCAGGCTCTGTGTGAGCCTCTGTGTCACCCTCTTAGCATTGTGTCACTCTTCTTGCCTCTTCAGCTCTGGAACAACATTGTCTCTCGAGACAGCTACTTCTCTGCTGCAAATCCTCAGATTTCTTCTGCTGGTGTCTTCAATCCTCCTTGATCTGCAATCGCTCTAATACCATGTGAAAATTTATGAATCTAACACATCAGAAACCCCTACTGCATTTTCTAATTCACTATCTCCTACTTGTTCTTTGCATTAACAAGTTATTTAAATAAATATCGAAGTAAACACAAATGCAGCGTTCACAAATATACAAATCAACAATTGAAATAAACTGAGACAACACAAGGGAGACCATTATTTTTGGACAATTGTCACCGAAAAAACCCAATGCGGGAAAACCAGTGCAGCATATATGAGGGTTTTATTATTAAGCAGATTTTTGAATACATCTAGGGTGCTAGAAATGGCTCACCCTTCAGAGAATATCCTTGGCAGCAATACCTCTATCTGGAGACAGATATTCTGGTTGATCAACCGTATGAACAATCCCACAATGACTCCAGTTGTTCCTTGTGTTGGACAGCGAAAGTTGCTCCACGCACTCCTCTGGAACTGCGTCACCCTTTTCGGAACTACGTCACCCTCTTTGGCTCTGCGTCAGCCAATCAGCTCTCAGTCTATCCCACTAAATCACCTCAGCGCAGCCTCTGAAGCTCATTGCGTCCTCTGCGTCAGCCTCTACGGCCTCTGCGTCAGCTTCTTTGGCCCTCTGCGTCCTCTGCGCTGGCCTCCTTAGCCTTTGCGTCAACCCTTGTTGCCTCTGTGTCAGCCTCCTAGGCTCTGCGTTGCCTCTCTGACATGTATCGTTCAGCCTTGGATCGAAATCCCTTGCTGAACTGCCCCTCGCTGCAACTGTTACTCACTCGATTTCCTCAACAAACCCTGCCCTAGAAAATCAAATTCTTGATCTCTCTTGGTGTGTCTCCAACTGATCCTCAAGCCTCATCTTATACTTTTCCTGTTGACGATTTAACGGCCGAGATTAAGTCCCTAATCAACTGCTAAGATTAGATCTGGGTTGATCCTTGTTACTTAGAACTTTCTCACCCGTATTATATTAATACACATTAATATTTTAATTTTCCTAAGTTTAGAATTAGGGTCTCATTAAAAATATTATTTATTTTAATATCTTTTCATCCGAGTGGAATTTCCCCAAACGATTTCTGGGTCTTGGAGATCTCATGTGCCTTAGCCTGTCCACCAATTTTCATAGCTAGAGCACATCTGATGCTACCAAAAATCAACACTTTGTTGACCAAAATGACATGGAAAATCATAGTTTTTTGAGTCTAGATCCTCCTTATTGGATTCTCCTCATCAAGCTGATTCTAGTGGTATGTGACACGCGTCGAGAGCCCTCACAGTTTGAGAGATATTCTTGTTTGAAGTTTAAGCCCCCAACTTGTGGGGAAAAAACCCAAAGGTGATAATGTGGCAGCTCCTCTTTGGTAAAGGAATGTGGTTTATCTACATCAATTAAAATAATGGAAAAAGGTTATTCTTGGGGGGTTTTCAAAAAAACCTATTTGAAAATCAAAATTCAAAGGGGTTTTGGGTTCCAAACTTTATGACTCAAGCAAAATTTAATTTGAATTTATTCTTGATCCCTCCAACAATTCATCTATTGGAGGCCCCTCTTAATCCAAGACAAAAACTATATAATGTCATTCGATCTGTTCCTCAAATTATGAAAATCAACAAATATCATTTGTGAATCAAGCTGTGTCTTTTCCGGCCCTGTGGAGACATTGAGATATCAGACGAGAGGCAGAAATTGAAGAAGGGTTTTGGTATGGTTTTTGGTGAAGGGTTTCATTATTGTTTGTATCCATATCTGTGGTCATTTAATTCTTGGCTTGAGACAGGACCAGCGAAGAGGTTTAGCATAAAGATAGATCTCTGCAACCCTCAGTGAAGAACATTGTCTATTCAATTGATTGCATTGAGGTCCGAATTCTAGAATTATCCGACGGTTTGAAGCAGCAACAATTGCAAATTTGCCCTAGATTGCCAAATCTCTGCATACATTTTGGGTAGATGACATATCAATCTCAGAAGATATTGTGATAATCTTTTAAGCCTCATTCTGGCCTTCTATAAGGCAATCTTTCTGAGCATAAGGGTTTTAATTATTCCTCTCTGCGGCCAGGATTTATCACTATCAAGAGCGTACAAGTATAATTGCTGGTAATTCCAAACACTATTGAAACTGAGTTCCTGAGGCATTACAGGTATTATGATCTTTCACGTTAGAGTTATTGAAGGCGTAATTTCAGACAGGGTAAGAATCAAGATATCTCTCTTGATATTTATCCGAGGTCTGTTAGTTTGACAAAATTCTAAGACAAAGGCTATATAATGAAACATTGAAGTCCAGCACCTCTTCGACCTTGCAACTATCGCCTCAGTCATCTGAAGTTCTGATGAAATTGTTTAAGTTCTCATTTATACTTGGCTCAATTTGAGATTGACACATTAGTTGTGTTTGAGGAATGAATTGGTTGACGATTGTTTGTGGTGTGAATTTATTTGAAGCCCTACTACTTCTGACATCGTTTGTCAAGAGAAAACTTCTGAAGTAGCTACAGTACATTAATCTGGGATTCACTGTGAAGATCCTTGCTAAACTGAAAGGCAATTCATCATTTTTATTTGGCAACAACAAGGTTCAGGGATTCACCATCTTGATCTTTTGCAGCAGTAGTACAGTGCATTCTAAGGGAGATATGTTTTAGCCACAGTTTGATGGTCTTGTTTTGAAGACATAATTTTCATTCCCTAAGGATAGGTTGTTGAAGATTTATGTTTGATTGCTATAAATAACCCTGTGTATTGATGCCATGAAAAGGCAAGAATGTTATATATACTGTGACGTCCTAAGTATTAAGCACGTTGTTTGCAGCAGTGCACCATTTGCTAAAATATGCAAGGACTGACAGTTACATTTTGAAGCAATCTTCTCATATTAGGCTGCCTTTTGTCAAATTTTGTACTCTTGTATCTATTAATACAAAATACTTTGTGTGTTTGGAATAAGAATAATAATGATGAATCATGAGATGTACACAATAAAATTGCGATGACTTTTGTTTCATTTGACCACACTCGAGACTTTATAAAAACCATCAAGAAATATGTAACAACATTGACAACAATATTCATTGTTTAGAAATAGCTTACTCAATAGCTCCATTAAGATCTACTCGGAGATCAACCAAGAACTTCAAGCCACCAGGATGTGCATTCAATCGCTCAAACAATGTTATATATAATGGCTTTAGAGCATGTCGCAAATTTTTCTCCGTCCTATATAAAGCTGACGCACACCCTTCCTCATCCAAGTCAGACTGCTGAGCATGATCATCTAACCAAATAGCAGACAAGTGCATGTTCAGTGAACAACAAGAAGCAAAAATTCATTCTGGAGATACACTATCAGAGACCTTCAAGATTACCACTCTGCAATCCGAGATAATGCTGGATAAGTTCTCGAATGTGAACCCTGTTAACACCAAACTGGGTAGCAAGTGCAATGAGGGCTTTTCGACGATTTTCCGATCCAAGTGTTTGGTAACCCTGGAGTAAAGAACAATATAATTCATATATGAATATGGCATTGATTTACAAAGATGGCATATGCATAGGGAACCAGTTACCTGTGAAAATTCAGTGAGAGTCAGATCAATAGTATCTGTCTTTTTCATGTGAATTGCTCCATGCATTAACTTTTGCACAGTTTCTAGCATCCTGAGAAAATAGAGAGAAAAATAAAATATAACGTGATAAACTATTCATTACATCCTAAAACACACTTGGAAAAGACATTTTTCCACTGGCAGATGAAAATATGGTAAGTTCATGAAAATATTGGCAGCTTTATACTGTATGTTATCAAATGTTCTGTGCAAAAATCTTCCAGAGTACAATGATTTGATGTTTGAGAAGTCACTGCAGATGTAAGCTGTATTGACCACAATTACTAGCCATCTTGTCTCATTAACAGCCTGTCCTAACAGCTTTCACTGCTGCATAGCAGCCTATGAGGTCTAAATCACCTGAGATTGTTTATGCTAACGAAGTGCAGGGAGCAAACATTCAAGGAGGTAGCAATGGCAACAATGGCACCAATGGAAGCCCCATAGAAGTTTGTAACTAAAGTGTACCATAAAGTACAGTAATTCTTCATAATTAAATTGCCATTGATATTCTTAATGACGAATATTTCACTGTGTTATGGCCAAAGATGGCAAAACCCTCCTAGGGTATTTTATGGGTAGGATTCCGCCAGACTCTATCATTAAAGCCTAGGTCAAGAAGGTTCCGGAACATTATGTCTGGATTTGTACAACCACATGTACATTGTAGACTAATTAAGGTTTCCTTCAGTTTACCTTTAAGGAAAATCACCATGTTACTAGAGTTAAGGTTCACGGACCTTCATCATGTGAAAATACCCTGGTTTATCCGAGTGCCATGAAAAATTTTCTGCAAATGAATTCGTTCAGCTATATTGTCCAATCTAGATTGAATTCCCAGGCCTTCCCTTGAAGTTCTGGGACTTTCTGGAGGGTACTTCAGCAACACTTTGAAGTTTCAATTGTCCTGATTCTCAGCCATTTTTAAACCACGCCCACAGATACATTTGTCTCCGAGTAGACCCATTAAAAGATCTTGAAGAGGATGTTTACGTCCATTTCATCCCCAAGGTTATAAGGCAGTCTGTTAGGAATATTAACTTACATTATCCATGTTTTAGGTGCTTGTTACCCACCAAAAGTGGGTAATCCCTAGGAAAAAAATATACCCATTGATCAGCCAGCTAGCCAGCAGCCCTATAATGATCCACAGATTGCTTTACTTCAGAACTCCAGAACTCTCCACCTATGTTCCAGTCAGTACCCTCTCCCATCTAGCATACTTCTTGAAGGAAGGTGGGTCACCTATCAAATGGTACACTAACCATTTATGTAATCATGTGCTTTCATTTAATGTTTGGGGCATACTAATATGGAACACTAGCCAAGCTGGATGATTGACAGCTCTTGATTGTACCCCTGCTCACATGCTTCACCGGGGAGATTATACTTTGTCCCTAGTCCAGTGTGACCTCCCTATTGCCTCAAAATTTAGCAAGTCTTGTAAGGAGTAACCTACAAGGCAAAAACTAGACTAAGGGACAACAATGAGGTGTCACCCTCTATCACCACAGCCACCACCTCCCGCTCTTTGTGGACTTTCACCACTGGGAGGCTTCCCTTTAGATGGTCACATAAGGATATATCAAATTGAAGGATCAAGGTGACAGGAGAGGCTTATAGAGAACAACTCTTCTCAAGGACAAGGCATGATAAGCTAGGAAAGACAATTAATATCCTCTAACAAGGCCTTTTAGAGCACAATTGATCTAGGGCTCGAGAGATAGCAAGCCAAACAGATCAACCTAGAATCAAAGGTCCAAGAAAAGGTTTACTAACAATGAATATTAGCAATCAAATGGAACAAGAAACCTTCAAAAGGCCCCTAAGTTGAAGCCTAGGGAAAACTACGGTTTCCTAGGGCAAACTAGGGTTACCTAGGGCAAAATCTATCTAGGACAAGATAATTCAACCTTAGAATGGATATATTGGCCACTAAAGGAAGTTGATTTTGAGGCAATCAAGGCTCCTTCCAATGTTGAATCATTCCACAAGGTCAAATCCCCACTCTAGGTCAACTCATGCCCAACCCTAGCTAGCGGCTTCACCTTACGAGGGCTGAAAATCAGAATAGGAGAGCAAAAATGAGTTTTATGGTTAGATTTTTGTGTGATCACCAAAACGACAATTCCATTGCCTAGCCCTTGGGATGGAGTCTATAGAGGTGAAAAATCAACTAAATCTTAGCAAGGAGTAAGGGAATTTTGAAGCCCTAGCTCAAAACCCTAGTTATTGCTTTTATGAGGGATCAAGGTCAGTTGGGAGAGATAGTTTAAAGATACATCAAGGAGATTGGCACTCACATTCTATCAATGAGTAATGCATACAATGTCATTATCTAGATTCCATACAATTGATTTTCAATAATAACTAGCACAATAGAGAAACCCTAGATAATCAACCATTCTATACATTAGACATAAGAACAAAGATTTATTAAATACGAGGATTACTTACAAGATAAAATGCATGAACAATCCTTTATTGATCCAAAGTAACATTCCAAGACCAAGAAATAGCTCCAAAATGCCAAAATACACCATAGAGTCGCATCTCCAAAAAAATCCAAGAAGGTCAAAATCTCTAAGAGGGTCGAATTATGTCACAAGTGAGGATGATCTAACACAATGAGTCTCTCCTCCATTTATATGAGTAGGACTAATAATTAGCCTAATGAAAGACCCTACAACAAGTTTGATGCTAACACATGCTTGGGTTACAAGCCAACCCATTAACTTTACGAAATAAGCCCTAATTAGCCCACATGTGTGAGTTGTAAGCTCTCTAGGGCTGATGTCATCCAATGAAAGTGCTCCAAATGGCATGTCCAAGGGTGATGAGGTGTCCAAGATGGTGTAGAAGCATGTCAAGTACATGATTTGAGGTTTGGCCCTCAAATCCACCTCATTGCCTCCTGTGAGGTCCCAAGATCCAGCAAGGCCACCACAAAGTGATCTCCATGGGTCTCCAATTGCTAGAAGCACCCTACTCTGCTCTAGAGTTAGGGGCTTCATAGGTGTAATATGCCCTCCCTACTCTCTCAATGTGAGATTTGTTACCCACTACTAGTGGGTGACTCCTATGGGAGAAATTTTCTCCTACATTTGTCTTCAGCCGACACCCAGCCCCTTGCAACCACCAAATAACTCGATGTGCCACCATCCTCCGCCACCTGAGACAGCCATTGTGTGCCCTCTCTCATCTGTTATGATCGTATGTTTGAAGGTGGGCCTTCCAACCCTAAAGGTATGACTTTTCATTATGTAATTGGGTGTTTATGCATGCTTTTTTGGGGCACATTTAGACATGGATTAGTGGGGGGATTTGACGTAAAGAATGGACCTGATCTATACTCTTGTTCCCTTACCTCATCTTGGGGGTTAATCCTATATCCTAGTCTTGTGGGATCTCCTCTTTTGACTACTAGCTCCAGGAGCAGTGCTACATGGGAAACCCTAATTTTGGTTGTGTGGTCCCAATTCCCGATACCATACATCTCACTCCACTCTGCTCATTATAAGCCTTTTTCACATTTTCGCCATCTGGGTCCACATTTGTCCTTTGGGTCCACAAGGTGCTAGCTTCCCCCTCCCCTGGTCCACACTTTAGGTAAGGCCTGGAACAATGCCCCAAAGGTTGATGCAGCTAAAAAGAAAGATAAAAGCCTAATTTGGCCACTTACAATAAGAAATGTACCACAATACAAAATATGGTTGGGACATAAAAATTTAGCCAGTGGGAAAAAGTCGAATATGAGCTCTTCCCCCTATCACTATGTCCATCACCCTGGTTCCTAGGGACCCTATGAGTGCCCCTCGGCATCATCAAGGAACCCATGCTTGTCCTAATCCCTAGGGGGAGGTGAACTGCCCAAGCTTAAGGGGGTAATCACTAATACATGATATGCATCATGCTCTCATCCCCTGGAGGCCTCACCAGTAAAAGGAAGAAAATCAATAAAAGGCAAAAGGCATATGAAGAAGAAGGGTAGAAAAACAAAGCTCAAGGTAAGTCATGTACCATGATTTCTCCCTCCTACATTCATACACCCAAGGTGTGGGCTTCCCTAATCATAGCTACCGTTGTACCATGGCATGTGGCTTGTAGCCTTCCCTCTTGCCCTTGCTTTGTCCCATCATTATCTCACATGACACCTGCCATTTGATGGATGCACCATAAACTTGTCTCTCCCTTAGAGGTTGAAACCACCTAATAGAGTGCTTCATTAACTTCTTTTGTCGAGAAAGGTAACACCTATACATTTTAAAGCCCATTAGGAAGGGCATGCCACTATGAAGTGTCCACTTCTGCCCTTGATTAGCAAGCTCATTTACTCAATTGCACTCATGATTAATTGTATTATGAGGTGAGGAGACGCATTGGATCTTATATAGGATTGCAGGTGGGTCTTCATTTTGGACTTGGTCTCCTTATATGTAATATTCCTAATGGAAATTTACAGTGATAAACAAAGAAAACATGGCAAAAACACACAGAAAATTACTCAAACCATCAGAACACCATTTTCAAGCCAAAAACTGCATTGCTAAGCCATTTTATTAATAAATCATGAAGTACAATAGGTGCCTGGAAAGTATGCACCTGGGCTTGCCCTAGGCAAGCTAGCTAAGCCCAAGTGATGAATATGAGATCTCCTCCAAGAGTGCTAGCTGGTTCTCCTTGGCTCTGCACTAAAATGCCCAGAAAGTGTGTTGTTGGCTGTGTAGAATGGTTGTTAGGGCCTCCTCCAGTGCTCAGAAAATTCCAGGAATTTAACCCCGAGCTCTCCACCAATAACCCACAAAGGGATTGGCCAAATGTTGACCTCGGAATTTCGGCCCAAATTTCCCCTAACTCCTCTAGTCACTGGTTGAATTGGGACCCGTGTTTGACCCCTCAAATTTTTCTATAAAATTCTGCCAAATGTCCTTGTCAAAAACCCAGAAAAAACCCAGTTTCCTAGTTTTGACGTCCAAAATTTGACCCCAATGCTTGGCTCCTCGTCCACAAGCAGAAGATGTAACCTACAAAAGATTATGCGTCTACTACTCATCCAAAGTGCCGGAAAATTCCCCAAAATAGTTGCAAACTCCAAGAAAGGGCTCTCCTGGACTCCTCCTCAAATCTCAATCCCAAACTCCCTTCACTCCTCAACTCCCAAGTGTGCCTCCTCCAAGAACTGTGCTGCTATTAGTGTCTCCTCCCCACAAACTCGCACTCCCACTGCTGGAACAACTGAAACTGGATGGAACTCCCTCCTTGGGCTAGCACTTGAAATCCGCCAAATCAAGGGTTGAGATCTCCGCTCAGAGACACTCGTGTGCTAAACAACACTTGCAGACTTGGCTTCAGCTCAAGCGTGCTATGTCAAAGACAAGATTTCTGAATAGATGAATGAATGACCAAAATGAGTACCTCTTACTCTATTTATCAAAGAGCCTCCAAGATTACCATGTGGGCCCAGCTCAACTTTCCCCCGCTAACTTCGCTCCAATGAGAGTGTGTTGCCCATGTGGGCCACAATTTTATATGAGTGGCCCCCACGTACCACTAGTGGCTCGATTTTCTCCTCCATCCTCTAATGTGTAGGCTCACATTTGATCGAAAATACATATGAGGCCTTTAAACCCACACCTCCTAAGTGCTACTATGAATTAATTCAAAACTGGCCAAAAATTGATATTTCCCTTAGCAATGTTGCTAAGTGGGAATATCACACTATACGGGGTCCAAGCCCTCCAGAGGGTCACAATGGCACTTGTAGGGTGAGCATTGAGAGCCATGGGCCTCCACCATTGCAGTGCATTGATTGCCACACCATGGGACTCCTCAGCACACAAATTGCTTGTTCGTGCCCCAACCATACAGAGATGATGCACTTGGACCACGTTGCCCAGTCAGCCACACATGTGCACCAAACACTTGGCAGTTGATCCAGGGCTCAGAGGAGGTTTTCTCTCATCAGGAGAGACATGGGAGGGCATGTCATCCTCTAGGCCCTACTGATGGAGCATCAACTTGTTATGGAGCCATTTAGAGACCCATGAGACCATTGAATGTGCCCCACAGCCACTTGGGAGCACCACATGATGTTTTGCTTGGAAATCAAGGGGCCACCCCCTTGATCATCATTTATGGAGCCCTCCTCTTCATCATGGCACTTTGAGGACTCATTTTGGCCTTCCAATGGCCCTTTCTACTCCATTTGCACTATTTCGTCCCTCTTGGGATGGCTTATTATTCATTTTAGTAGCTATTTGGTGGACTTGTCACCAAAGACATCTTATTTTACACATTAAAATATTAGGGGCCTAATTAGGCTAAATTAGGCTAAATCAAAGTTGAGGAGCCTCATATAAATAAGAGAGGCCTCATTTGTATTAAACATGACCACTTAGATTTTGATCTCTCTACTTGAGAAACTTGGACCTGCAATTTTGGACGAATTTTGGATGTTTGGATGCACTTTGACATTTGGAAATTTTCGTTATCTTTTCTTGGAGCTTCTTTTTGCAATGTTGATGGATGGATATACTCTCATTGTCTTGTAAGTACTTTTTGATGCTATATTTTACCTTGTTAAATGTCTAATGTATGGAATGTTATTTCATGATATTTAATGTGCCCTAATCTAATGTGAATTCCTGAGAACATTAGATTATTGGAAGGATTGCATGCATTACTCATAGACAATGATGAAATAATGTTCCTAGAGGTCAATCTTGTATATTGAATCCTTGAAACTCCATCAAACATCGTCAACGATGTATAAAATTCTATTGTAGTCGTGAAGCTGCCTCATCTAGGGTTAGCAAAGCTGCGTTAGGTCTCCTTGAAGAGCGAAATCCTCAAATCAAAGTAATTCTTTACTCCATTTTTCCCAATAGGCAAGCACTGGTCTAGAAATACTTAGTGATAACCTTCTCATTGATAAATCTCTCTTTCTTCACCTTCTCTCTCTTTTTCTTCATCCCTCAAGGATAGGGAGGCTTTCTAGGGCTTGGTACGAAATCCTCTAGGAGAGTGTATTTTGAATTCTGTCCAAATAGGAATGTTCCTTAGTCTCCGTGGAATCCCATTTTATTTGATGCCCTAGCTCTTGTACCAAGTGGGAACACTTGGAGTTGTCCTTCAACTTAGGGATTTCTTGAAGACTCGTGCCTTATTGGCATATTATTCGAAAGCTTTTCTCCTGACTATCTTGACCTTGGATGAACTCTTACCTTGTCAAATATCAAAACCCTAGGTCTCGTATAGTATTTTCTCTCAAGCGTTTTTTCGTGGAAAGTCATTCTAGCTTCTCCTAAAGCTCGAACTTTAATTGAACCTTTCCACTAAATGAGCTATCATTGCCTCACTTTGGAACCCATCATATACACATTAACCACAAGTGAGGGACACTGGGACTCCCCCTGTCAATGAAAATCTGAGAAGAGAAGGGGACATAGATTGTGGTGACTGTGGGCCTTTGTCCCAAATTTTTGTTGTGTCCTCTAGCTCTAGCCTATATACTAGGCCTACTATTTTGTGCAACTACATTTTTGACGTGGTTGTCAGGGACATGATGTGAAAATTTCTGAATCTTTACAAACAGAAATCCTATTGCAGTTACTAGTTTAATATCTCCTACTTGTTATTTCATTCAACAAGTTATTTAATTAGATAAACAATGATGTAAACACTACTGCAGACTACATTGACATACATATCCTAAACTGAAACAATAGATGAGACAAACACACAAGAGGCACCGTTATTTTTGGACAACACGTCCCGAAAAAAACCCAATGCGGGAAAACTGGTGCGGCAGATAGCGGGTTTGTATTATTAAGCAAGCAGAATCTTAGTACAATAGGTTGTCTCGCACACCAGCTAACCTTACAGAGAAATCACGGCAACAAGAAATACATTCGAGGGTTTACCTCGCTCCCCAAGTCACAGCTAATCCAATGAGTGATCTGACACCCTCCCGACAAACACTACGAAGTCCCTATGCAATCACTGTGTGGGCCAACGTCTTGCCTCTAGAGAATTGTGTCTCCTCTTCTGCTGGATCGATTTGTTGGATGAAGACTGTTGTTTAGCCCTCCCGACTCAGAACCTCGCTTCTCCAGCAAAATCTCGGACTACTGACAAATACTCTGCACTGCCACTGCAAGAGCCCCTCTGGACTGTGTCAGCTCTGCATGAGCCCCTCCTAGGCTGCGTAGGCCTCTGCGCTGCCTCTCTGATGCTCAAACTGCCTCTCTACTATGTACTCTTTGGCTCAGAACTTCCTCTCCGATCCAAATCTCTACTTTTGCCCCTCACTGCAACTCAAATCACTGGTTCGATTTTCTCAACAAACCACGCCCCAGAAAAATCGAACTGACTGATCAACTTGTTGTATCTCCAACTGACCCTCAAGCCTTCTCTTATACTTTTCATGTTGATGAATCAACGGTCGATACTAAGTCCCTAATCAATGGCTAAGATTAAATTAGACCTGATCTTCGTCACTTAGAAGCTTCTCACCCATATTTTCATTAATACCCATTAATATTTTTATTTGCCTAAGTTTAGACTTAGGAACCCCATTAAAAATATTAATTATTTTAATAAAACACAATTATGGTGGAATTTCACCAAACGATTTCTGGGTCTTGGAGATCTCATGTGTTCCAGCCCCTCCACAAAATTTTGAAGCTAGAGCACATTCGATGCTACCCAAAATCAACACTCCCTCTTAGCGAGGAATGTGCTCTAGCAATACTTCTTAGCAGAAGTATCACACTGATCCACGGCATCAGTCCTCTGTGTTGTTGATGCTTGGCCTGTTGCCCTTCATCCACTGCACTGTTGCATCCTGTACTGCTGCCACAGTATCATCCTTTGTCATCTTAGTAGTCCTTAACTCATTCTTCAAACTTGCTACTTGACCAATATTTTTGATAGTGAATAATTTTGACAAAGCTTCATACATTTCTTGAGCATGGTCTATATTGGAAATGTATGGGACAAGATTGTCCTTTATGCTTTCTACCATCAGTGTCATAGCCAATATCTCCAATTCTCTATACTTCACCTTGTCTGCATCATTGGATTCTCCGATAGGTTTCTTCGCCTTTCCTTTGACCAAATCTAAGACCTTGTTCTTTTTAAGAATGAGGTCAATTCTCTTCTTCCAAGATTTATAGTTTGATGTTCCTTCCAATTTGTTCTCACTCTTTATTGTGTTAGACATTGTCCTTGAAGATAGTGAGTTTCTTCTCTTATAAGAGCTCCTTATATGATCCCTAGATCAATCCTTTAGATCCCTTCTAGTAGATACTCAAGACTGCCTTTTTCCTCCTTCACCTTAGCTCTGATACCATGTTAGAAAATCAGAAAGGCAGAAATATTTTCTTATATAGATAATTACTTGTGATTCTTTTATCTTTATGTCTTTTAGTTCATCAAACAATTACCAAAACAATGACACAAGGACAACAGATGTAGGTGGATAGCCAGGGCAAAACCCCTATCTAGGGGAAAACCCAGTCAACAATTCTTCCTTCAATAGTTTCTCGAGATAATCCAAGACTCTAGACCCAGACAGAGACTTTCTCCACACCAAGTCATCCTACAATCCTTCTTGCAGATGATAACCTTTTAAAAGCAACTTCAACCTAGCAACATCAGCAGCAGCTTCAAGTAGTAGTAGCTTCGACCAGACTAGAGAAACTTCGATCTCCCTTTATACACCTCAGAAGTGAGTGAAAGTTGTCCCAAAATTTCGATCTTGAGGTCTTATATCTTCCTCCAGAAACTCGCACTCCTTTCCAGCTCTTCTTCTAGCCCTTTCTCAATTTTGCACTTCCCAGCTTCCAGCTTCAGAAATTGAACATTGTGTGAGTGAGTGAGATGCTCCAAATGAATTCGAACTGACTTGTATATATAACCTTTCAGGGAGGTTGAATTACTCTTCTTGAGGCCGACTTGGTGTGGAGAAGACTAAATTCATTTTTTACTCAAAAATAATTCCTTTTACATGATTCGAAAGCCCAAGAAGGGTCTCTTTTAATGTACAATGACTCTAATGACTTAGAATAAATCCTAGAAGTCCTCAATGGGGACTTTGACCTAAAACATGATGACCCAAGCATGAAACCCATGCTTTAATAAGTCATAATAATAATAATAATAATAAAATATATTTTCTTCATTCTTTTGATAAGTATATCTCAAATACATTTATGAAGACCAAACCTAGTTACATATTTCAACAGGGTTTTGGGTTATTGTAAATTAATTTGTGCAAGTGAGATCAAAGGAAGATTGTTGGATTAGAGCTAGATCTAGGCCCTTGAGGGTAAGATCTAGCCTCTAAAATTTTTTGCAGGGCCAACAAACTGAAGAATTTGCAAGAAATTGAAGATCTAAAGAAAAATAAATTTTTGGGCAAGGGTTTCAGTTTCTTTTAGGCCTCCCAGGCCCAGCGTCCTCCTTCCTCCTAGGCTTGGTTGTTGGCCTTTTCTGCCTCTTGGAGCCCTAGCGTGGCCCTTCTAGGCTATTGTCAGCCCTTTCTAAGCTAGGCTGCAAGCTAGGTAACCAGATTTGTCCAAACCCCTCTGCAAATCTGAATCCTGCGAATCAGATGCAATTCGCTAGGAATTCGAATCCTAGAACAGGATTCGACGTG
Source organism: Pinus tabuliformis (assembly GCA_031772625.1). Classification (NCBI taxonomy): domain Eukaryota; kingdom Viridiplantae; phylum Streptophyta; class Pinopsida; order Pinales; family Pinaceae; genus Pinus; species Pinus tabuliformis. The sequence continues at coordinate 1,285,921,365 of CM062819.1, forward strand.
TCCGTACGGGATTCGTACGAATCCCGTACGAACACATCGAATCCCATAAATATGCCTTCCGCAGACTTAAAAACATGCTGTTCTTTTTTGTTTTCACCTTATTTCTCATTCACTTTTGCGTAGTTTGAGTTGTGGGAAAAGAGCTAAGGGTTTGGAGAAAGGAGCTAAGGGAGTAGAGCGTTCGGCAAGGAGATTCAAGCACCAGGTAAGTGCTAGAGCCTGTTAGATTTGATGATGGTGATATTTTTGAGGGGTCATCCTCCACACCAGCAGATGCAGAGGCGACTATGGATACAGGGGAGGAGGAGGATGCAGAGGAGAGCAGTGGTGACCATGATGATGAGGACATTGATGCTGATTCTGATGATGACTCTGAGGATTGATGACTAACTATTGCCTTGAGGCTTGTATACTTGTAGTTGTTTTATATTTTCTATTTCTATTTGCCATTGGCATTGCACCAGCACTACCTATGTAACACATTTTGATTTGATGACTTAATGAGAAAACTATAGTTGTCAGTGTCTTTGTCTTACTACCTTGTAGTTGTAAGTTGTCTTTCATTTATGAATTATGAATCATGATCTATGTGACCACTGACATGTATTTGAATTTTGTATGTACTATGCATGCTATAGATGAAGATCTATCTATGTTTGAAATCAATGAATTTGTATCATTAATTAGAATTTGTGTAAGAAATATCTAATTTTTAATATATATATATATATATATATATATATATATATATATATATATATTAATAAAATAATATATAACGAATCCGACGTGTCCTGTTCCGGGGGGTCAACGTGTCTGAATCCGACACTCGAATCCCTGAATCCTACAAATCTCGAATCCCCATGTCAGGTGACTTAGGCCGCAAGCCTATAAGACCTTGTCCTACCTTCTTCTCCTTGGCCACGGGCCTTGTGGGACTCCCCAAGCCCTCGGCCCTCCTTCTCTTCCTCCCAACCTTCCTTCTTCCTCCTTCCCTTGCCTCCTTATCCCTTCGCTCTCCCTCTCTTCCCCTCCATTCTCCTTCGTCCCTGCTCCACAGCCTCTCCTCTGCCCTCGATTCCCTTTCCTCCTAAGGCCACAGCCTCTATTGGCTTGCGGCAGCCTCTTTGAGGCTCCTTCTAGGGTGTTGCAGCCCCTTTAGGGCTTCTCTGCCCCTCCTAAGCCCAATGGCAGCCTTCCTAGGCTTGTCGTGAGGCATATTAGGCCTCTTTCCCTTAACCACTAGGCCTACAAGGCCTTCCTCACCTCAACGTTAGCCTTCTAGGGCCTAGCGTTGCCCCATTTTAGCCCTCATTTGCCCTTCCTCCATCTCTGATCGGTCATTTGTTTTTCTGGACTGAATATTGGTGGGTTTTGAAGGAAAAATTGGCTCAAGTTTTGTGTTTTCGGGTGCCATGTCATTTGGAAAATTTTTGGCAACTTGGGAAAGCAATCTTCAAGGCCTTGGGCCTACGGTTTGATCTCTAAACCCTCATCATTCCCTCACTGTTTGCTACAGTTGTCATAACTATCTCACAACAGTGATTAAATTTGGTCTAATTACTCTAAAAATCACACATAAGTTGCCTAAATGCATTAACAAATTCATGGTTAAAATATCACTAGTCGTTTGGTGAATTGGGCATTGTTTCTTGGGCAGATATCTAACTAATTGGTTGACTGAATATCTCTGCATAACAAGAGAAATCAGATCTGATAATTACATCATAAAGGGCTAAAAAATCTAATTTTTCAGTTGTTAAGCTTGTTTTGGCATTTGGGAATTTTTGGGCACATTTTGGAAGTTTGAAAAGGATAGAAATATTGTTTTGGAGATCCGAGAGGCTAAAAGGCTAGCCCTCTCTAAGCTGAGTCTATTTAAAAAAAGATTGAAGACCTGGGCATATTTTCTATGGTCTAAAATCACTATTGAGAGGGTCTGAATTCTCTGTGTTACCTCAGAAATCCGCATCTCAGAGTTCCAAGCATATTTGTAGGTGATCGAATCTCATCTTGTGGATTAGAAGAAGCCTTGTTAACCAGAAAAAAGTTCTAAGTCTATTTGATTGTATTATAGGCCTAATAAGTAGACCTATCTCAAAACTACAGGGAGAAGTCAATGTTTTGAACATAAGTATAGTGTGAAACGTTGATATCACAGTCACTGTCATCTTGAAAAAAGAGTCGAGAATCCTCTTAGAGTTCTATACATAAAAGGGACCATACACCAAATTGTTTAGCTTATTGTAGAAGACTTATCATTTATCTACAAAAAGGAACCGAGAGTAGTCACCATCCTTGGAGTAAAATTCGCAAATCCTATGCCTATATACTATACAGTAACGTAAAGGCTAAGACACCTAAAGTAAAAATCACAATCCAGTGGTATTCATATTCATATAATCCGAGTTTAAAAGGTGAAGCAGTAAAGCCAAAGTCTAGTCCTGCACATAGGTGTAAAGGACGAGAAGTTGTGGTAAAGGAGACTATCCTTACACTGGTATACATACATAAATCAAGATTGAACAGTGAAGGTCGACTTTTGAAGATTGTCTACAATTCGTTTTGAGCATATCTATACAGCATTTGAAGTCTGGACAGAGTGAAAAGAAGTCAACCCCAATATTATCAAAAGGCATTCATGTAGTTTCTTCACCTACAAAGTTCGTCATTCTAAAGCAAGGGTATATATATTTGAAGTCAAATCTTAAGCAGCACCCTTGAAGTCATCCTAAGTAAACCCATTAATTGATTCAGTATATATATATATATATATATATGTATCAGTTCTTTTTGAAAGCCCTAGCAGAGGATTATCCGAAGTCTACTTGGCAGCATACAAAGTTTATCTCCCTTGACAAATATACACTATTTAAAGACTATCTGATCAACTAGATCTAGAATCTAGTCTACATTGATAAGCTACAAGCAGTGGAAGGAGAGTCTCCGCTACATATTGTCTCTATCATAAAGGGAGAAGCAGTCAACACCTCAAGGGTTTATGAAGGAATATGTCATCTCTGACGTATTGTCATATAAGAAGGAAGAGATTCTGAGAATGATAAGCCTAGCTTGAAATACTGTAGCACCTGGATGGCATTGAAGATAAAGTTTGCAGTATCTTTATGAACAAATCTGAGTCTTCACTCTTGAAGAAGAGTTAGAAGTGCATGGCATCAGCAGTAGGCATTGCGACAGCCTCTATAATCATGAAGTACAGAGGTACGTAATCAGGAAGTATGTATAATATGTTCATTTGATTAAGGGTCTAACATGGGATGTACGGTTAGTTGTTTACATGATTCTAGGGTTTGTAGACTTCATTGTTTGAAGGCCTCTGATTTCTAAGGTTTGTTATTAGTTGTCGATATTGTTGTTAATATCTATGATTATAAACCCTAGATGGCACATGGAAACCCTAGTCATATGGAAACCTGAAACCTAACTTGATTGTTCCCTCATTAAAACCCTGACTCCTGATTTCTAGGGTTTGTAGGTATATTAGGTTATATAATAAACCCTAGTATGGATGGATGTGACAATTTCGTAAGCTAATATTTGTATTTGAAAATCGCTAGGAGTCAATCCTCTTAGATTCCATGGAAACCCTAGATTGTCAAACTAACATCATGTTTACAGTTTTTGTTATCATATATTTGCTTGGTTGTGTTTGTTAATAAGTATTATAGAGGAGCATCATGAAGAAAGGAAGGGAAGATGGCTTAGGAAAACAAATCTTGTGGTTTGGTGAAAATGATAGGAGGGAAATGGAAGAACCCTGTGAATGATAACATGGTAAACAAGTTGGATCCTTGGGCATCTGATATGTATAAAGAAAGGTCGTATGGATACCTAATTGAGAAGGTCGTCATTATGCGTTGATTGATGAAAAGAGAGATTTGGCACAACATACTATACAATTCACTATATAACTATCAAAGAAGTTCATGCAACAACTCATTGGTGAAAGTCACTAAAAGACCCTCCATTAGAAGAATTCACGGGAAGATTTCTTCGCCTAGAAGGACCATGATGATATTGCAAACATTTTCTACTCTCTCAGATTTGGGGCAAGCTTCCTAGAAGTTTGCACATACATTTGCAGCATGATGAAGTCCCATCCTCAAGATAGGGAGTAGTTTAAAGAAAGCTAAGATGACCAGTTGAAGTAAAAGTTATGAATGTTCTTGAAAATCTTCTTTGATTTAGTTAACTTATGTTTTCAATATACAAGAAGAGCGGGATACATAAATATGTCTGGTTGCATTAGCATGCTTTAAATTGGTTTGGGATCTTCCGATTGAAAACACGATGATAGTAATCAACATCCGATATGATATGAAATATTGTTGACTATAAAGGGAACTACAAAATTCCTGACAAAATGACCTAATGTGAGGATGACTCTTCCTGATGATTGAATGTATGATGAAAGATGTTGATGAAGACTAGATATGACATCTTGTGAAGAAGCTATCCAATGAATCTAATCTTTGATGGCTCGTTGTGTTTCTGCTATCTGAAGAGATGCATTATACAGACACGTACTATTCAATGATGACTCAATTTCATGAACTGAGTGGATGACTTTTGCACATAATCCAAACGGAATTAAATACCTTGCATACCACGAAGGACGTTGACAGAAAAAGTAGCAAGTTACAAATAGTTGAATGGTCATGCCTCGGAAGATCACTTTCTTGATGTTCATAGGGAGCAAGATTCAAGCTCTATGATGATTGGTTCGTGAATATGCAACTGATGAAGATTGATGGAAAGGAAGGTGGTGAGGAAGATGGTCGAAGCCCTACGAAGAAGTTATGAATAAGCTAAGTCACAGGACACATCCTCCAAGGTCTCGTGTCCCGTATTTAACGTGTCAGACACGAAAATGGCCCTAAAACGCGTCGAAAACGTTTTTCATCGTGTCCTATAAAATGTAAAACGTATTTGGGCGTTTTAGTCATGTCCTTCTCCTAGAAAACGAGTATTCAGTTTATAGAAAACATTGCCCTAACGTTTTTCCTCCGGTTGAATACCTACCCCATGAAATTACTAGTTTAAAGCCCGCGCAATTAGTTTTTCGGGGTTCTTTTCCTATTTTCATCCATCGTTTTCCTCCATTGTCGCTCTTCATCGCTGTATATTCGTCGTGTGGAGCTGTTGTGTGGAGCCGAGTGTGGAGCCGATTGTGGACTAAGTGTGGAGCCAAGTGTGCAGCGTTCAGGAAAACCACTCGACGTTGTTCAATCGCAGGCTTGCAGCGTGTGTGACATTTGGAAACTTGGCACTTAGCAGGCTGCAGCGTGTGTGCATTGTGAGGTTTCCCATTTAGGTAAACCATGGCCCGTAAACCATATGATTAATGGCACCGCCGCACCATGGCCCAAAAAGCATACAGCTCGTCTTAGAAACCATCAATCAAATGTCTTGTGCAATATTTTATTCAACAAATATAACTCATGTTCTTGCTAATGCAGAAAAAATAATCAAAGAAAATCGGAGTCAAATAATGAGGAAACATATGCATTAAACTGTTATTAATATTCTATGTTTCTTCCTGATTTTGATGACTTAACGGAAAATCTGCATTTTAATTTTTATGGTTTTAATATCTACGTTCTAAATTTATAGTTAGTACTTAGTAGTTTCTTATGTGCTTGTAAGTTGTACATGAACAATGAACATTGAATATTCAAGAATCAAGACCAAGCATATCACATTCTAATTTCTAAATAGTAAATTCTGATTCTATTTATTTTTTTAAAATGAACTATGAACTTTGAAGTAATTATATTTTAATTTGATTAGATAAGCTGCAGCCTGCAATTTAATATGGATAAAAAACTATATTTCGGTACAGTGTTGCGGGGGAGCACGCCCCCCCCTTCGAACCCGCTCCCGAAGCGCGCTCCGGGCGGGAGCGGCTCGGGAGCACGCTCCCAAAATCGCTCCCGGACGGGAGCGATTTTCGGGAGCGCGCTCCCGTAAAAAAATTTACGCTCCCTGGTCTGTTAGGGAGCGATTCAGGGAGCGATCGCTCCTGCGCTCCCGGAGCGTTTTTTAATGCCCGGGAATGATCGGGGAGCGATCGCTCCCTGATCGCTCCCGGGCATTAAAAAACGCTCCGGGAGCGAATCGGGCCGGGCCGGGAGCGGTTCGGCGGAAAAAAAATCCGCCGGACCCGAAAAAAATAAAAAAAAAATAAATTTTTTTTTGTTTTATAAGGCCAATGGGCCAAAAAAACTTTCATTATCACTTCATTGAGCAAGTTGGAGCTGGAGCAAGAGCATTGGAGCGAAGAGCAAGTGCTGAGGAGCGAGAAGCAACTGCCAAGGAGCGAGGAGCAAGCCTGCAGAGGTAAGTAACTTAGTAATCTAGTTAGTTTAGCTGGTTAGGTAGTTAATTTAGTTGATTTAATTTAGTTGTTTGAGTTTAACTGTTTAAAAATCATGTATTTAAATTAAATTAATAAATTAAATGAATTAATCCCAATAAACTAAATTAATTTGCAGATTCAAGACTCAAAACCCTACAAACATCAAACACCATGGACCTGGGGATATTTATTGGCATTTTCCTCTTCCTGGTCCCTTTTATGGTTATTATGGTGGTGGAGAGTAGGAAACGGAGGGGGCCTCAAACTGAAGAGGTGGATGAAGAAGCCGGAGGAAGTCAAATGGGTGAAAACCCCAGTGAGGAGGAGGTGGAGGAGGGTGAACATGACCCTCAAAAAACTAAACAAGACCAAACTCCATTGTGGAAATATGTTCACAGGGCTGAAACAGGGAGAGGGGGTGGAACCACTAAATTTCATTGCCCCCATTGCAACACTGATTACACAGGCTCATACACCCGTGCTAGAAGACACCTCTGCGGGAAAAGGCCATGGGATGGAGAGAAACAAATAGGAATCAAAACTTGTGCAGCGGTGTCAACAGCAGATAGAGCCAAATACATAAAGGAAGAGGAGGACGCCCAATACAGAACAAAAAGATCAAGGGGTTTCTTTGAACAAAGCTGACAATCACAAAGAACTCCTTCAGCATCCTCCCAAGGCAGTGGATATGGACATGGAGGCACAGGGTCATCATCTTTAAGGCGTAGAACCATATCAGATTTCCTTGATGAGGGGAGTAGGAATGATGTGGATTCAAAAGTTTACAGGTTCCTCTATGCATGTGGGATACCATTCAATGTTCTACGCTCACCTTATTGGCACGAAATGGTTTCTGCCATAAATGATGCCCCTAAAGGATACAAGAGCCCTGGGTATGACAAGGCAAGAACTGTTGGCCTTGATCATGAAAATGCAAAAATATCACATTCTTTAAATAAAATGACAAGTTCTTGGACTGACAATGGGGTGTCCATTGTATCTGATGGATGGACAAATGTAAAAGGCAAGCCATTGATAAGTGTTCTTGCTGTGTCTGTTAGTGGTCCCATATTTCTAGCTGCACATGATTACTCAGACAAGTTCAAGACCGCTATCAACATTGCAGAAACATTACTTGAAACAATTGAGCGTATTGGGCCATACAATGTCATCCAAGTCATCACTGATAATGCTCCTAATTGTAAGGCAGCGGGAGCAATTATTGAGGATAAATACCCGAACATATTTTGGTCTGGATGTTTGGTTCACACATTGAACCTTCTGTTGCATGATATTGTCAAAAACAAAAATGAACAATACCAATGGATTGGTGATTTGTACAAGAAAGGAAAAAAAATGATAAAATTTATTACAAATCATAGCAATACCCATGGCCTTTTCCGCAGTCACTCGAGATTGGAGTTGCTGAAGATTGCGAGGACTAGATTTGGTAGCTATTACCTCACCTTCAGGCGCCTTTTGAAGGTAAGAGAGGCATTAGCTAGCATGGTATCAAGTCCACATTGGCAGGTGTTAAAGGAAAGGGCTACAAATGTAGCTGACATGGCAGGTTTTGAAACGGTGGAGGAGGCCGCTCTTGATGGGCAGTTTTGGACAACTGTGAGGCAGGTATTGGATTTCACCAAGCCAATTTATAACATGATTCGGTTTGCAGATACAGACAAACCAGTGATTGGCGAGGTGTATGAGCAAATGGATACCATGTTGGGGGAAATAAAAGACATTGTTCATAATAAAGATCCCAACTTGTACAAACTGATTCATGATTGTGTGTGTGAACGGTGGAATAGGCTTAACCTTCCACTACATTGCTTGGCGTATATCCTTACGCCAAAATACTACTCAGCATCTTAGTTGGGCCAACCTGCAGCAGGGGGTGGTGTTAGGACCAAACCCCATTTAGATCAAGAGGTAACTAAAGGATATCTGGAAGCATTAGAAAAGTTGGTGCCTGACAGGGAGGAATGTGCAGCTGTGCGCCTTGAAATAGGCAGATACTTCAGTGGCAGTGGTTTGTATGGTAACTTCCATGCAATGGACGACAAAGATAAATTTGATTCTCTCACATGGTGGGAAACATATGGCGGCCACGGACTTTTGCCAAAATTGGCAAAAAAAGTTCTTTCACAGGTTGTAAATTCTTCTTCTGTAGAGAGGTGTTGGAGCACCTACAGTTATATACATAATGTGAAAAGAAACAGACTCAACGAAAACCGAGCAAAAAGCTTGGTTTATGTGCACTACAACTTGAGGTTGTTGAGCCATTACTGTGATCGGGCTAATGAAGATCCCACATATAAAATTTGGGACAATCACCCTGAGGACGACAATTTGGAGGATGGCATTGTACATATTGAAGAACTAGAAGAGGAGCTTGTACAGGATGAAAATGAAGCAGCTGCAGCAGCCATGCCACCTCCACCTCCACCATCCAATAGCAGTGCTCGAGGCCCGAGTCTTGTTCCATTGCTGTCGCCACCTCCATCGACACCCTCGCGTGGAGGTTCTAGTTCTGGTCGTCGGTCTGTGCGGGAGACTCCTAGAAGACCACCACGACCTGCTTATACTCCTGGAGACTCTCGTGGCAAGGGCCACTTGTAGATTTACAGTTTACTTGTCTTTTTTAGTTTCTATTAGACTTTAGTTTTCATAATTGTTGAGTTTTGAGTCCTTGACTCTTGACTCTTGACTCTTTCATATCATTATGACATTATGATATTTTTTGTAAACATTATATCACTGTGACAATGAAAATTTGAAGTTTGAAGTTGGGCCTTGGCAATTATAACTCATTGGTAATGATTGTGAATTATGAATATGATGCTTTGTGAAAGACTAAAGTTGTTTCATTTCATCTCATTATTCATGTTTCATTTTATAAATTTTTAACATTTCATATCATGTTAACAGTTAGAAGTTAGGACTTAGAAATATCTTCGATATTACTTCTTGTAATGGTTAAACTTGGCTTACAAGTACAACTTTGGTGATCAATGATGATAAATGTTATTGAATTTTCAATTCTGAAAGCTTGAAGTTGAAACTTTAATATTGAATTTGATGAATCATGATTTATAAGACTCAATATGTTGCAGTTGTAATATGTATTTTACTAACTTGTGGACATGGTTGATGACGATTATAATTTCTAGATGATTGATGTGATATGGTTCAGTGATCAATTTATGTTTTTTTATGTTTTTTATGTCTATTTCATCATTCTACATGTTTTTGTTGACATATATGTATCAAAAATTAAAAAATATAAAAAATATATATATTTTTAAAAAATCGCTCCCAGATTCGCTCCCAAACCGGGAGCTTCTGAAAATGGTCGCTCCTGCTCCCGCTTCCGCTCCCGCTCCCAAGTAACATTGTTTCGCTATATATATATTATTAAAAATATATAAAATGTGTCCATCGTGTCCTGTTTCCAGGTCGCTGCATTTCATATTGAAAACTTGTATTTACGTGTCCTCCGTGTCTCGTGTCCTCGTGTCATGTGACTTAGTGAATAAAATGGCTCCATGATGTAGAAGTTGAAGTTCATTCATGACATGTTAATACAGAAAAAAGGAGCCCTACAAGTAGTTGATAGCACCATGATCTCCACGAAAGAATAGATAACTAATATTGGAAGCAAGTCCCTAGTTGAGAGGGAGCTTGGATATATTCCTTTCAAGTGTAAAGGAATGAGTAGATCCTCCCGAGTTGAGAGGGAGTGATAGACACACAATTCTTTTCTTCACTTTATGGAGAAAGAATGGAGGATTGGGTAAGCATCTGAGACTGAAACCGATACTCTTTGAGGATGAGGCAGGGCATCCAATAGGCAAGAGTAGTCGAAGAGGAGATTCCATGAGGATGTGTAAATCCAAGATGGGAATGGTCCTAAAAGGACATACCTTGTGAACATCCGGATGGGGTATGTGCCTTGAGAGACAATGATGAGGGTGTCTATAAATCATTGTCTCCCCAACATTATGCTCTAATCTTGTGGAGAGATAGAGTTGTTAGTCAAGGCCTTGCTATATGACAATGTTGGTTGATATGATGAGATGCGCTGACATAAGCTGAAAAGATAGCTTATGAGATGGCTTACCAATCTAACTCTTCTTATGAGAATTTTTCAATGGAAGTATTGTCCTTGTACCTATGGTCAATTATGAATACCTCCCTAGTTAAGAGGGAATGTTGAAGATATAACTAGTGTCAGTCTTCATAATTGTAATAATGTCATCATTGTACTTAAGAAAGAAAAAGAAAAACATTCATATTTTTTGTAAAAGAAAATTTATTTGTAAATGGGTTTCTTGCCCATGATTTTTAATCCTAGGTCAAGCACCCATTGTGTGCTCTAGGTTTGTATATCGAGTCAAGTCAAATTCGTGATGTAAAGTCCCTTGAGGGCTCATGTATCAATGTAAAGAAAAATATTTTTATGTCATGTAAAGTCTAGAGACCACCTAAGAGATTAGGTCAGCCAACCCCATGATGTCGGCTTAGAAGTAGCTTGAGCACCCTCTTGAAAAGGCTATAAATAAAGGAACTCGTCCTCCATTTGAGTGACACACATGTTCGATTTAAAGTAGGGTTTGAGGTAGCAATACAAGTGCGAGGAAAGGCAGGAAGGAAGTAAATGTTCTTGAGAATAATTTTGGTCTAAGTTTTTGTTCTCTCTTGGACAACGAGCTTTTCTGTGAAAGGATAAGATTATCACAGATCTGAATTTATGAAGGGAAGCAGATTTTGTCTCTGTTTGGGTGGTTGGCCTGATCTCTTGGTGGATGGTCTAAGTTCTAGTCTTGGAAGTCTTCATTGATAAAATTTCTATAAGAAGAGCACTTTGGGTTTTCCCCTCAATGGGTTTTGCCCTGGCTTGGAGCCTATTTCTGGTGTCTCTCTTGTTTGCATTGTGATCCTCTTGTTAGCATTTTTCTTGATGATGAACAGAACTAATTAATGATGAAGAAATAATACACTAAGCATCACATGAACTTGTCAATTGAAAGAGAAATCATTTAACAAAACCCTAATATATATTTTCCCTTGATTTCACAACAGGAAGGATTCAACATCAAGAGAAAACTTGGTTGCCTCAAAATAGTGTTCCACGCGGGGACGCGCTTGCTCGCTCCCCCATGCTCCCGAGATAGGAAACTCTTGGGGAAACATTTCCCCACGTTCCCTTTTTTGAAGAAACTAGAGGAAACTCTGGGGGGGAGTTTTTCCTGGTCACAAAAAGCGTCCCCCCAATTTCTTTTGCTAGTAACAATTAAAAACATAAAAAATTACAAAATTTTAATATAATAAAAAAAATGAAAATTAAAACTAAAGGATAAATTAAAACTTCAAAACATAATCATTCACATTTCTCATTAATTTCTCATCAACCCTACGATTTTATCTTGTCGCCTAACATTTTCCTTCTGCTGTCGCTCGACATTTTACCTTGTTGCCCAAGATTTTCCTGTTGTCGTCGCTCGACATCTTCCATCTGCAATTTGTTGTGATTCGGATTTACCATCGATCGGGGGCCTGAGACATCTGGAGCTGCGATTTTCATTTTGTGACTTGGAGTTGTGATTTTCATTTTGTGTCTTGGAGCCACCGAGTTGGTGCTGCAATTTATTATTTAGTACTTTTTGAAAAATTTACTACTATTTCACTACTTTCTACGTTTACTTTTAATTTAGTATTCTAAGGCTATTTTAGACTTCAACATAATGTCATTGTCATATGATGAATTTGCTTTCGATGTGCATTATGTAATTTCATTTGTCAAAGGATTAATTTAATTTAGATGCCTTGCATAATATTAATGACCATTGCCAAATGATGAATTTAGATGTAACATTGCATAATGTCAAATGATGGATTCAATTTAATAATTTACCTATGTTGCACAAGTTTCCAATACATGGATACTTCGAGTACAGGGGAACAAGTATCTAGCATGGCTAGAAGCTTTGCCCAAATTTACAGGAAACATCAAATTGGGAGCGACAATAATATAATATATTACTATTTAATATATATTAAAAATAAAAATAAAATAATTTATTTATTTCCATCCAAAACTTGCCAATAAAATTCCATCCTTCAAATTCCATCTTGCAAAGAAATATGTAAAAGATTGAACTTTGAAGCACTGCCAAAAAAAATCAAAATATTAATCCATCAACAATTTGCCTATCAAATTCCTTCCCAACAAAGAAACATGTGGAACTCCCAAACCGGAAAAAAAATTGTTATTACTCGATTATTATGTGATATCATGCAACGCTATATTATATTCAACTTCAAAATTCGAGTTTGAAAATTTATAAAATGAAACTGACTAACACGCTACTCTTTATCTTTCTGACCGTCACTGTAATTCATTGAATCTTATCATTAAAGCTTCAAGAGAGTAGACTTATTTCATTTGCAATTGTTGAACTACAAGATTTGCAACTAAAGCTACCAAGGAATGACTGGCAACTATCTATATTTTGTTGAAACCTTTGCTACATCTCCACGTCTTTGTCGCTTTATAGGGCTCATGCAATCTAGCCGCCTAACCTGACATCAATCACTTAGAAAATAAACAAACGGTACCTTCCCTGCTCACAATTGGTAACGAAAACGTGAAAATCTGCTCAAAATAAGTACTCGAAATGTCAAAATTTGTTGTAGTGAAGCTCCCAAAAAGCTCCAAGGTACCCGTTGAAGCTCCTAGCAGTTTTGGAGCATTTTCTACCAGCTCCCAAGCTCCCAGGAGCGTGGAGTACATGCCCTCCAATGACTGGGAACGATACCCATATAACTATGTAATTTACTTTTAGATTTAGAATTTTACATTGATGATTGTAGAAATGTCAAATGATAACTATGATTCATAATAGTCTAATACGAAATGATGATCATATTTAGATGTACATTTCATAATCATTAAAATTTACTATTTACTAACTTAGTTATTGACATATTTTTGGGATTTTTTTTTTTTTTTATATACATTAAATTTTTAATAATTTTATAATTTTTATGACTTTGACGTCCCCCCATTTCTCTAAAATTTCCCTAAATTTTGGGCTTGCTTATATACGCCCCCCTTGTGTGTATCCCTGCTCCCACGTTTCCCCATCGTGGAAACTCAGTGGAACATTGCCTCAAAATCAACCTTCTTTGCCTTCTAATCTTTCCATTTTAAGTCTCAATTCTCTTGCCCTAGGTAAACCCTAGTTTTGCTAAGCTTCAACTTGAGGACTTTTTGAAGGTTTCTTGTGCCATTGGCTTGCTAATATTCATTGTTTGGAAACCTTTTCTTGGCATATTGACCTTGGTTCCTTAAGCCTTAGGTCTAGAGTGTGCCCTAATTAGGCCTTTCTAGAGGATGTGAATTGCCTTATTTCCCTTGGTTGAGCCTTGTACTTAAGAAGAGCCATCCTCTAGTAGCCTCTAGTGTCACCTTAACCCTTAAAACCTAGAATATCTTACATAGGTGACCTATATAACGAGAAGCCTCCCATTGGTGAAAGTCCATAAAGAGCAAGGGGTAGTGGTTGTGGTGATAGTGGACCACACCTCATTGTTGTCACTTAGTCTAGTGCTTGCCTTATAGAGCACCCCTCTACAAGATCTGCTAGATTTTGAGGCAACTGGCCCTTTCAAACAAAATTGATTTTGAGAAAGCATATGATTGGATTGAAAGGCCATTCATCCTAGCAATGTTCAAAGCTTTGGGGTTTGGCCATATCTTCCTTCTAGCTATAGAAATTGTTTGCAAACATGGCTTCCTGCTTCTCTATATAGTACAAAGTCAAACCAAGTCAAGTCAAAGGAAGTGGGCATTTTCAAGTCTACTAAACAAGGTTTCCCATTGGTGACAACGCTCTCTACTACATCACAAAGTTTCACAGGTACTTATCAAAGGTATTCCAATTCTAAGCCATATGTTGGCCAATTTGTAAATGGCCACTCCATCGATGACTCTTTTTCTAACCATTTTGGAGAAGTCTATGGATATACAATAGAATGCCTTTAAAATTTAAACTCTTACTCAAGTTCTAAGTTGCAAATGGTCAATACATAGTGCCATCAACTATGCCAAGATGACCTCCAGGATTGGTTGATCAATATGGGATGGTCTTGGCTTTAGCATGCATATGTTTTAAAGTTTTTGTGTATCCAAATTGCTTTTCTAGCCTCACAAGAAGCCTTGTGGGAAGTGGCACGTAGTCCTCCAAAGGATTGATAAGAAGGTAGACAAGTGGATTACACAACCTATCAGTTGGCAACTAAATTTCAGATTTGTTCTAAGGTCCTTGCTACCACACACGTTTATTACTCTCCTTGTTAGGTTTCATCTGCTACGAGTCATGACCTTCCACAGGTTTAAGACCTTTTAGATATTTTGTAGACCATTCTTAAGGGGAAGAAAAGACTCCACTATGTCAAGTGGAGAATTTGATGGGGTACCCAACAATGGGGAGGTATGCATATGTTGGCTCCTTCTAACAATCTCGGGCATTATGTGCAAACTTGCAAAGTTGTGAAAATATATTTCGCTCAAGGCCTCGTTATAAGTAAAAGGAACTGGACTAATGTGAACTTTCAAACCCTTTTTGTTACACCAACCAAGGTGAAAATCAAAAGGGTTTTTTGTGCCTTACATATATGAAAAGCACAGTAGGGTGTAACTCCCTGCCTCACCCAGAAAGGAGACTCGTTGAGGACAAATATATCTTTCAATGACCACTATATTTGGTAGTCACCTCTTGTATTGTTCAATGAAGAGCCCCTAGTGGAGACCGCCTGGCTATGTTGCACGAAACTTCTAGGAACCCGACGTTTCGGGCCGTACCTGTACCCGAAACTTGGAAACTCCCCTGAAAATCAGCCATCATGTAATCATCTAGGAGAGTTAATATAGACTTGGTTTTCCTTCTAAATTGTCATCTATGGATCTTATTCCATTTTTTCTTGCAAGATAATGTGTTCTTCACTTATTTATAAATAATAATAATAATAATAATAATAATAATAATAAATATATATATACATGATGTTTCTGCTAGCATTTCCATTTTTGGGGGGTGACATTTCTAAACTTACCCATTTCGGAAACTCCGAAACGTTTCGGCGTGTCGTGCAACTTAGCTACCTGGATTTTGACCAAGTGCCTTTCTAAGAAGGGCATTGTTAAGGTTGCAGACCTTTTTAATTCTCAAGATAGAGACTAGAATCATTGGGTCGCACTGATCGCTAAATTCAACCTGGTCAACACTGACAGTTTGATTATTGAGAGGGTTGAGGAGATCATTGTTGATGATTTGTTCCTCAAAATTGACCTGCAAACCCCAACTGCTAGGTGGCAGGAATGGAGGTGGAATAGTTCCAAAGGATTCAAAAAGTATTGGCCAGCTATCCACATCAACATCTTGTGGGTATCCACATCAAGCTTGAAATTGCATTTGTTCGTATAGCTAGAGACTAGCATTGATTCAAAATACATATCTCGTTTTTACACAATTTCCATTGGGTATTGAATTCGAATCTTTGTTGGGCTATCCACGACAAAATTTGAAGATCGAAATCTGAGCTGGGATGCACTTTTAACTGGAGAAAATCACTGTTTTGTCACTGCTGTTACAGAAATCTGAACTTTGAATTGTTGCTGTTCCGAGTGTTTTGTGGCAATTTTTGTTGAAAAGCTTCATACTATACTGCTGTTTCAGAACTGTGCTCTCTCCAAGTAAAATTTTGGTTTGCCCAGGTGTCCAATGTAAAATTTTGGTGTTTACAGCCCCGGCTCATCACATGAAACGTTTTGTGCACAAATCTTCTAAATACACTGATGTTCTTCACTTCAGTTCAGTATTCCAAAGTATCTATTTGAAGCAACAACTTAAATTAGATGCTTGAAACATGTGTTATAGCCACTTCCAACTAGATGCTAAACTAAATTAAACCCAAATGTTTTTATGATTCATCAGCTCCAAAATCTGACCAGTTAGGATAGTAGCCTCCCTCATTCCAGTACTACCATTGTCAGCGGTATCAGTGTCATGTCTTGTGGGCCTCCTAGGTTGTAGTTGCTATATAATGAAATGAAATGAATGCAGAGCATCTAAAATGGGGAATGAACGCTCTTGCACCGCACATCATGAAAATATTCAACAACATCATTCAGCAAGGATTCCCAAGAGATTGGACAACTAGCCTAGCAATACCCCTTTTTAAAAGTGGAGACATTAATAATCCATCCAACTATAGAACAATTATGATCAATCCTTTGTTTGCAAAGCTTTTCGGCAGCATGGTAGAAAACAGAATTAGCAAGTGGGCAAAAGTAAAAGAAAAGAGGGCAAGAGGACAAGCGGGTTTTAGGCCGAAACATTCTACAGTGGATCATGGCATCACGTTGAGACACATTGTTGAAAAGGTTTGGGAGGACAAAGAAGAAGTATTTTGCTGCTTTGTTGACTTCAAAAAAGCATTTGATACAGTCCCTAGGGATAAGTTGTGGCGTAGAATGGAAGAACTTGAAATTCCTGTGCATTATAGAGCCATTGTCCATAGACTTTATGAATAAATGAAAGTCAAAATTAGAACCTCAACAGGTATTTCAAAAAGCTTTAGAAGTGACATTGGAGTTGAGCAAGGTTGCCCTCTATCCCCCACTCTTTTTGGTCTATATATTGATAAATTGGAAGAGTGACTAAATCTGCAAGGTAGAGATGGTGTTCGGTTGGGGGAGTTTGTGATAAAGCTTCTTTTATATGCTGATGATATTGTATTGATTTCTAAATCGGCCCATGGACTGCAAATGCACTTATATGCCCTTGAGCATTTTTGTAGAGCAGTGGGGATGCAAGTTAATACTAGCAAGACCAAAATAGTGATTTTTTCTAATAAAAGGAAGCAGAACCAGCATACTTTTTTCTTTGAAGACAACATTCTTGAAGAAGTAAATGAGTACAAGTACCTTGGGATTGATTTCAACAACAAACTCAATTGGGAGCTATGTTACCAGAAACGGGACGGTTGCCACCGTTCCCCGTAAAAAACCTGTAAGAAACGGAAACCAGACGGAAACGCCGTTTTCTACGGTTATTTTAGCTAACGGGTGCATATGTTTTATGGGAAATCTTTTACGGGTGGTAGTTCGCTCTTTTGCATGTCATTCTCAACCCTGTATTTTCACTCTTTATTGTAGATTTCACTCATGTATTCATTCAATAACCTAGAGGCTTATGCCAAGTATATAGAAAGTTGATTATTTCTGTACTATTGTCCGTTTTTTAGTTGATTTGTTTTCCTTTAACATATATATGGTTAAAATTCATAGTTTAAACACTATTCTATATGTAGCTCAAGAAATTCACATTTAATTGCAAATTTTATTTATTGTTTATATATATATATATATATATATATAATTATTTGGAATTTTTTTTAAGGAAACAATAATTAGCTGAAGGCGCAAAATGCATAAAAATGTATACACTTAATTGATTAGGAGGCATAAGAATGTATATATTTAATAGTCAATTTGCTAAGCATAATTATTTAGGTTTTTAATAAAATTTGGGCTAGAAATTTAGTTGAAACTATATTGAAAATTGAAACTAACGCTGTATTTTTTATTTTTATTTTCATTTTCTCTCTCCTCGTTTCTTGAGTGCGAAACCTCCAAACTCCGTTTCTCGTACCGTTTTCGTTTCTCGTTTCGTTTCCCGTTTCTCGTTTCTGGTAACATAGATTGGGAGGACTGCAGAAAGAAGAGAATTTTAGGAGGGTGGAAAGCATTATATGCTCTTCAAACAGATGTAGAGAGGCAGAGTTATGGGATTGGAAAACGATTAAAGTGCTTTTTGGACTCCTAGTTTGTCCAGTGATGCTATATGGGTGTGAATTGTGGGCTAGCAGCACTCCCGTCTCAAAATGGAAACAAATTGAGAAAATCCAAAAACGCTTGATCATGAGCAAGTTCAAAATAAAAAGTTCGATACCTTATGAGATAATGTTGAGTGAAACAGGAGCAACTTCCATTGAAGCAATTGCTATGGTGCGGCTCATAAGATACCTAAAAAGAATTGAACAAATGAGAGTAGGTAGATGGCCTAATGTTATCTTCAATGAAGGCATCAGTGAAAGAAAGAAAACATGGATGAAACAAAACTACACATGGATGCAAAAATGGAATATCTACCTCAATGCCTGTCCCACAAATAGCAAGGAGCTAAAGGATTTTGTTATGGAGAAGTTTCGTAAAAAGGTATGGGGAAAAGAGTTTGGTAGAAAGAAAAAATATTGCAATGAGGATTTCAACCCTACGTGTGATTTACAACAAAAAGAGTTCATTGGAACTAGCATTTCGTGGAGGGCAAAGGTTCTTATTGCTCAATTAAGGACCAACTCACATCAACTTCGATGTGAAATAGGACGGTGGAAAAGGCCTAAAGAAGCTTGGGAAGAAAGGGTGTGTACATTTTGCACGTCTGAGGCTATGGAATCAGAAAAACATTTCATTTTGGAATGTGATGCATTCAAAGACATCAAAGAAAGTTATGAAAACATGTTAGCATCAGTTTCTTGGCATTGTCTTTTTAGCGAGGGGATTGTTGGAAGGTTGGGTCAGCTCATCATCAATTTGAATCGGAAAAGGACTGAATTGCAAAGAGCGAAAAACAAGGAACTAATGGTCTCATAGACTATTTTTAGTCTCGTGGACCTTAGGATATCATTTCATTTCATTTCCAAAATGTGACCAGCTATGATAGTAGCCTCCCTCATTCCAGTACCGCCATTGTCAGCGGTATAAGTGTCATGTCTTGTGGGCCTCCTAGGTTGTAGTTGCTATATATGTGATGCAATACAAATTATTTGTAAATTGGCACAATCCTATATTGGGATTTCGTTCCACGTTACTCATTTCTGGGCTCTACTCATCTTTCAAGGCACATAGAGGTAATAATACTGGGTTTCTACTGGAGACTAATGGGCTTCTACTGCTCACGGGGTGCGAATAGCACTGCATCCAGCAAATAAAACGTTTTTCTTGCATGCTGCAAATCGCCATTTTTTATATTCCTAGATTTCAAGGGATTGCAATTAAAAGAACCTGAATGGATGGTCGATTGTGACAGAAGTAGACACTTGAGGCTGATCCTGAGATCGTTCGCCATCAAGTCCAGAACTATTTGACTGCATATCCTTCTGCAAAAATGAAGATGCCAGCGGCCAAATTAATCGATCGAGTAAAATATCTTTAGATTTGGAAGGCCCGAATCCAGAAATTCATAATCCAAATTGAGAATTGAGAGCATCTTCCTTGAAGCTAGGATTTATGAAGGATGTAGTTATGAATGTACTGAAACGGATGCACTCGCGGGTGTTGATTCTGGCAGCGCCCTGATCTTCGTTCTCATCAAGATCGCCAGGCCTTTCCGGTTCACGTTTTTAGCCATGAAATAAAAGGCCCGAGCAAGGGATATCAGCCCATTGAAAAGATTTTGGAAAATTTTGATTTGGTGATGGACACCTTTCAACCATGCTGATGTCTCAGGAAAGATTCATCCTGGGACAGTAAGATTGAACTTACTACTCGTAGAACATTATTCACGGGACAGATGAAGTGTACGACATGGCTAACAAAGGTGGGAGTGATAGATAAGCCTGTTTCCCAAAGTCGTGTTTAGTGGTACTGTTTCTGATTTTTTGGGTTTTTTTTTTAAATTTGGTGGAGAAAATTGACGTGAAATTTTGATTTGTGTTATTTAAACTAGTTTTTAATCGTATTTATGGATTCAAGATCGTGGGAAATCTTATGGCACTTAGATTGTATAGGGGTTAACCATCAAACTTGTAATTTCAATAAATTCATTTCAACATATTCATGCGAGATCTTAAAGAAATTAAATGAGAAAACCCCACCCGAAAAACTTCTAAACAATCTCACTAAAAACAATTTGAATCAATTATAATAGGAAACTGATTAAAACAATTAAAAAAATGTTAATTGAAAATGAAATTACGATGTAATTAATAGAATAGATGATGAGCATTAATGTAATATTTGTATGAAAGGACTTTTAGTTTTTTTTTGCCAAAAAAAATGTATACCTTGGTAGACTTTAGCAAATATTGTTGTGTAATATGTTTCTTGTGCCATAAACAAAGGAGTCTTATACACTAATTAAATGATTATTATTATTAAATGAAATAGAAAAACATTATACCCTAAAAAAGATTTTTAAAGTCCTTGATAAATCTAAATATAAAATAAATTTATGTTAATTTAATATTTTAATTTTTTCATACACATATATCTTTGTAATTATTTTTTTGTGACTAGGTCAAGCCTAGATTGGGTGTTTATTGGAAAAAAAATAATATCAACCCAAAAATATGCTTATTACCAAGATCAAGCCTAAACACCTTTTAAGATAATTTAATTCTCCAATATTACTTTCATTATCAATCCCTAAAATTAATTTTTTTTATTTAATAATATAAATTTAATTTTAATTTAAAATAAAATTATATTTATTTTATTTTATTTAAATATCTTTTCATTTTTTAACTTAATATTATCAAAATTATGTGATAACATTTATCATTTTATTACTCTCAATAGAACAATGTAACAGTTAAAAATAAAACTAAACAAGCATTGTTGCTAAGCAACAAGTCCTTGCCAAGTAGGGAGCTTAAATCTTTGTTCGTGAACCTCTATATTATGAATTAATCAACAGTTCCTTCTGACGACTGGCTATTATGGAACCCTGTAATCATCTAGAAATGGGTAATTGATTTGTTGCCTTGCAAGAAAATTATAAGGCTTAAGCAGACTGCTTGCTCAGATACGTGGTGATGCTGGTAGCTATGCCCTTGCCTTACAGGTACAAGTTCAAGTTTTTGCAGGAGCTCGGTAGAGTAAATTCACCTTTCGTTGGTGTCGTCTCACGTGCGCAGGGCAGCTTGGGTAAATAGCCTATTGATTCAAGGTATGCCCCTTGAAGGGAAAACCTTGAGCATACCCGATCTCATGAGCTCCCAGATCAATTTTTTATATAGTGGATCTCGCCTTGGATCGATTGGCCGACATTTATAGCCTTCCCTTGTGTCGAATAGAAACCGTTCTAGTGGGGAGGCACAAGCCACTGTTGTAAATTTACAGTGCTTCCTGCAATAAATTCATTTATCGTAATTTAAATATCTGAAACAACTCGTGACGCTACAGCCTTCCAAGAGAGGGATGCAATACCAACCGACTTATTGAAGTTGTAGGACCCGCCGATGCTGCGGCGGTGTAAGCTCTGGAAAATAACACCCCAACTATCGATTAAGCAACTTCGCAAGCCAAATATTTTATGCCAAGGACTAATATTAGCATTAGTTTAGGTCTCGAAAATATTAATGAAATCAAATCATTTTAACCAAACTTTATGTCTCTTTGCCCAGGGAAGAGGGAAGAGGCCAAATAAGATGAAAAAAAATTATTGCCCATAAAAAAACAAATGCTGATATTTGATAAGTTAACAATCATATTTCATTGGAAAACTTTAGTTCATCTAGGAACAGTTTAATGTAAAGAATAAAAACTCGATTGCTATAGTCCTATGCCATAAAGGCGGCAAGGACTAATAACCAAGTGAATGTTTAAATCACGAGAAAAGTTAATACTTTACAAAGAAAACATTGAACTTGAACAAATGATGAGTAGAGGTAAGTATTTGAGCACTATGCAAAAAAGCTTTCATGAGAGAACAAAGCCTTAATACAATAATCTCATGAGAGTGACCACAAAGGTGTCATCTAACAATTTGTTTTGTTATTTTAATTAGAGTTTGTAGTATTTGCATGACCTTTAA
The DNA here is from genome assembly GCA_031772625.1 of Pinus tabuliformis. Classification (NCBI taxonomy): domain Eukaryota; kingdom Viridiplantae; phylum Streptophyta; class Pinopsida; order Pinales; family Pinaceae; genus Pinus; species Pinus tabuliformis. The sequence continues at coordinate 1,285,943,628 of CM062819.1, forward strand.
CTTTATCACTACTTAAGAGAGGATGAAAGAATTATGAATTTAGTTTGAATGAGTGACCACAAAGGCCGCATCTAACTATTTATTATTAGTCCCGCATGGGGCTATAGTAATCAGTTTTTAGTCTTTACATTAATCTGTTTGCAAGTAACCCAAAGTTTTCCGTTGGCATTTCATGAAATACGTTTGATCAACTTATTAGTCCCTGCCTGGGACTAATAGCGATCGATTCGGCGTTGACCGGGTATTAATCCTGTGTTTGACCAAGAATATTGATGTGCATCACGATTTTAACCAAAGTTTTCATATTAAAAAATAATATAAATGTTATTATCTAATTTCTGATTGGGCAACAAAGTTGAGGGTCTTATTGCCGGCTTCGCAGGTTTCAAGACATTCCGAGCTGAACATAAGTTAGTTTGTCCTAAGTTTTTGGTCGTTCACTGCCCATTAATCGATTCTTTTGCGCAACATTTTTTCTTCTTACCAAAATTTAACGAAAGTTTCCGCTGGCAATTTGGCTTCACAAAAAATTTAACCAAAGTTTAGCATTTGACCTCTTATTGGAGACCTCACATGTCCCGAGGCAATGTTAGAGATCCAAAGAATTTTTATCCAAAGTCTGAAAGGAAAACAAAAGTAAAGGGAGGCACTTAACTTTTGTTAAAGTTTGATGTCTGTGTATTAATAGATAGAAACTTTAACCAAACTTTGATGTCATGTGTATTACACAAATTTCATGTTAAATCGTGCCCCACAGCAGAGAAAAACTCTTGCATGTTAGCCTTCTGCCATGTGCATGATAGCTCTTTGACACGCCATGGAGCCTGGCACAACACTTGTCTCTAATCAACTTCACCACTGGTCTCTAACATACCTGCTTCACCACCCATTTGCTTCTAATCTACTGCTTTGATTTACAGTTTGATAGGAGTGTAGCGAAGCAAAGAACCTATCCATTCCACTGCTTTACATTATGGTTTGACAGTTCAATATGGTTCGCTACACTGATCTGTGTCTTTAGTTAACACGACGATGGCGCAGTCGGTTCTCCCATGTAGAGGTGTTACGGCCAGTTATGTAGGAGGAATAGCAGGGTTCAGCCAGCGGCCCGCATTGCCCGTTGCGGGGGGCCTCAAGATTCGGCTGCCAAATGCCGCTGAGTTATCATGGGCACCGTTAGGAGAGCTACGGAGCGGCAATGCTAGGGGCTCAAGACTCGCACTGCAAAGATGGTGGCGTTGTTCCGGCGCAAAGAAAAGGCAGTCGCCTTGCCCAAGAAGGGGAGGGCAGGTCGGGTGGCGGTGTGCGAGGAGAAGCCTAAGGTGGAGGACGACATCTTCGGGACCTCCAGAGGGATCGGTTTCACCAAGGCCAACGAGCTATTATGGTTTGACAGTTCAATAGGAGTGAAAGAAAGTAAAGAGCGGAACAACCTTGTACCAAAGAACCAAAGAATGGAAGAAATAACCCTACACCAAAGAGCGACTGCTCCGAAGAAGAAATGACGTTGTCGCAGAGAAGAAATAAGACCCTATCAAACTGTTTCACAAAAGAAAAAATGGTAAGTTAGCACAGTTCATACATTCTGAAACAGAAATTGATAAGTAAATTAGGCATATATTTTCCTTGTAGTCTGTACATATAATGCATTTATATTTTCCTTGTAGTCTTTACATATAATGCATTTGTACAATAATTGAATGATTCAAAGACAGTGGAGAAGAATCTGGTAAGTCGGGCATAATTCATGTATTTTCCTTCTCGTTGGTAGATATAATTCATTGATTCAAAGAAATTAGAAGCATACAAAAATTAAAAATAATTGTATGCACGAGACAGAAGCATACATACTTGGAAGCACGAGACAGAAGCGAGCGGAGCAGAGGACCTCTGGATTGGTCAATTTCATCCAGAGGTGGTTCGCGAGCTGAGCAGAGGTCCAATTCCATTTTCCCAGCAGAGGTGGTTCGAGAGCAGAGCAGAGGTCCAATTCCATTTCCCCTGAAGGCCACCCTCCTCCTCCCTCTCGGGACCAACGCGGACTCAATCTCGGATGTGTGGAGCCCTTCCAACACAACACAAAACAATGGTTTGACAATCGTGTCAAAGTGGAGATACGAATCGCTTTTATTGCTTCTCTATCCGTCAACTATTTTTATAAATTGTTTTTCTTTCTTTTTCTAACTTCTCAACTATTTTTATAAATTGCTTTTCCTTCTTTTTCTAACTTTTCTTGATTTTCTCCTATTAGGTATCATTAAAAATTGCTTTTCTTGATTTCTAACCGTTACAAATTGTTTTTCTTTCTTTTTCTAACTGTTTTTGCTTTTCTCTCCGTCAGCTATCCTTAAAAAATGATTTTCATTTGAGCTTCATCCTGTTTCGGCCGTGGATGAAAAATGATTTTCATTTGAGCTTCATCATGTTTCCGCCGTGGATGATGTTTTTGCCGCGACGTGTTTCGCCTTCAGTTTCAGCTCATTTGATAGTTGCCTCATAAACATTCGTTGTAGGTTTTCTGCGAATACCGTTACATTCCAAACCATTAGGAAATCATCGATTTGATTATATGCATTTTTTAAAATGCACATGGTTCGTTAATTTTAAATTATGCCGTACTGCATGTACATATTTTTGTATATAATACAATTGTTTCACAACATGAGGTTTAAGTTTAAATGGTGTTTATTAAGCAAAACCAAATTTGAAATTGTCATTGTAGTCCAGGTTAGGTTAGGGTAGGGTTGTGTCATTACAATCTATTTATTAGGTATTGTTTTTTAATCTTACACTTACAATATGTCTAGTAGGTATATTTTCATTTTATTTACAATATTATGGGAGTTATATTTTTATTTTATTTTAATTAATGGTTTTTAACTATAAAAAAAGATAGAGTAATAACCTACACATAATAAATCGATATTTAAGTTCATCATAATCAATTTGCTTTGCTTCTCGGCAATAGATATGTTGTAATTTCATGTTTGACTTGTCCTTACTAGTGCATAAAACTTTTTGATTCTGTCAAATTACATTAAAAAAAAATTAATAACTAAAGTTAATAATTCAAACAAAATTGAAATAAAATAGTCAATTTACTCTTTTAGGTTTTCACAATTTTCAGCTGGCTTTCCCTTAATATTTGTAACTATCGTTTTCCCCATAGTATTAGTATATTTAGATAATTATGAATAAATACATGCAAAATTTAGATAATTATGAATAAATACATGCAAACTAAGACAACAAGCACATACAAGCAAGATAATGCAAGCAAAAGATAATGAAAAAACATAGAAAAGCGAAAAATTGAGACAGACAAATACATACCAATGAAAAGTTGAGGCAAGTCAATTGGATTTACAGGTATGAGGGAGTTAGTTGTTAGGGAGTGAGACACAAAGATCATTTGAGGTCTTTATCGCAATATTCCTTCTCTGTAACAAAGTACTTATTTCCTTCACTCCTCTCCCTGTAAAGAGGTATTCCCTCTTTCCCTTACTGTAATGAATTGTTGCAACCTTCATGAGTGTAGTTGTTGCTTTCCTACCCATAGTGAAGCCATTGTGCTATTTTACATACTAAGAACTCTTAGTATGTTTATATCTTACTGCAAATTCTAATGGTTGTTGACTCGTGGTGACATGTGAAAAAGTTTTCCCATGTTCTTACAAATACATTTATTATATTTTTTTAGCAGCTTGTGCCATGGAAAGACAACAATGTCTGAGGCTCTCTCTATGCATTGCTAGATAATGCAAAAACTACAATGATCAAGAAATTTTTTAATGCCTTTGACAAGAGCAACCATTCATTTTGCAATGTCACTTTAGTATTCAGAAATGAAAACTCTAATAAAAAGAAATTTTACCTTATTCCAAATACAAATCGTAGGCAAAAAAAAAGAAGAAACTTTACCTTCAAATCCAAGTATGGTAATGAAAATCCAACGAAAATCCTCTCACTAGTTAGGTGAGCAAGTGGGTGTTTTGTAGCCATGAGCAAGTGGGTGTCATCCCCTACAAAAGGGGAGAATTGAAATTATGAAGAAAACCCTTAATCAAATAAAAGCCAAAAAATCCACAAGAGAATTCAAAAGAACCAAAAATCTCAGTCTACATTATAGCTATATCTATATCAAACGTGGGATTGGAGTTATCTCCTTTCAATACAACAATGCCTGAGAAGCTTTTCCAGAGTACCTGCGTTGTATAGAGGAAACCGCCTTTCAATACAACAATGCCTTAGAAGATTTTACCAGCGAAGCAAACCTGAATGAAAATTATGGGAGAAAAACTGAGCGTACAGGGCCGCAAATTTATAAACAAATAAGTTCATCATATTTACCAAATTTCGTTAGGTGCCACTTGAAACAAAAAAGTTGCTCGTGCACTTCCTAGAGGGAGTATCGTAGCATGCTACGGACTCCACGTTGCATGATATGAACTCCAAGTAGAGTGGGCACGCATGCGGGACGTGTTACTCAAAATGTTCTCTAACTTTTTTTACTATAATACTATTTTACCCTATTTATTTCAATTATTATTTATATGGGTATACATTTATTATTTTATTTAAATAAATTAAATTAATATATTATTATTATTTTATTTAAATAAATAAATTTAGATGTAGATTTATATAAAATTAATAGATATAAACAAGTAATTGAGAGTAATGCATGTCATGCATGCAGGGGTCTATCCCATTATCCTTCAAGGTTTCTGCAACATATTCTCACAATGTCAATTTTGTATTTGTATCTTTGCCATATCTCTGAGTGATTAAACAATGTAAGCTCTCTATCAGTGTCCATGATTATTTGGTTTCCACGCATATTCTCATAATGTCAATTTTGTATTTGTATCTTTGCCATATCTCTGAGTAATTAAACAATGTAAGCCCTCTATGAGTTTCCATGATTATTTGGTTTCCGCGAATATTCTCATAACGTCAATTTTGTATTTGTATCTTTGCCATATCTCTGAGTAATTAAACAATGTAAGCCCTCTATGAGTTTCCATGATTATGTGATCTTTGATGGAAGGCAACCCCTCTTATCCTCCGTGATGCTAGTAGAGTTAGTAATTGGAAGCAAATACTAGTATTTGAATCTCTTCTCTTTTAACCGGATTATATAGGCATTCATCCAAAGGCAAAGTTAAATATGGTTTCTGCAAGGTTGGCACGTCCTCTAAGTTCCCTGCAGACCCCGGCAGGGACTACCGCCATGGCAGTGGCTCCTTGTTGAATAAAGGCATTGGTTTTTACTACCAATAAGAATTGTTTTCCTCTTATTTGGCCTCTCCCCGAGGCGAAGGCTATAAAGATTATACACTAAGAATTAGTTTCATTAATATTTTCAAAAGATAATTACATCAAATGTTTAGTTTGAGAAAAGTCATTAAATTAGTTATCAAAGGTGCCTGTTCCCCACCCGTCAACTTCCACAGAGAATTCACATGGCTAACACATGTTAGAAGTAGTTTGAAGTAGTTTGCAGGGCGGTACCCATTTGTCCACTTCCAAAGACTATATCGCAGCCAGACTTCATTAGCTTTTTGCATATTTCACAAACCAGAAAGTCTCAGTCGATAGCTGGTGGTCGAGCATAGATAGAAAGCAAGCAGGTCGTATTTCTCAATTTCAGCGCTGCAGAGAAGACAAACCACATTCACATTCTCAATTTCAGCCTCAACTACAACATCAATTACAAAATCTACAACCCATTAGTGGGAAAACCAGTGAGTTGTTTTTTTATTGATGCCTCTTTGACATTTCTATTCAGTTTAATTATGAAATATAGCAAAGGAGAAGGCAGTTACCTCAACTGCATTGTTTAGACGATTTTGGGGCTGCGGATTTTGTATTGTAAATATTGTAATAACACAACGCTCTGGTATTCCAGGTGTTTGGCACTGATGCTAAATCCTATCCTTTATGCCTTTCCCAACAACCCTGTGACTTATGCTCGTCCCTTGTGAAGCCCGGTCCCATCATGCATGCAGAAATCATGGCGAAAACAAAGCTTCATGCATAAATCATGGCAACAAGCTTCTAGAGGGCGGCTTGTAATGGTCTTGACTTCTCTACAGAGAAGACACACCACATTCACATTCTCAATTTCAGCTCTGCAGAGAAGACAAACCACATTCACATTTGAACAAATACCAGAGTTTGTCAGATTTCATTTCCAGTTTTCTCCCCTGCTTTGGTCTTTCTCTCGGAAATTTACTAATTTTATCTTTTATTATATGAATAGCCTATCTTAATTGTTTCAACCCTGCAAATCGTGCTGAGTTGCCAAATGTTTGTGGATGGCCACTGGCTCATTAATTCTCGTGTCTCTCTCTAGCCCAGAAGAGCCCAGAAGGGATTGGATAACTTATTTCTGATTAACTGTACACTCTCAAATTCTAGCGGTCGGGTCTCCTGTCTTCGGTCTGTGAACCTGGAAGAGTCAAAACCCTTGCCACATGGTTTATATATATATATATATCTCATGTGGCAAGGGTTTTGACTCTTCCAGGTTCTATATATAAAACCTAGAAGAGTCAAAACCCTTGCTATATGTTTTTATATATATATATAAAAACATATAGCAAGGGTTTTGACTCTTCTAGGTTTTATATATAGAACCTGGAAGAGTCAAAACCCTTGCCACATGATATATAGAACCTAGAAGAGTCAAAACCTTTGCCACATGATATATATATATATATATAGATATATATATATATATAATGTGGCAAGGGTTTTGACTCTTCCAGGTTCACAGATGGAAGACATAATACCGCTCTACCTGAGAATCCATATATATATATCATGTGGCAAGGGTTTTGACTCTTCCAGGTTCACAGATGGAGGACATAATACCGCTCTACCTGAGAATCCATAATTTCCTCGTTCTGGTCCGTGATTTGAACATAAAATCGGACGTATGAACGAGTAAAAATGATATTACGTTCAGTCTGAAACTTGGAGTGCCTCGGATTACAAGATTTGGTAAAAACAAAAATTCATTTCTAACTTTGACAAAAAAAGATTAAGATTCATGTCCCTCATTTAGGTTTAGTCAAGGAACGGTCACTATACAGCTACTATTGATATACACTCTATACTGTGCCATGTATTGTTTTCCACCCCCATGCGGTAAACTTTAACTACTTTAACTTTGAAAGCGTCATTAGTAGAAAACATAGACTGCTGACCATGAGTATATTTTCAGAGTTTGGACGATGTGGTACAAAGGTTAAGTGGTTTGGTTCCTATAAATTTTATGGTCTAATCTTAAACAAGAAAATGTGGTAAATTTTAATTTTGAAAGCGTCATTAGTAAAAAAAAACATGGACGGCTGACAATGAGTATACTTTCAGAGTCTGGAAAATGTAGTATAAAGGTTAAGTAGTTTGGTTCTTACAAGTTTTATGATCTAATTTCAAACAAGACTAGATATACATGAGAGTTACTTAACACAATATTGAGTTACTTAACACAATTTTTTTTAAATAGAAAAAAAAAAAAAAAAAACAACAAAACAAACCCATTCAAATGAAAATCATCACCAGACTTTTACAACCTAGATATCGAAGTTATCCAACCAGACAAGGCCTTTTCAATAGAACGTCGTGCTTGCCCATAATAATCAATTCACCATTCCAACGGTTGAATCAGATAAAAAAATATTGTAATTATTTTTACACACAGTAATAAAAAGGGAGGTGTTTTCAATGCGATTTTTCTGATTTTAAGTGAAATTTTGATTTGTGTTATTTAAATTGGTTTTTTTTATTGTATATATGAAAAAACTTTTAAGATATTTAGATTGTGCTGATTTTAAGTGAAATTTTGATTTGTGTTATTTAAATTGGTTTTTTTATTGTATATATGAAAAAACTTTTAAGATACTTAGATTGTGCCGGGTTACCCATCCATCTGATGTATGATTTCAATAAATTCTTGCCCTATTTTAGAGAAATTAAACCAAAAAATTCACCTGAAAAACTTCCAAAATATCTCACCAAAAACAACTCTACAAAAAAGTGAAACATTCACCCTCCTATATATTTTTCTTCTACAGTTATTTCTGCACCTGATTAATTTCTGGCTTCGCTGATATGCTACCACCAACAAATGTTTTCTGTCTATGCACTTCAACCAGATTAGGTAGTTGGAAATGAACAGATATGTCATTTGATTCAATGGGCTCATCACTTGGTGATTCCTTGTGCGGTATTAATCCTCTCGAAACCATTACCTTTAAAAAAAGGTTACCAGTGATATGCTAGATGTATGTTATTTTTAGGTAGTGCTCAATATCTCATAATTATTGGGAACCGCGTTTCAGCGTGGCTCGAGAGATCGCGTTTGGTTGTAAAACTCATATTTAAACTTAAATTGATAGTAGATTTTAAAAATATTCAAAATCTAACATGTCCACTGAATTTCTAAATATTTCTTAAATCTATTTATATTAATATAATTAAAATATATCTTATTTATATATAAAAATTTATAATAATATGATAAAAATATATCTTATTTATATATAAAGATTTATAAAAATATGATAAAAATATATCTTATTATATATAAAAGCAAGCTTTTTAAAAAATCAATATTAATGCTTTTGTGATAAAACAAAGTTAGCTTTTTAAGAAATCAATATTGATGCTTTTGTGATAAAACAAAGTTAGAAGTTTCTATTAGCAGAATGCTGTCCTGAATTCATAAATATTTTATGTACTCAAGCTAAAACAAAATGATCACTGAAAAGGTATTAAAAGCAATAAATGACACATAATAACAATTGGTTTTTTTCCAGCTATTAGGCTAAGTCCAGGCCCACTTCGTTTGCACAAGGAATATGTACAATGCACTTGGATGGGACGCCATCCTTACTTTTCTTAAATCACCCATCATAATTAACACCACCATTGTTACGCCTTCACATATTTGTACCTCCACATAAATATTTTCGGGGAAAATGTCATAAACAATTTCGTAGGAAGCCCCATTGTACGTCTAGCAATTACGCTGACCCCAGTTTGGGCTTAGCCCCCACTTCGTTTGCACAAGGAATATGTACAATGCAGGAATTTAACATCAGATAGTAAAAATTTAAAGGCAGGATGATAGATTGAGTATATTTTACTATTCAATGCTTTCTTTCAAATTTAAACTATGTATACTAATCAATGTAATTATGATTTCTCAAATATCATAAAAAAATTATAAATGAATTTCTTCCCTTTAATTTTGTCTAGTTTCAAATGAACTAATTTATATGCTTTTTGGGATTATTTTAGGTCATTCACATATATATTTGCTGAAAATTAAATTTTATGTTAAACAACTTATCCTATCTTTTTTATTATGCATTTCTTATCTGTATATAGATATTTAAATTATATTAGAAAACTAAAATTTCAAAAATATATCATAAATCATTCTCTAAAAATCTCTATAGCTTTAAATTGTCTTTTCATAAATAATAATTGTATAATAAATTCATATATAGTTTTAAATATATTTGGTTTTAAAATTATGGTTGATATTTAAGTTTTCACAAAACGATTGTTGCTGATCATTGGCGATGGGTGTAGATTGGGGAAAGCAGAATCGTTGCATTGCCTGGAAATGACAAGAGACAGAGAGGTCCGACGCAGCTACACATGGCCAGTGCGCACCTTCATAAATTTTAACGGTGAAGTTTCATGTGCTGCAACAATTGCGGAAGAAAATGAATGTGAGAGAATGATTGCAGAGGCAGGTGATGACGGTGGGAGATCGTTGTCCAGAAGAAGAAGACGAGGAGATATAAATGTTTTAGAGATGGAATTAAAGGACAGTGCACCAGACGACGCTTCTTCAGTATCGTCACAAGCTTATAGTCCACAACCGCCTCCTCCTCTATCGGACCATCCTCTACTCGTGCCATCGTCATCAGCAGGAGCAGGAGGACGCGATCAACTACCAAGCTTATGGCAACTACCAGAGGTTGGTTTTTTATTTCCAAGTTAATTTGATAAAAATATTATTCATATGACACCCCAGAGTTCTAATGATGAGTAGACATTAACGCAAATGAGCTGGTAGCAATAACATGAAACATGGATATAAATAGGCACCCTCGCTGAATTCACCCTTTTTTGGAAATTGGAATTTTCATTTTTTTAACTAATTCATGGTGTATTGAATTTAATTATGAAACTTAATATTTAACTATGAATTGATCTTTGTACTTTCACTGAAATCTCATTTAATTCCATCATATGATCTATCGAAATCAATCGATTCATACCAATGCAATATAAATATGGTTGATAACGTACCTTCATTTAGATTGTTTCTGTCTTTCGTCTTTGTTGAAAATGGAAAATGTTTTATCCGCCATCTGTATGTAAATTTTTAGATGTGATATTATTAAAAAAAATGAAAATATATGAAAATAAAGTATGTTCAACAAGTTTATAGGGTTTTGGATAGATAATACTTAGTTAAGGCACTCCTTGATACGAAATCAAGGGTTCAATTCCACGCCCTGATCGGGTGATATATTGGACATGATTAAGATGTAGTCCTACTAAGCTTACAAAAAAGTTCACCGGTTTTGAATAGATAGTGATCGGGTGTTCTGTTAAGGAACTCCTTCAATTCCCCGCTCCGATCGCGGGGATATATTGGACATGATAAAGATGTAGTCCTACCAAGCTTACCAAAAAAAACATGTTCATAGGTTGTGTGTGTTATAGCAAAATAAAACAGGTTGTGCATGATAAAACAGCTGGTTGTGCATGTCATAGCAAAATAAAACAAGTTGTGCATGTTATAGCCCGAACTGATAGCCAATTAGGGTTTAAGTAATAAAACCCTAGCCATGGCTAATATATTGGTTTATAATAACCAATAAAACAAGTTGTGCATGTGATAGCAAAATAAAACAGGTTGTGCTATAATAGCCAATTAGGGTTTAAGTAATAAAACCCTAGCCATGGCTAATATATTGGTTTATGATAACCCTCGATATTTGACAGAAAAGAGGCTTGCACAATTGGAATTGCAAGTCGTATATAAAAGTCATAATGTGAGCATCATCATTGGGGCCCTAACTAGTAAGCTTTAGTTGATCGGAGAAGATGGGTGTTCAAACTTAGAGCTCAAGTTGAAGGGAAAATTAGAGGACTAAGAAGAACCAGAGAAATGATAAAATAGGTTGTGCATGTTATAGCACAACCTGATAGCCATAGTTATAGCCAACCTGATTATAAAACCCTAGCCATGGATAATATATTGGTTTATGATAACCCTTGATATTTAACAGAAAAGAGGCTTGCACAATTGGAATTGCAAGTCGTATATAAAAGCCATAATGTGAGCCTCATCATTGGGGCCCTAACTAGTAAGCTTCAGTTGATCGAAGAAGATGGGTGTTCAAACTTAGAGGTCAAGTTGAAGGGAAAATTAGAGGACTAAGAAGAACTAGAGAAGGAGTGTAGGAAATCCAAAAAAGAGAATTGAGTTCTAGTGTCGCATTCATAGTCTCTCTTCAAACTGAAAGCAAAGGTGGACATGAAGTTGTATTCAAGTGAGATAGATTATTTGAAATTAAATCATCAGTTGCAATAGTTATAGGTTTATCTTTTTGTTCACTACATAGAGGAGGAATAAAGAATTTCATTTTCTTGGTTGAAATTAGAGAGCCATGCCTTGACCTAGTGGGAAAGTCACACACAAACCTTTAAGTTTGAGGGAGATCCTCCAGTAACTAGGTAGTAGGATTTTAAAACTTTCATCAACTCCCAATCCTACCCTATTAGTTAGGTAGAGGATCAATGGATCTAATGACATTACTTCAGGCAAAGACAAGGATAGAGTGTATAGGAGCATGCCACGGAATTTAGGAAGATGGAAATAATGATGGATATTTGTCCCAGGAACCGAGATGTACTCCTCAAGTATCTACCGGTCTACACACATCCATTTAGGAAAGAAAGAGATGTTGATGAAACCAAGAATGATGGACACGACTTTTGTGTAGGTCCTCAAGTATTTGGGGGATCTACACAACTATCTGTGAAAGAAAGTGATGTTGTTCAAACTAAGGATGGTGGATAAAGGTTGTGTGCAAGTGAAGTACCTAGAAAACATAGGCATGAAGAAAAGGAAGTCTAGTGATTCAAAGCAGAAGGAACACTAGGCAGCTTCTAAGCACAGGGGCTTAACTCAATGAACCTTTGACATAGCATGTGTGTTCATGGTATACTAAACAATACCCTTAATATCACTACATATTGGAAAATACATCTAAAAATCACTTTATTTAACCCCCTACCAATATGAACCCAATACACCTTCCCAATTTAAAAAAAAAAAAAAACCTACTTTCACCATCTATTTTTTCATTAACATTTTTTATCCCTCTTTATATTTTTTCAATAATTTTGAGCTCCATTTTTTTATACACAACATATAAAAATCCATTACCCCCTATTATATGCTCAATATATTATTTCATTTTTGCCTAAATATAAATCCCCCAATATGAATGCATCTGGTATGGTATTGTTCCCCTAGTGAAGCCTTGATGCTTCTAAGGAGGGGAAGAAGAAGAAAAAATGGAGAAAGGACATGAATACAACAACTACAACACCAATGTAAAGAGATGAGCAACTACTCTAATATTGTTGGTCACATAAGGGAAAATGCAATGTCAAGAACCATAAGAACGCCATAAAGAAGAAAAATGTCATAGCCACAAATTTGAGAAATGAGTCGGAAAAAATATCAAACATGGATGAGAAAATAGTCTTCACATTAGTGAAAAGGGGATTAAATTTGAGTTACCTTTTTGCAACAAGAAGAGAAGGAGATAGCCAATCTCTTCCATATACAGATTATATATGTCAAGAAAACAAAATTGATGATCTATTTAACTCAAGATCATAGGCTATAACAATGGATCTAGTTAATAAACGTGGATTGGAGGTTCATGATCATCTTAGCCCATACCCGTTGGGATAGGTCAATAAGGAGATAGATGTAAAGGTAACCAAATAGTGTAAAATTAAATTTGCTATTCCTACTTAATTTTATTAATGAAGTAGAATTGGGCATTATTCCACTAGATGTTTGTGCAGTTGTGTTTGGGAGTCTTTATATGTACATGAGGGATGAAATATTCATGCAAAGAGACAACCATTACCGCCTCATCAAAGATACAAAATCCTTCATCATCAATCCACACAAGGGAAAGTAAAAAATTTCATTGATAAGTCCCAACCAAACTAACAAATTGATCAATTCCAATAAAAAGTATGTTTTATTATTATTTTTATTAGAAAATTTGTTTGTAGAAGATTCAATGAGAACACAGGTTTCTTTGGAGGGGTGTACTAAGGAACAAAGACAACAACTAGAAGAACTACTATAGGCATATATGGGAGTGTTCCAGAAGCCTAACAGGCTAACACTTAATAGGGAAGTGGAGGACAAGATCTGATTATTGCCAAACTCTCCATTGCCAAACATTAGGTTGTGTAGGTAGTCCATTCTAGAAGTAGACAAGGTAAGGAAATATTTGCATTAGTTGTCGGAGTAGGGTGTTATTAGATCAAATGCCTCACCATGGATAATACATCATAGTTGTGTTAAAGAAGGATGAGATTTGAAAAATGTGCATTGATTACAGGGCATTAAACAAAAGTATGCTCAAGAACAAGTGGCCCTTCGCCAAGATTGATGGCCTATTAGACCAATTATAGCAAGAAAAATACTTCACTAAGCTAGATTTAAAATAATGTATCACTAGGTTCAAGTTAGAGAAGAAGATACCTAGAAGACCACCTTTAAATCATAGAAGGTTAGTATGAGTGGTTAATCATGGAATTTGATCTATGGAACATACCAATTACATTCATGAGATCATGAATGATGTAATATGCCCTTATATAGAATAATTTGTTATTGTTTATTTAGATGATATATTGGTATACAGTGCTACTTGGGATGAGAACATCTCACATTTGATGTAGGTGATAGAGACATCCAAGAAGCACTAGCTACTGGAATATATCAACAAGTGTGAGTGTGCATAATAATATTTGGTGTATTTAAGCCATGTGAATGGTGGAGGGGAGATAAAGATAGATCTTGCCAAGATGGGGGCCATCATGATGTGGTTGGTGTTTACATATGTTTCTAATATCAGGAGTTTCTTTGGGGTATCATAATACCTAAGGAAATTCATAGCCTCATTTTCAGCAGTAGTTGAACCATTACACACCATAACAATTAGTGCTAAGAGTTTCTAGTGTGGAAGGTTCAACAAAAGGCCATTAAAGATTTGAATAATAAAATCAATCAAGCACCAATTTTTGCATTACCAAACTTACAATATCCCTTAAAAGTGGAGATAGATGCAAGACAGGAGTGGTCTTGATGTAGGGAGGAAGGATTGTATGCTATCAATTTGAAGTTTTTCATGGGGAATGTCTCAACTACCTTAACTAGGACAAGGAGCTTTATGCCCTAGTACAAACTATCAAAAAGTTGAAACATTATCTTATGGGAAAGGAGATAGTCATCCACATAGATCACCAACCGCTACATTACTTGTAGACCTATATTAAGATACAACAACTAGTGATCTGTAAACTTTCGTGGATATTCCACTTAACAGTTTGTCAGAACAGATTTGATAATATTATATTAAAAATCTGAGATTCTACACTATTATAGTTTTATTTAATTTCTAGATCTGTAGATCTTACTATAATTAGTGCATGCATGTAAAAGTAAATTATGCAGAAAAGAAGCGAACGACAAAATAATCTCACACACACATAAGACACAAGATATGCTCTATCGGAAACCGTTTCGAGAGAAAACCAAACTAGAAGGCGAGGTCGCTTCGCTCTCTTTCATTGTCTGGAAATATGGCTGCAGATACAAGGAGTAATGTATGTGGCCCATGGGATGCTACAATGAACAAATCATAGTTGTGTGCTCTACCTCCTATTTCTCTTGGCTATCTTTCCTCAACTATGGAACAAAATTCTCTCAAAAGAATGGAATGTCTCTTCTTCCTAGTGGCCCAGTTTTAACACAACCCGATAGCCTACTAGTGGTTAAGTTTGACTACATCAACTCTTAGCTAGAGTCACAAAATATACTCTTATAGAGTCTTTTACATCACAAACACGTGGCTAGCCCCTTTTCCATGAATAATGGGGATTGACGCAACATCATCTTGAACTATAGGTGTGAAAACAGGAAGGTCAACTTCTAAGTGGCATAACTTTTGCATACGGACTCCAATTGATGCAATTCTTGCGCTGTTGGAAATCTTTCTGTGTGTAGAATAGCATAAAGTGTGCTGCATTTGGGCGACAAATTTTACCCCTAAAAAATGTTGTTTGATGCCTCAAAACACTCCCGGAATGTTTCAAACCCTGTTTTGCCAAACTAGGTCCCATCGGTAAAAACAATCCCGTGAGTTGATTCCTCCACTTTTACCATTCCAAATGCATCAAGATGGATGAAAAACAATATAATGATCCAATTCAGATCAACTAGACGCTCCAAGTGGATGGTGCTTTTACACCATTTTCATTTAATGTTTTCTTTTATATGTTTTAAAATTGGGAACTAGGGCCAAATTCCACCTTGGGACAACTCATATGATGGAGATGATTATTGCATTTGATTCCTCTTTTCGAGAGGTCCAAGTTTGATATAAATATCATCTCATTCAGACAAGCAGAAGTGTGATTTTGAATTTATTCTCTCACATGTACAAATTGTTAAGGTTGGCCTCAGCTTAATGTAGGCTCAAGAAGCCCAATAGATGTGTCTCTTCACCCACATCAAAGTGTATAAATAGAAGAGACCTCTCTCCTCATTTGGACATCAATCACTCAATAATTCTTCTCTCTCTTCGATAAATTGGTTCGTACAACTTGGGGATACTTTCTCTCCCTCTCTCACACGCGTGGTTGAAGGACGACTTTCATGGGCTAATTGCAGAGTGAAATTTCAGAGTTTCATAACAGGTTTGACCAACATTGACCGAGGACTTATTGACCAAGTTTGACTTCATTTTGAGGGCATAAGTTCGATCTCCTTAGCCCGCATTTCGGGGCACATAAATTGAAGAGTTTTGGACTAGTTGACCAGTGTTGACTTCAGAATTAACTTTCATTTGATTGCAAAAAAATTGCAACATATTTTATCTCCTTTGACCAAGTTTGACTAAGTTGTTTTGGGTTGAAGTTGACCTTCTGATGAGGTCGAGTTTGACCAAGGAAGACCGAGTTACTTCAAGGAATAACTTTTGTTGTTTTGACCAGCGTTGCCTTTCTGGTTAGGATTGAAGTTTGACTGCAGTTGACTGCAGAATTTGACAAGGTTGGTTTGACTTTGTATTGGGCTAATCTATTTTACTTGTGTACTTTCTCTCTCTACTAAACTATTAAATAATAATAAGAAGATTTGATCAAAGGGTTTTCCTCTAGATTCCGCCAAATCTGGTGTCCTTTTGTCTTGGCTTGTCTTTTGCTTATTTTTATGTTCCATTTGCATTTACTGTCAATGCGATTAATGGTTAATGTGATTTCTATTGAAAATTGTCATTGGGTTGCTAAAGGAACATTGAATTAAATTGTGTTAAGCATAGAACATACCATTGTTATCTAAAATTAACATGGTGTCAGAGCTCAGGTGAAGACAAAGCCCAAGCAAAAGTGAGGAAAGCAATCACTAAAGGAAGTTGTTGAATAGGAATTTGAAGATAGCCTCAATGACGACTACATCTTACTTCAAATATGAGGACAAGATTAAGGACAAATCTGACTATCATGCATGGAAGATGTCTATGGATTGAATTTGGAAGAGAATGATGTTATGGACTATGTCAAAGGAAGAGTGGTGGAGCCTCCTTCAAGTACACCCACTGCTGCAAAAAACAAAGTACAAGAAAGATGAGATCAAAGCTAAGAAAATTATTGTTGATTCTATTCACAAGCCTTTGGTTACCTATATTTTTATTTGGAAACATCTAAGTAGATGTATGACAAGATGCTTAGGATGTTCAAAGTAAATAATGCCAATCAAGTTCTCTTTCTCAAGAACAAGTTGATAAACATCAAAATGGATAGAGGAGAATCCATTCAATCCTACTTTGAAACGAACAAAGTTCCTTCTACAGATTAATTATTCTAGAAGACTTGGAATATGAGGTTATCCATTGAGGATATAAATATTATATTAAATATATGAATAAAAATGATAATAAGATGATTAACAATGAGAACGAGAGGCTTGCTTATATATCAAACATGTGTCTCTTCATGGAGAGTCATGTCCTATTTAGACATGCCTCTTCAACCTAACTACTAATTATTATTAACTAATCATTACTACAATTATCTTTGTTAATTAAATTTATATTATTTATATATTTTATTTGTAACATTGCCTTCTTCCTCAAAAAGCTTTGTCCTCAAAGCTTGTCGATGAAAAAGGCTTGATCTCTTTTTCGGCTTCAAATGACTTTCTCTCTCGAAACAATCATCTTCGTCGATATAAGCTGATATGATCTTCTAAGTGACAAACAAAATTTTCGCACTGAGAAGGGATCAGACCATCCTAGATTAATCTTCTGTGTAGTATTCTAATCACTGGAATTTTGTAACGACTTCTTAGCATAAGACAGGATTGAGGTTATATCACTCTTCTCTGGAACATCATTTTGTTGTTTCGGTTCTAAAAGGTACATATATGTAACTTGATTGAGTTGTCTACTCTCGTGATTTAGATGTCAATATGGAACCTTTTGGTTTGACTTTCCCTTAGTGGGCATGTGGCAATTTTTATATTTTCTTCTGGCAAAGATGTTGTTGAGTTGGTTACGGAAACATTCACTTGGGATATTCATTGTCTGAACTGCAACATCTAAGTGTGTCGTTTCTTCAACTTGCTTGTCTTCTTCCTGAGTTGTGACTTTCACTGGATCGATATCTGTTGTTTTGTCATCAACTTGACTTCCCACATTTGATGCTTCCTTCTCGATAAGTTGTTGTACCTTGTTTTCTAATGACTTCTTATCTTTTTTAAGTTCTTAATTTGCGTCAGTAATTTTTCACTATGGTTTTTAAGTCGAGAAAATTCTTCATTTTTGTCAACAATGATTTTGTCAATTTCATTTTGCATATTTTGTAATACTTTTTTACCTTCTTGAGAAATTACTTTTGAAATATCTGATATATCTTCTGGTGTTACTGAATTTGGTTTCAGTGTAACATCTCGCAGTGTTATTTTCTTCTTCTTGTGGGAAAATGTCAAAAACTTCTTTTTGTATTTAGAATAAAGGACCCTAGAATTTCCATCCAGAGTGATCCCAAAATAATGTCACCTTGATTGTTCCATAGGGTGTGAACTGAGAATTGCGATACAAATGTATAATCTTCAATGTTTAACTGCAAATTGGCTATGTCATATATTTTATTGCAAAAAAAATCTAATTTTTCAGTTATACTTGACTCTGGAATCACTAATTGGTTTGCAATTTTAGGTGATATATTTTGAATCTTCTGTCGGAGAAATAGAAATAATAACATCTTTTCCTACGAGATTTCCTTTAATGTTAAATAGTGCTTTACCGTCTCTAGGTAAGGTTTCTGGGAATCTTTTGGCCTTCATTTTTGTACTAGACTCCATTTTTGTTTCTTGAATATTAACTACTTTTTAAATCACTTTTTTTTTTAATAAATCCCTTTTTCTCTCTCTCTCTATATATATATATTATAAATATTCTCCTCTTTTAAATAGCCTTAAGTCTACTAATTTTCTCTTAATTTTTAATTATATATATATATATATATATATAATTATATATATTTATTTAATACACAACCATTTTTCTTTTTATTTGAGTACTTTGTGCTAATCCTCTTCCTTAATAAACTCTCTACTTCACGAATAACCTTAATATGTATATTTAAAATACATAAAAAGTACTATATAAAACTTATATCGTATCCTTTTTCTTTTCTCTTTAAATAAGGAATTTATTTTATACTCCTCTCTTTTTTTTTAATTGTAATTTAAATATCTATGCCTTTAATACTCATTTTTTTTTTCACCTATGTCCAATTAATTACCTTTTTTTTCTTTATTTACTCCTTATAACTTTTCTCTGCACTGAGCTTGGAATTAACTTATAATTCTTTTAAGTTGAACTTTAAAAATTAATACTTTTAATACTTCAATAGTTCCACTTAGAATTTTATCGTTCTATTTAGAAGTCAATTCATGCACATGGAAATGAATTTTTGACTTACCCACAGAAAGGGCGGCTATAGTATTAATGAAACAATGACATCGATTCTCCAATCGATGTGAGAGCTTTTCCTTTGAAATTTGGACGACAACCTTCGAATCTAAAATTAATCGAACATTTCGTCCTTCGTTGTTGTGCTTGGTGGGGACTGTAATAAGAACGGGGACTGGTGGAGAATGTAATAAGGAACAGAAGCGTCAGATTGTTCGGATGACTGTTGAGGGTGCAGTACAGGGTGCACTGATCGATTGGCGAAATCTGACTATTGCAGAAATTGGACATGGTGGTTATTACTGCTACTGACGTAGAGTGCGACAGTGGGCCTGTCCGGTGTCATGGCGAGGACAGTGGACGGTGATTGGGGAGCCCGTCAAGCGGCTGCAACACCCATTGTTGTTGTTGTTGTTGTTGTTTTTTTTTTTTTTAATTGACTATAGCTTGGCCGACTCGCAGGGTGAAGTTGATAAATGACGAAAGAAAGTGAGGCAGATGCAGGTGTGAACGACGAGTAATTAGCCGCTAGTTTTGTTCTGACTCGAAGATAGAAGGCTCTGATACGAAATGAAGCGAACAAAGTTCCTTCTACAGATTAATTATTCCAAAAGACTTAGAATATGAGGTTATCTATTGAGGATATAAATATTATATTAAATATATGGATAAGAATGATAATAAGATGATTTACAATGAGAACGAGAGGCTTGCTTACATATCAAGCAAGTGTCTCTTCATGGAAAGTCATGTCCTATTTAGACATGCCTCTTCAACATAACTACTAATAACTATTAACTAATCATTACTACAATTATCCTTGTTACTTATATTTATGTTATTTATATATTTTATTTGTAACATTGCCTTCTTCCTCAAAAAGCTTTGTCCTTAAAGCTTGTCGATGAAAAAGGCTTGATCTCTTTTTTGGCTTCAAATGACTTTCTCTCTCGAAACAATCATCTTCGTCGATATAAGCTGATATGATCTTCTAAGTGACAAACAAAATTTTCGCACTGAGAAGCGATCAGACCATCCTAGATTAATCTTCTATGTAGTATTCTAATCACTGGAATTTTGTAACGACTTCTTAGGATAAGACAGGATTGAGGTTACATCACTCTTCTCTGGAACATCATTTTGTTGTTTCGGTTCTAAAAGGTACATATATGTAACTTGATTGAGTTGTCTACTCTCGTGATTTAGATGTCAATGTGGAACTTTTTGGTTTGACTTTCCTTTAGTGGGCATGTGGCAATTTTTATATTTTCCTCTGGCAAAGTTGTTGTTGAGTTAGTTATGGAACATTCACTTGGGATATCATTGTCTGAACTGCAACATCTAAGTGTGTCGTTTCTTCAACTTGCTTGTCTTCTTCCTGAGTTGTGACTTTCAC
Organism: Pinus tabuliformis; assembly: GCA_031772625.1. NCBI lineage: Eukaryota > Viridiplantae > Streptophyta > Pinopsida > Pinales > Pinaceae > Pinus > Pinus tabuliformis. Next base: position 1,285,964,358 of record CM062819.1, read on the forward strand.
TGGATCGATATCTGTTGTTTTGTCATCAACTTGACTTCCCACATTTGATGCTTCCTTCTCGATAAGTTGTTGTACCTTGTTTTCTAATGACTTATTATCTTTCTTAAGTTCTTAATTTGCGTCAGTAATTTTTCACTATGGTTTTTAAGTCGAGAAACTTCTTCATTTTTGTCAACAATGATTTGTCAATTTCATTTTGCATATTTTGTAATACTTTTTTACCTTCTTGAGAAATTACTTTTGAAATATCTGATATATCTTCTGGTGTTAATGAATTTGGTTTCAGTGTAACATCTCGCAGTGTTATTTTCTTCTTGTGGGAAAATGTCAAAAACTTCCTTTTGTATTTAGAATAAAGGACCTAGAGTTTCCATCCAGGGTGATCCCAAAATAATGTCACCTCGATTGTTCCATAGGGTGTGAACTGAGAATTGCGATACAAATGTATAATCTTCAATGTTTAACTGTAAAATGGCTATGTCACATATTTTATTGCAAAAAAAATCTAATTTTTCAGTTATATTTGACTCTGGAATCACTAATTGGTTTGAAATTTTAGGTGATATATTTTGATTCTTCTGTCGGAGAAATAGAAATAATAACATCTTTTCCTGTGAGATTTTCTTTAATGTTAAATAGCGTTTTACCGTCTCTAGGTAAGGTTTATGGGAATATTTTGGCCTTCATTTTTGTACTAGACTCCATTTTTGCTTCTTGAATATTAACTACTTTTTAAATCACTTTTTTTTTTAATAAATCTCTTTTTTCTATAGATATATATATATATATTTTAAATATTCACTCTACTGATTTTCTCTTAATTTTTAATTATATATATATATTTAATACAAAACCATTTTTCTTTTTATTTGAGTACTTTGTGCTAATCCTCTTCCTTAATAAACTCTTTACTTCACGAATAACCTTAATATGTATATTTGAAATACATAAAAGGTACTATATAAAACTTATTAGTATCCTTTTTCCTTTCTCTTTATATAAGGAATTTATTTTATACTCCTCTTTTTTTTTTTAAATTGTAATTTAAATATCTATGCCTTTAATATTCATTTTTTACCCATGTCCAATTAATTACCTTTTTTTTTCTTTATTTACTCCTTGTAACTTTTCTCTGCAGTGAGCTTGGAATTAATTTATAATTCTTTTAAGTTGAACTTTAAAAATTAATACTTTTAATACTTCAATAGTTCCACTTAGAATTTTATCGTTCTATTTAGAAGTCAATTCATGCACATGGAAATGAATTTTTGACTTACCCACAGAAAGGGCGGCTATAGTATTAATGAAACAGTGACATGGATTCTCCAATCGATGTGAGAGCTTTTCCTTTGAAATTTGGACGACAACCTTCGAATCTAAAATTAATCAAACATTTTGTCCTTCGTTGTTGTGCTTGGTGGGGACTGTAATAAGAACGGGGACTGGTGGAGAATGTAATAAGGAACAGAAGCGTCAGATGGTTCGGATGATTGTTGAGGGTGCAGGGTGCACATGATTGATTGGTGGAAATCTGATTATTGCAGAAATTGGACATGGTGGCTACTGCTACTGACGTCGAGTGCGACGGTGGGTCTGTCCGGTGTCATGGCGAGGACAGTGGACGGTGATTGGGGGAGCCCGTCAAGCGACTACAACACCTACTGTTGTTGTTGTTGTTATTGTTGTTGTTGTTGTTGTTTTTATTATTATTGACTATAGCTTGGCCGACTGGCAGGTGGTGAAGTTGATGAATGACGAAAGAAAGTGAGGCAAATGCAGGTGTGAATGACGAGTAATTAGCCGCTAGTTTTGTTCTGACTCGAAGATAGAAGACTCTGATACAAATGAAGCGAACAAAGT